>JAPQWV010000605.1:0-348000 GCA_027422505.1 Craterostigma plantagineum | reverse complement strand
AATATAATAATTACTTCAATGTTCATATTTATAATATTTGATAGGTGAAATATAGATTTTAAACATATAAAATGAAAACTAATGTGTTGGGATATAATTACAATAAATACAAAATTTAGAGGTGAAATTATCATTTATTAAACTAACTTAACTACAAATAAATGGACTAAACTGCAAAATAATCGACATACCAAATTGTCGAAAAGTCTCAGGTGATTATGACTTTTTATTTATTTAATTAGTTGGAGATGCGATCTAGCTTAGTGTTAGGATGACATAATGCACTCTCCGTAATGTACGCCTTTGTACTGATGCTATGCATCATTATCAAAAACATTCGTCACAACACTATCAATTTGGGTGCGTTTTTACGAAGTAATAATTTTAAATCGCATATTAACTATCGTAAAGCGTGGTCGCTTTAAGTAATTATTACAATTTTGCTTTGATGCTGCGTGGAATTGTCAAGCTGCTATTGGTTGGCGATTAGTGGAACTACAGTAGTTTACAACAGTAGTTTTAACCCCCCCCCCCTCTTTTATCTCTTCATTTTCTTTTGTTCATAAAGATGAGGATCACATGTAATTGGTTATTTTACTATTCTATGAAAATGATCAATAAAATGATCTATTGAGATCGCAAAAGAATAATCGTTCATATACCAAAAATGGAATAGAATATTATTGAGATATTGTCATGTTTTGGAAGGTAAAAGAAAACGCCACATTTATTGAAGAAGTCTATCCCGAATTGAGCGGAGGGGTTGAGGCACGCTAGACTTATAGCATTAAATTTGTCATATTCCTACAATATGTATATATTATATATATGTATTTAATAATGATTGATTTGGACTTATCCCTTTATTGATATGCGTCGGGCAACGATGTGATTTATCTTGAAACGTATTTTTGTCGTCCCTTCACATTCGTGGAAATTAACACGGAATAGACTGTTCATTCAAATCCCAATTAAATGCAACTTTACGTGGGAATAGTGAACAAGTTTGACTTGAGATCCCAAAACCGTATCAAATATCGTGTGCCATATATCTCAAAGGATGCTTTCTTCTTTTTCTTTCTCGATCAATATCTGCAGCTTGATATACACGATGACCCTCTATCTCTTATCTAAAACTACTTTGCCGTAAGAGAGATATATTTTCTTTTTTCATTTTATTTCTTAAACGAAGAACATGCAGCTCTTTTTTCTGTTGCAATCATTTCTACTACAATTTTCGACAAGTGTTGAAGCAGTCTGTCGTATGTCTGAATACATTCAAACAATTATTAAGGTGCCGCTGATAGAATAGAAAGTATCGATCTTGATTGGACTGTTAAATTAATATATAATTACGAGATTGTATTGGTACTTGATAAGTTCTGCGGTTCAAACTTGCTTTTCTATTGTTTTACAGTTTAATTCTTGACCACTCTCCATTTTCTTATATTTTCATGAGAAAAAAAAGGAAATCTTGTGTTGGTAGGGAAGGGATATGACATGACTAATGGTCAGAATATGAACTGAATATAGGCATCTTTGTAATAGATATAGAAACATATCTTCTTATAAAATATAGTGACAGGCCCATAAAAGATAACCCAATCTTTATTCCACCGTGATGGGAATTAAACGGTTCATTGCACTTGCCCTAGCTAGACCTATATAAAGCCACGTTGTGTGCCGCATTTTATTCACACCACAAACACACACACAGATAAGTGTTCTCTCCTTTTTTTCTAATGGAACAGTACACACATACCACTATTAGCTGTACATAGCAATCTCTGTCTTTATCCTTTATTAGTAGTAGTAGAGTTGCTCCCCTATCTCAGGATTTTCAGATTTAGGGTTCTATATCCTTTTCCTTCGTCTTTTTAACCCTATATGTTCCTCGACAGAGAGTATTGTAGTGATGTGGATCAGATCTTGGTTTATTTGTTCCGAAATGGTGGGTAATTAGGGAGGTGACAGAAGAGAGTGAGCACAAATGGTGTTTTCTTGCATGAATTGAGTCTCCATGCCTGAAGCTATGTGTGCTCACCCTCTTTCTGTCACCCCACAATCTCTCTCTCTCTCTCTCTCTCCTCTCTCTCATTTTGTTTCATATCTGTTAGATCTGAAGAGTTCCGTGGGTATATGTATCAATTGACCGTTAAATGTGAGATGTGGGCTTTCTTCTCAGATGGCTTGTTGAGTCTTTAAGCTCTTAACCTCTTCTTTTTTTTTTGGTTCCTTTAATTTGTTCTTGTTGTGTTCTAACCCTTTAATTGCCTCAAAATGTATTTTTTTTTAGATTTAATTCTGGGTTCTTGAGGTAAAGAGGAGTAAAAAAATTAGGGTTTCTGGATCTTGTTTGAATGACTTTGCAGGTAATTAGAAAGACACAAAATATGTATATATCTGCGCCATCGTCTTCTTTCAAATTTTCTTTGCAGACAATCTCTCACACCTATAAAGCCCATTTATTTGGTGCTTCTCTTGCCTATTTTGACCGCTGGGATTAGAGCAAAAACGCTGCCGATGATCGAAAGATGGGCTTTTTTAAGAAGATCTCAATGTTTTGAATCCAAATAAAACTGAAGAACGTAGAAGGGCTTAGCCAATCTAGGCTTTTTCTCATGGCAAGACTTATATGCCCCATCGATCGTTATACACGAGTTTAAGACTTGTGACAAAAACTACAATTGTAATCATCAAAATTCTTATGTCATTTTCCATTCGCTGTCCATGGTGGATAAATATTTATTCATTTCAGACCTTTAAGCAACACTTTTTGGTTGGTTTTGACATCAATTCAACGGATATAGATAAGTAAAATTCGAGATCCATCACAGTCTCCCATCTTTTTCTGAACATGCTTGCAAAAGCATGAAGTGTTTTCTATTTTTCTGTAAATGAGTTTCGGTAGGATATATAGTTATCACAACAACGAAAGAAATCAACAGAGATGTTAAAAGCTTTCAACTGCAATTAAGAAAACAATGCATATCCAAATGCAACTCACTAATAGTAACATCATTACTTATTCATCTTATTACCTAAACAAGCTAAATAAATTAGGCCTTGCGTCTGATTCTTGGCCGCCGAAAGGGAGCTTTGTGTTTCTCCTTAGACAACAAGGGATGACATACACTGTTCTTGTAATAGAAGTTGTTTGAACCTTTTGTCCATGAGCGTTTTTTGATGATCTAAGTATATGATAATTTTCAACTACGCATGAATTATGGACTATGAAATGGTTATATCGAATACTTGACTCACATGTGATTCGGTGATTATTTGGTGAAACTATGTGATCGCATGTTATAGATTCTCACATGCTAGGATATATCGGATTATGGATATACTGTGCTATTTATGTAATCACGTGTGAGATATCATACTGGGTTATATATGGAAAAAATGATGTCTAAATATGGAATATGTTATATCCGTTGAAAGATGTCTATTCTGAGACGAAAATGTGTTGATGATCTTATGCGTGCATCTTGCTTATATTATATTGCAAGATTGATTGATATTTTTTATGCTGATTTGGATTAAAGATTTAATTAACTGACTTTATGTGGATAAGATGCTGATAAATATGAAGAGTCATTCCATGATATATATGAATAAAATCATTCTAATTTGAGCTTAGACCGTTGTGAAGATTTATTGTTGGCATGATTTACATGGTATGTTGACTACTCGATATTACATGGATTATGTGCGTTTTTTGTAATTATCTCATGATTGAGTTTCCATGTGAGTGTTGATTGAAAGGGTCTATATGTATGAGCAACACTTGATTGTTATCGAGAATCTAGAATATGTGAAAGTATGAATACGAGAGTTTTAAGCAGAAGCCTACCATCGAGATCTTGAGCGTTAATTTGCGATAGCTTTCTGCCTACCTGAGCGATCACTTGCAAAGTACAGACTGTACTGAGATATTCCATCCTCCCACTATATATTCTGTCTTCGGACGTGAGCAATACCAAGGAGGCAAGGTCGACGTTTACGCACACGTTAAGGGAATGACGAGTTCCGTGGGCCTTTTGTAGCGAGTTGTGTCCTGTCAGGAATTGGAGATTCCTAGGAACGAAACTAACCTAGTGTGTCTAGTGTTCGACTTGTTTCGGACGTGTATTGGGCAAATCAATCATTTTTATAACCATTTATGGTGACATTATAGTGATTGATTAAAGTCTCGAGGACCAAACCTCAAGGAGAGGAGTAACCCCCCAGTTGGGGATATAACCTGTATAAAATCTTGTCTCGCATTTACTTTCAGTTATTTCCTTATATACACCTGACGTAACTAGGATATACCATACATCACTTGCATACATAGACATCTCCAGGTCATTACATCGTAGGAATCTTGAAAAGAAAAAGCATAATTTTTTATAAGCCTAATTCACCATCTTAAGGACATTTTTATTCGGAAGCCCAAAACACAACTAAAATGGAAATCAGAGCTTCTTAGCTGCAATAAACGAGTAACTTGCTGAAATGAAGGCGAGAAAAATCGAACGCCAAAAAATACATCAATTCAGCCGAACTTTTTAACCAGGCCCACGATTATACCAAGCCATGGAAAGTTTTAGGTTGGCCCAAATTAAGATTTCATTGGGCTTCTCTTTAGAAGATTGAAAAATACCATACCATGCGAATTTCGTTGTGAAAAGAAAAAGGGCCAAAATGGTAAATAACACACCAAATTCAATATTCCACAAACGCGGACGGAGTTATCAGTCGTACAAACAGTAAGGACTTGAAATTTGGTTCAAATCCTTAATCCTCCAAAAACAGAGACAACAAAAGAACAGACGGGAAACTATTCATGTTATTATTACAAGTGTAGGCCTTCGACACGTAGATGTAATAATAAGGCTGGGTAATATTCTGCTGGTCAGTTCCCGGATAATACACATAAGGTGCCGGCGGAGAACGGCTGCCGCCGCCTTTCTTCTCAGACGGCGGCGGTGGCGGCGGAGGTGGTGATTGTGGAGGAGGACACCTTGGCTCCGGCGGAGGAGGCGTGGTGCAGACAAGAGGCACGTTTCGCAATCGCTCTTGCAAAGTAAACTAGGGTTTTGTGTCTGTACTACTCCTTGGGTTCTTGAGGTTGGAAAAAGCAAGATCAAGAGGAAGATACGTGATATTAGTTTTCCAGATGAAGGCGAGGACATGCAAGTAAGTCGAAACCTTGATGAATAATCCATTTTGGATTTAAATTTAATGATTATGTAGAGGAGAATTATGAAGTTTGGTGTTTTCATATGCTTGGTATTTATAATAGTCCCTCCCTCAAGTAGAGTAGAACATATACGTGTGTGTGTGTGTAAGAAGGGACCATGTCTTGTCATATTGTATTTATTCTTTCTGCTTTGAATATGCTTTATGGCTTTTCTAAATCTTCAATCCCAAGTAAAAAGATACTGCGTGTAAAACCCTTTTTTCTTGAATCTCAATTGAAGAATGATAAGAGACATTGATTGCTAATCTGGACCAAATCACCAAACTCATTTATTTGTTAGGACTCTTCGTTATAAGTGAATAGTTTAATGGACACAAGTCTTCTTGCACAAGCCCACACGCACAAACACAAACGTATATATAAGTGATTAAAAAATAACAAAAAAAAAAGATACATCGAACAATAGTATTTGATCCTTATTCGTCTCTCCACTTTCTTTCAAGATAGACTTTCGTTTCATGTTATCATGATCATCATATGCATGAGCGTGTGATATACAATATGTTATGCATATTAATTAATGTAGTGTGTGATGCAGAAGTGGATATTTATTATTTTGAAAGATAGTACATATATATAATATGTAGTCATCGATATAAATAGCAATGGATTATATTGATATTGACCATTAAATTAAAAAAAAAAATTAGAGGTGGTTGTTTCTTGAGATAATTATGATTATGGTGAAACTTACAAAATTAATGAGCATATAAGATCAAATTCTAGTGAAAATTCTAATCTTTGAACCTTTGAAGTCAATCTTTCTGCCTTCGCCAACACAGACCCCGAAACGACGACGCACTTCGCATAAATTTCTACTAAAGATTTCCCCGAATTGAAGCCCTAATAATTGTCGGAGTTTCTCTAGCACAAATCAAGCAGCAATTTCAGCTAATTGAGATTGAACATTCGTCTTAGTCGATGTCGACGGTGTACGTTTTAGAGCCTCCGACGAAAGGAAAAGTGGTAATAACGACTTCGTACGGTCCGATCGACATCGAGCTTTGGCCCAAAGAAGCTCCAAAAGCCGTACGGAACTTCGTACAGCTATGCCTGGACGGGTACTACGACAATACCGTCTTTCATCGCGTGATTAAATCATTTCTCGTCCAAGGTGGTGACCCTACTGGCACTGGTACAGGTAATTAGTACTTCTATTCGAAAATGTGACTCTAGTCCATTTGTCGCTATGTGGTTGAATTTCAACTTGACTATTTTCTAGGAGCTACTGAGAAGTTGAAGAATCTTGTTTTGTTTTTCTTGAAGTGTGCTGCTGAGCATAGAAGCCGATACATTGATATATTTCTTGGTGCTTATATAACATGATAATCTTGTAGGTGGTGAGAGCATATATGGTGATGTGTTTGCCGATGAATTCCATTCTCGTTTAAGGTTTAAACACAGAGGCCTGGTTGCATGTGCCGGTGAGGGAACGCCTAACTCCAACGGTAGCCAGTTTTTTATGACTTTAGATCGTTGTGACTGGCTTGACAAGAAGCATACTATATTTGGAAAGGTAATCAACCCCTGCAACCATTTATAGATGTTCAAAATGAGTTTTTTTTCTTGATACACAATATCCGTTCTCAGGTAACCGGCGATTCAATATATAACCTCGTACAGTTAGGTGAAGTGGAGACTGACAAAGACGATAGGCCGTTGGAACCCCTTCCCAAAATCCTCTCAGTTGAGGTATCATCTTGTTTTAGTACGAAAGCCCTGTTTTGATCTTTTTAAACAGTTGACGTCAAGTTGAATACATGGAGTGGAGCATCCAAGAACATTTGTCGGCGTAGTTGTTAATGGTTCTTTTTCTTCGTTCGTATGGTTCTACAAATGCGTTATACCTAGGGTTATGCTATGCCTGTATAACTTCACCATTTTGCCTTTGACTTGATGTAATGTTTGCTAGGTTCTTATTTATGCTTAGGTGATATGGAATCCTTTTGACGATGTGGTCCCCAGAGTAGCCACAAAGAAGTCTTTACCATTGCCTGAAAAGAAAGAACTAAAACCTAAGGCGATCAAGTAGGTCCCTTTTCCTTTCGTTGTTGTCTAGAGTATTTTTATTTCCTGGATATCTCTTATAGGCCATGAATTTTATTTTATTTGGCAGAAAATTAAACTTGCTTTCATTTGGCGAAGAAGCTGAAGAGGAGGAAAAGGAATTGTCATCTGTGAGTGCTAGAATAAGAAGTAGTCATGATGTTTTGAACGATCCACGTCTCCTAAAGGATGCCCCTGACAACAATAAGGTAGTTGGAAAAGTGTCTGGCAGATTAAAAGTTTTTGGCAGTTCAATTTTGGTTTTTTGACGGTGATAAGTTAAAAATGTTTAGTTTCTTGGTGTAAGTAGAGTAAACATAAATCGGGGTTCAGATGAAGGAAATGAGCGTAGAGGTTCCAGAAATGTTTATTTCGATTTTAGAGATTTGCACCTTGAAAATTGTTTCTAACGAACTGTTCCTCTTTAACTGGATTCTTCTCCCGAGAAGGTGTTCTTCTTTACGGAATTTCAATTGACTTTTTAATCAGGATTCGGATCAAAAGACCAAAGACGCACAGTCAATTGTGAGGGAAGCTTTGAGCTCAAAGAAGGAGAATGAGAGAGAATCTGGACCTAGATTTTCAGAATCTCATGATGACAGTGATGTTGATGAAGCCGATGAGGCCAGTTTTGATGCACGTATGCGCCAGCAGATTCTTAAAAGGCGGAAGGAACTTGGCGATCTGCCACCCAAAAAAGGATCGCATAGTGGTGCGGAAATTTGATTATTCTGCCACCCAAAAAGATCATCTTAATCTCGTTATTTTCTTCAGAGTGTAATAATATGTATTCTTTTTGGACGGACAGATCATTCGGGTTCCGAAATTCGTGTAGCATCGCCACCAAGGGTTGCCAGTAACAGCCAGAATGAGAAACCAAAGGCCGATAAATTGTCCCTGAAGAAAAAAGGAATTGGCTCTGAAGCCAGGGCTGAACGACTGGCAAACGCAGATACAGACTTACAGTTGCTTGGAGAAGTGGAAAGAGAACGTCAATTGTTGAAGCAGAAAAAGCGTAGACGTCAAGGACGCGAAGATGAGGTAGGCTTTGAGCTTCTTTATGCTTTTACAGACATGTTCTCTTTATCTTGTCGTCTATTTCGCCTTGCTACCGAACCCTTTCTCAACCCTTCCAATCTTCTGTGATGCATTTCTCTATAAAATCAAGTTTTATGTTATGTGAAGTGTGGCGAGCATGTGATTATTTTCTCAACTAAAGTCCCTTAATGAGTTATTACTATGGCCATGGGTACTATGGGAAAACCAGGTGCTTGCAAAGCTCGAGAGGTTTAAATCGACGTTTTCAAGTGCATCAGTAGGATCCAAAAGTGAGCATTCAGGTCATGAAGATGAAGATTTATCCGATTGGACGGAACATTCCCTTAAATTTGCACCAGAGCCCAAAAAGGTAGACGTTACATCTATATATTTTCGCAATCTTCCTTGGTTATACATATATATTTATATGTGTTTGTGTGTGTGTGTGTTGTGGGCACTTATTTCTTGGCGTGGATGATTTTCTATTTGCAGAATAACATGTCTCGGAGCGACGATCCCAACGACTATGTAGTCCACGACCCACTTTTGGAGAAAGGGAAAGAGAAGTTCAATAAAATGCAGGCAAAGGAAAAGCGAAGACAACGAGAATGGGCTGGCAAGTCTCTTACATGAACAGTTTTTCGGTGATCCCATCAATATTCTCGGCTTTATGGTACGCTGTATTTTTTTACTGCTCGCTCGTGTTATTAACCTCAGTCTTCTAACACAAACGAAAAGCGAGCGATTAAGCATCTGTTGCATGTTTTAAAGGGTTCGTTTGCTGGATTTTAACAGAGGAAATTCTATTTTGATTTCTTTAACTAGTATTTTTTCATGATAATAATTGTTGTTAAATTCAAATTTCTGATCTGGATCTTGAAGTTGATCCCCCAAAGGCATGTGCTTCCCTTTGACCATTTTGATTTTAGTCTGTCCGTTCGAGTTTTCCCATGTTGGAAAATAGGCTGTGATGTTTCTTTGCTGTTTACCATACCATAAATATAAAATTCAATGGATTTTTCAATGTGTCTGCAAATTGCGGAAAAATCTGCTGACGAGTATAAGTCGGTGGTCGTCCATTCAAGAATTAATTTTCGGTATCATTATTGTAAGGATGAATGATGATGATGATGATTATCCAAGTTATTCCGACATTATTGTATATGTTTTTTTTTTGTTGGGATTATGCAATCATTGATATGAACATTCATACCATCAAGCAGACATTGCGATGCACGTTTTGCTCGCAAGTTCAAAAATTTCGACTCGGCAAATATCAATCGCGCAAGGCTTATCTTTGATTATAAGATAATAATCGATAATCGTGAAAGAACGAATTGAATGCTAAACTATCGAACATATTATGAAAGTTCAGACCAATTTCCCCACACGGTTTACACTAGCCTACACGTCTCACATACGTATTACTGTAATAAATAAATGGGCTCAGACGAAATGAACCCCAAAAAGGTTATTTTATAATATTAAATAAAAACGCTGACCCGCAAGTGTTAAAAATCCCATCTTTGACCATCCCAACAAGGCGTTCACATGGAAGACACATTACAAAGATGAAGCTTTGACTCTTCACACGCCATTTTCACATTAAACCTCCATTATTGTTTATAAGTAGTTCATTTCTTTCCTCTCCACATGTAATTAAAGGTCTGACTTCTTTCTTTTCTTTAATTATTCCGCGCCTCGTTTTCCATCCCTGAAGGAACCCCACAAATTCAACATAATGAACGCAGACAACAATCAGAAGAAACGAAGAAGAATCAGAGAAGATGAGCTCGACGAGGAAGACGATGTGAAGCAAGTGAGGACAAAGGGCTTGAATGAGATCATAACCTCGTTGATTTTACTCGAGGATCAAGAGAAGAACGACGCAGATGAGCTCGAAAGGGCTAGCCAAGAAGAAAAGATTCAATTCGATGAAAATCACAGCAAAAAGGCTAGGGCTATGATGGATTACTACACCCAAATCCATGGCTCTCATAAAGTTTCTGAAAAGATCGAAGGTATCAGAAAGAGGAAGGCCAAGGCCAATACTTTCGCAGTCACAAAAGCTGCTGCTGCCATGGCTATGAGTGCTCTGAGCGACGAAAACGACGCCGCCGACGACAATAAAAGCGCCGCCGCCGCCGCCAGAGATAAGACGCCGCCTGGCCCACAGAGAAGGCTATGGGTTAAAAACAGATCCAAAGATTGGTGGGATCAATGCAACAGTCCCGATTTCCCAGAGGAAGATTTCAAGAAAGCCTTTCGAATGGGAAAAGAAACGTTCGACTTGATCTGCAATGAGCTGAGCTCCGCCGTGGCCAAAGAGAACACCATGCTGAGAGACGCCGTCCCAGTCAGGCAAAGGGTCGCCGTCTGCATATGGCGGCTGGCCACCGGCGAGCCCTTGAGGCTCGTGTCGAAGAGGTTCGGCTTGGGCATATCCACGTGTCATAAGCTAGTTCTTGAGGTCTGCTCGGCCATTAGAAACGTCCTCATGCCCAAATACCTCAGATGGCCCGACGAAGACGGCGTTAGGCAGATGAAGGAGGAGTTCGAATCCTTGTCTGGGATACCCAACGTCGTCGGATCTATGTACACGACCCACATACCCATCATCGCCCCGAAAATCAGCGTCGCGGCTTATTTCAATCGAAGGCACACAGAGCGAAATCAGAAGACATCCTATTCCATTACGGTCCAAGGAGTCGTTGACCCGAGAGGCGTCTTCACCGACGTCTGCATAGGCTACCCAGGCTCGATGGCCGACGACCAAGTGCTAGAAAAATCGACCCTTTTCCACCGCGCCAACGCCGGATTCTACGACGGCGATTGGATCCTCGGCGGCCCAGGATACCCTCTGACGGATTGGATCTTGGTTCCTTACACACAGCAGCACTTGACTGGACGCAGCACGCTTTTAACGAGAAGATTGGGGCTGTTCGAAAGATTGCGAGGGATTCTTTTGAGAGGTTGAAGGGAAGGTGGGGATGTCTGCAAAAGAGGACCGAAGTGAAGCTTCAAGATTTGCCCGTCGTTTTAGGGGCTTGCTGCGTTTTGCACAACATATGTGAGATGAGGGACGAGGGTTTGGATTATGGGATTGAATTCGAGCTCTTCGACGATGAGATGGTGCCTGAGATTCCAGTTAGGTCGGCGAATGCAGATAAGGTGAGGAATGCTATCGCTCATAATCTCTTGCATCATAATCACGCAGGCACTTCGTTTATGTCGTAGGATGATGATGATGATGATGGTCGGCTCATATACAAAGTTAGTTTACAGCTCTTACAGATAGAATTACAGTTTGCTAGTGAATCATGGGATACAAGGATTATTGTTTTATTGGTTTTTTTTTTCTTTTTTTTGTTGTCCTTCAAATCTTGTCCTTGTGAACGGATGTAAGCTCTATCATGTTAACCTAGACAGCGATTATTTTGATCTACTGCAAATGAAAATAGTAAAAGAACGGAGAGAATCTTCCATTGGTTGATGAAGAGAGAGGGATGATCCCTCAACTCTTTTAAGACATTGTATCGTTCGAAAACTGTTGCAATGCCAAACTGATCGTCTTTATACGACGTGTGAATATCATTGACAAATGAAGTCAAGAATTATGACGGGTAATGAAATCCTTTCATACTTTGCGATGCTAATAACAATAATTGCAAGTGATGGGTTTTAATTTAATATATTGTTCTCCTTTAGATCATATATTATTATTTTTTTACTTATAAAAGTGGGTGCAAACGAATACATTTGACAAATGAACAGCGACTTCCACGCCTTCTAGCTTGAAAGTCAAGGGTTGGTAGGTTTCATCACTTATCTTACTTCTCCAAATATGCTCTATAGTCAACACCATTGTAAGAACTACCAAATTATTAAATGATAATAGAGAGAAAAAAGCAAATAATATGTTCCATACAACCGAACACAGAACCTCGACTTCATTGACTCGAGACTGAAGTATGCAAATATATCCTCAGTTAAAAAGCACCATGTTTTCCAAATTCCGAAAAAGAATGGGAATAAACAACAAAACATAAAGGTGACTATATAGATTTTAGACGCCAGAATAGACCAGGAAGCAAGAAATAACCAGCAAACGCGAGATAGTACAAACCACCACGCATACGACCTTGACATCAAATCTAAGACTTACTTCTCATCCTCAAAAACTTTCTCGTGTTTCTTCAGCAGCGTTTACCTCTTCAATATCTCCCCTGTCCTATGCCTGCGAGTCGTTGATGTCTTCAATCACAGCCTTGAAAGCCTTGCAATCTGAAAACCAGCCATTGATGGACACTGTTAGGATATCAAAGAGATGTATGATATAAAATGATGATTAGAGTGGAATTAACTCACTTTCCACAGAGGGAACCGAATACAGAAGAACTCCTCCTTCAGCTCACCATCGGCAAAATCAGAAGCATGCCAACGCATGACTTATCGTTCCCTTGATGCTCTTGCACCGTTATCGTGGG
Organism: Craterostigma plantagineum; assembly: GCA_027422505.1. Classification (NCBI taxonomy): domain Eukaryota; kingdom Viridiplantae; phylum Streptophyta; class Magnoliopsida; order Lamiales; family Linderniaceae; genus Craterostigma; species Craterostigma plantagineum. The sequence continues at coordinate 335,181 of JAPQWV010000605.1, read as the reverse complement.
CAACACTACGACCAGAGACCCAAAGCGCAGTTGAAATGAAAATAGCCACAACAACATCTTCCGCCCAATGACAATAATTAATCTCAAGATCGAATAACTTGAAAACCTATCACACTCAAGAATTGCATGTTAATCGCATAACAGAATCAGAACGCTTAGTTACCACGATGGTTTGCGCAGATTTTAAGAGTCTTATTCTGCCTCATAACAAGTCTAAATTTTCCGGTCTCTTTGTCCTTAAGCAGCTTAACCGTCCCAGCTCCCCTCTCCTTCCACTGGCTACCTTCCTTGTCAAATCTGTATAACTTGCACTTCGTAACAACAAAAATAGCAAAAGTTTATAAGAAGAATCAGTTCGACCTAAAGTCTTCATAAGCTGATTTGCCCAGATGCAATCAACAAGTTTCGAATTATGGCATAGGAATCAATCACCAAGATAACGCTGCAACAACACCAATTCAAAACCGTATCGCCTCAAATCAGACAAAAACAATCCACAGATCTCATCAGTCCGAATAAGAACTTGTTCACTTACAACTCAAGGAGAGCATCCTCGTCCTCTTCGCCCGTGGTAACAGAAACTTCCTGGAGCTGGACAATCGGAGCAACCTGCGCCGGAGCTGGACAATCGGAGCAACCTGCGCTCCGGTATCTTCGTCGTCGGCCGCCGGATTCGAATCTTCCTCTTCTTCCCTATTCAAAACAGCTGGTTCCGTACCGCTGCTCGCCATAACTGCAACGGAAAACGCCTACGTAGAGATTGATCGTCGGTGAGAATCAAGAAGTTGCGGTACCAAATGGAATTGGGGTTTCGAAAATTGTTGGAACAAATTGAACGACGCAAAATCCAATTTATATGTTTCGGCTGCTCATATGCCCGCAAGGCTGGGCCCTAGTATTTCTGGCACAATATACGCATGTATAATAAAATAAAATTAATTATTAGGAGTATTAAATTGTTTAAATAAATAATAAACAAAAATAGCATTTGTTGGTCATGGAATTTTACTTGGTTTAATAAGTCTTTTTAAATAGATGCAGAAAAAATATGACTGGTCAATTGATAATGCCAATCGACGGTTTATCATATCCCTCGTCCTTAATTTAATAGAATAAATACGATAAATTGGTACAATAAATATTGATCGATCATTTCAGTGATACTAATACGAGGAATTGAAACTGTAGGTGATAACCTTGCAGATGATTCCGTTCTAACACACGTTAAACTAATACAATTCTCTTTTGGAGGAAAATCATTATTGTTTAAACAGGAATATGTGTGTGTGGAAATATTCTTGGATGGTCGATAAGCTTCATCAGTGATATTTGATCATGAAGGGGAGTTATTGCCTTCATGGTTATGGATTCCTTGGTAGGTTGTCAAGACATAGCGAGAATCTTGATGGTCTCTCTCAACTCTCTTTTTCACTGGGCAACCTTCGATCGAGCATTTGTAGTAGTTTCTGCGTCCAAAACAATTATTAAAACAATTCCTTCTCTTTGCAAGAATCCATAGATTGAACTACAAACTGATATGAGATAAAAAGATCAGATAATTAATTAAACCTGGGATTAGGGTTGTCCTTGACCATCTTCTTGCCGTACTTTCTCCACTTGAAACCATCGTTCAATACCTCGATGTTGGGAATTACGAGCCTAGAAGTCGCCGGAGTTGGCCGTAAAGTCGCCGGAAAGTTGCTCAGTCGATCACAGCTGAAGAGCAGAGAAGAGCTGAAGAAATCTGCTAAGTCTGAGGTGCTTTAAAGCTTCGATCAATGAGGGTCGTCGATCTGGCTTGGCGCGACATCTCATGGCTGAGGTTTAAACTGCGAGGATTAAATTGGGAACGTCAGATGTGGCTCTATGAACATCAGACGGACGAGATTTGTTTCTAGAGAAATTGCTTTAACACTTCTATAAGTGAAAGAGCGATTTCTTCATTGCTCAGATCATGTGAGGGCCGTTGGATGCGATGGAGATGGATCTGACGGCTGAGGGCGATCGCGCTAAATAAACCTGAAGCAGCCCTGTTATAAATACCAGAATTCATAGCTCGATTCAGTGACTTTGAGAGCTTGTAACTTTCTCTAGAGTGAGAATTAGAGAGAGTTGTCAACTAGGGTTTTATAGTAGGCTTGAGTACTGTAAAACTTGTGTTGGTGATCGATCGAATAGAGAGCTCTGTTGGTCCGTGGACGTAGGCAAAGTTGCCGAACCACGTTAAAATCGCTGTCATCTCTTTTGCTGTTTTTTGCTTGCTGTTTTTGATTGATTCGAGCTGCGATTGCTCGAATTGATCCGATGCGATCGGTGAGCGAGTATTCTCAGGTCAGAGGCGAGTCGATCGGCGGTCGTAGCTCTACAAGTGGTGCGGTGAGCGTGGAGAACGAGCTGAATCTCCGCGTGATGGCTGCGACGCGACTCGAAATGGAAGTCTTCAACGGATCGAATGATTTCGGTCTCTGGAAGTTGAAGATGAAGGCGCTATTGACTGAGAAAGGTCTTGAGGAGGCGCTCAAGCCTGATAAGGACATGGAACCGCAGGATATGACAGCGGCGGCTAAGAAGAAATTGAAAGAGAAAGCATTCTCAACTCTGATTTTGTGTTTGAGTGATAACGTGCTTCGTCGAGTTGCTACGGAGGCTTCAGCAGAGGATCTGTGGAAGAAGCTAGATTCTCTGTACATGACGAAGTCGTTAGCTCGGAGATTATACCTCAAGCAAGCTCTATATCAGTTTCGGATGGTGGAAGAAGAAGCTTTAGATCAGCAATTGGATCGATTTCTGAAGCTGATTTCAGATCTACAGAACATCGGAGAAGAAATGAAGGACGAAGATCAGGCGCTTATCCTTCTGTGTGCGCTGCCCTCAAGCTATGAACATTTCAAGGAGGCACTCTTGTATGGCAGAGAGAAGCTGTCGATGGAAGATGTCATGTCTGCTCTCAGCTCGAAGCAGTTGAACGCACCTAAGCTCACCGAGGTAAAAACAGCAGCTGATCTGCTTTTAGTGCAGAATAAGTCGAGGCTGTGGAAGAAGAAAGGTAAAGAGAAGGAAGTCGGTGAACCTAAGAGGTGTTATATCTGCAACGAGGTAGGCCATTTCAAGAGGTTCTGCCCGAACAAAGGAAAGCTGAACCAGAAACAAGCAAACGCAGGTACTTCGGCTTTCTGTGATAATTGCAGCTATGAATCTGCTGAGATCCTCACGATTTCTGAGACTGAGGGAAGAGAGGAGTGGATACTGGACTCAGGTTGTAGCTTCCATGTAACCTGCAATAGGAATTGGATGTTTGAATTCAAGGAAACGGCTGGAAAATCTGTCAAAGTAGCGAATGGCGGAAGCTGTCAGGTTTTGGGCGTAGGATCTGTGAAATTCAAACTGAAGGCAGGTGGTTTAGGGATTCTGAGAGATGTCAGGTTCATACCTGATATGAGGAGGAACCTTATTTCAGTGGGAGCGCTGGATAAACGCGGCTATACCACTCAAACCTCGGGTGGCAGAATCAAAGTGATAAAGCAGAGAAAGCTGATTCTTGAGGGAGTTTTGAGGCACGGAATTTACGTTCTAGATGGATGTTCTGTGATGAGGAGCACACCATTGGAAAATAGGGAATGTGGAGGCTTGAATGTGGCTGAGGAGAAGCCAGAGAAACCTCGGCTTGAGGTGGAGCGAAGCACGGGAAAACTGGTAGCTGAAACTAGTAAAGCTGAAACTGCTTTCATCAGTTTGGAAGAGAGCTCGGTTGAAGCAGATTCTGAGGATGAGAAGGAGTTGTTCAGGGGCGAAGGCACCTCAAAGGCTGATGTATGGAGTACATCTGAGGTGGAGCCCAGCTTGGAGAATGGAGAAGACAGCGAAGAAAGCTGGACATCAAAACCAGGAGAGAATGATTCTGTTTTGGAATCTGATGCTGGTGAAAATTTGACGCTGCAAACTGCTGAGGCTTCGGAGCTTAAGGAGGCCAAGAAGCAGGTGAAGGCTAGCCAGGTAAGAGTCAGAAAGGAGGCTCAAAGGGCTAGGAACGAAGAGTCTTCGAGCAAGACGAAGGAAATAAGCTCAAAGGTACGAATTGACTCCAAGTGGGAAATTATGATTCAACTTGGAGTTGGTAAGTTCGTTATTGAGGCCCTAAGCTCCTAAGGGAGCTTGATGACCAACAGAGCGAAGCTAGGATTCGAGGTGGAGCTGAGATCGACGGCTGCGAGAGGAACTTGGGGCTGAAATCTGAAAATTCCTGAAGCAGAAAATTAAAGTCGAAGCTGATTCTGGTATGTTTTGAGCTACAGATAACTCGCGGCGTTCAGCTGTTATGGAGGAGCTCAGGGAATGCATTGCGAGCTCTAGGCTCGAGGTGGAGTTTGTTGGGAATTACGAGCCTAGAAGTCGCCGGAGTTGGCCGTAAAGTCGCCGGAAAGTTGCTCAGTCGATCACAGCTGAAGAGCAGAGAAGAGCTGAAGAAATCTGCTAAGTCTGAGGTGCTTTAAAGCTTCGATCAATGAGGGTCGTCGATCTGGCTTGGCGCGACATCTCATGGCTGAGGTTTTAAACTGCGAGGATTAAATTGGGAACGTCAGATGTGGCTCTATGAACATCAGACGGACGAGATTTGTTTCTAGAGAAATTGCTTAACACTTCTATAAGTGAAAGAGCGATTTCTTCATTGCTCAGATCATGTGAGGGCCGTTGGATGCGATGGAGATGGATCTGACGGCTGAGGGCGATCGCGCTAAATAAACCTGAAGCAGCCCTGTTATAAATACCAGAATTCATAGCTCGATTCAGTGACTTTGAGAGCTTGTAACTTTCTCTAGAGTGAGAATTAGAGAGAGTTGTCAACTAGGGTTTTATAGTAGGCGTGGAGTACTGTAAAACTTGTGTTGGTGATCGATCGAATAGAGAGCTCTGTTGGTCCGTGGACGTAGGCAAAGTTGCCGAACCACGTTAAAATCGCTGTCATCTCTTTTGCTGTTTTTTGCTTGCTGTTTTTGATTGATTCGAGCTGCGATTGCTCGAATTGATCCGATCGATCGGTGAGCGAGTATTCTCAGGTCAGAGGCGAGTCGATCGGCGGTCGTAGCTCTACACTCGATATCAGATTTGGTTCTGAAAGTCACCTTCTCCTTCACTCCTTTCTTCATAGTCGTCCTCCCACTTTCTCCGCCTGGACAAAATTATAACCATCTCAATCACAGAATTCACACACACACACACACACACATATATAATAACTGTCATAATCATAGCTTACTATTGATGATAGGCTCGTCATGCAAGCAGCTTATAGCAGAACTTGCATGAACTAACAGGTCATCATTCAGCGTATTAGCTAGTTGTTGTTGTTGGTTGTTGTTGTTGTTGAGGATTATTACTGTAATAATAACCTTCCTGATCCAAAGAATGAAAAACTCAGGCCTATCCTCCACAATCCAGTCATTATTGAACTCAAATAAATCAGGATTAAAAACATCATCCATCATGATGTCCGTGGGTGTAGAGCTGTGGTGGTTATTATTATAATCATCAGCCATGATAATGTAAAAAATAACTAGCTTCAGAAGTATCTCTGTGTTTGTGTATATATTGAGAGTGCTGAGTGGAGTTGTTGTTTTCTTGGTAAGCTTCGTGGTCACAAGGAAAGAAGCTTCAACGTTGCTGCGTACATATCATCGCATCAGTGGTGGCTAGGCTAGCCTAAAGTGGGCCCCGCAGAAACATGCCTAACTAACATATCATCCTATATTATAAGGAAATATATATATGTTAGATATAGCTACAAAAATGGGTTCGATCGAGACTTTGAAGTCGTGGTATATGATACGTTAGAGGGTGACTTGTCTGCGTAAGACTGGGTGGTGTTTATGTGTAAAGATCAGTCTTAGTTCGTGGTAAGAGTAAAGACCACTCTTCCTTCCTTCCTTCCTTCGTTCAATGAATAGAATACAAGTCAATGCAACATATATCATACATAAAACTACCTACGCATTATATATTGGTCGAGTGACGACGACTGACTAATAGTCGTCGACGTTATATAGGAAGGATCCTTCGAGGGATGGGATATACATACATTCGTCCTCCATTACTTATATATTTTGTTAAGAAAACACGTGCTACGAATTAAAGATGATATTTTTTTTATCTATATTATATAGGGCCAAGTAGTTTTCATGCTCAACAAAACCGTAGATTTTGATATGCTACTTACGTAAAATTGAGTGATTATTCATATCCAAATTCGCATGGACGACCTTTATTTAGTGGAGAGGAGATACTAATCAAAAGCAAAGCAATAATAGAAAATGTTTCGAGTTTTGGATTGATTTGTTGAAAGGTGAGGAAAAGAGAGAAGAAATTTACATAAATAGGCCATTTAATCGAGATGGTCAACACAGAATGATGAAGGCATTGTGTAACGAAAGGGTCGAGATAATCAAAGAATGTTGAATGTGCCCACTTCATTGAATTTTTGGGGTCTTTGTATCATTTAATAACTCAACTTTTATTGAAATCAACGTTCAATTTAATAGATAAATAAATAGTGAATTACATTGGCAACAACTACGGTGTTTTTTCCATTTAGACGATCTTGTCTTGCTTTTTGATGAGTTTGGGTGCCAAAAAAAAACTACTTTTCTGAACTCATGTTAGTATTTTATCATTCCATTCGTACCTACCATCTAGAACTTTGATTTTTCAACAGATTAAAAAAAAAAAAAAAAAGTAGTAAGTCTCTCAAACTCCAATCAGCCCCAAAAACAGGATAGGAAAAAGAAAAAAAAATCAGGGGATAAATACATAATATTGTAATTACAGGTGAATTTGTGTAATTATAACCGTTCTCTGAATTTCCCCATAACATAACATTTTAAACAGTGAGCCCAAATCGATACGATACCCTTATCCACAAAGATCGATTGATTCTTCCACAAATATATAAAACTGAAAAAGTCGACAGTTTCTGTGATAATATAAAAAAGAAAATGTCCACAGTTTCATGACAAAACCAAGCAAAGCAGCTGAGCTGCTGACCCAACAAACCGTCCGCCATCGATATGATGACTGACACGTGTCAGTCGTAATCCGATCCTATCAAACCCTGAAAACAAATACCCTCGAAGTTCATCGAACCCTGGGAAAAGCGAGCGAGCACACAAAGTTGCGCCACCCTTTGCTTAAAACAGAACACCCATAGATCCCAATTGGGAAACAACCCTTTCATCATCTGCCCCTCCCTTTCGAGATTTTATGGATCGTTGTTGTATGAAAGCTGCAGCTTGATGTTGGATCTCTTTGTGCTTACCCACTTTCGTTCCGTAATCCGTCTGCGCAAACGGAAAAGGAAATCGATGGCTTTTTTACCTTTGTCCAATACATAAGTAGTAGTCGAATAGGTTAAGTTTGATATTGGAAAATATAAGAGAAGCCCGATTGGGTATTTCAGGAAAGGGTTTGATATTGACGGGTAATTTTAGCTTTTAGTTTTTTGTATCTTAGATTTTGGTATATAGAGGTGATCTTAGGGCTTTAGTTATACAGTCGCCGAGAAGGGGATTCTAGTGTTGCGTGAAGGGATTTCTGCTTTTTTTTTTTTCCTATTAGATTCAAAGTGGCTAAGATGAGCTTAAGGGCTGCAGAGGATGATTCGACCACGAAAATTCATCTCCCAGCTGACATAGACTGGGAGATGCTCGATAAGTCCAAGTTTTTCTTCCTCGGCGCAGCGCTTTTTTCGGGTGTTTCAGGCACGCTTTATCCAATCGTCGTGTTGAAAACGCGCCAGCAAGTCATGCTGAAGGAAACCCCATGCTTTAAATGGCTGCCTCAATCTTCAAAAACGAGGGCTACAGAGGATTCTACCGTGGCTTCGGTACTTCTCTGATGGGCACAATCCCAGCTCGAGCCCTCTATATGGGCGCCCTAGAAGTCACAAAGAGCAACGTAGGCAACGTTGCTAGTTCCCAGTTAGGCTTCTCCGAGTGCTCTGCTTCAGCTGTAGCCAACGCAGCAGCTGGGCTAAGCGCTGCGATGGCTGCACAGCTCGTTTGGACACCTATCGATGTCGTCAGCCAAAGGCTAATGGTTCAGGGCAGTGGCTGTAATGATTCTTGCAGCGTTGGGCTAAAGAAGTACAACGGCGGGATCGATGCTTTCAGAAAGATCGTATACAGCGATGGAGTGAAGGGCTTGTACCGAGGATTTGGGATATCGATTCTGACCTACGCACCGTCCAACGCTGTGTGGTGGGCTTCTTACTCGGTGGCCCATCGAGTGATTTGGGGCGGGGTTGGTTTTCTACCGCTGTAAGAAGGACGGGGAAGGAAATGGTGGAGGTGTTTATACCCCAGACGGTAAGTCCGTTGTGGCTGTCCAAGGGCTGAGTGCAGTCATGGCTAGTGGAGCTTCTGCACTTGTGACTATGCCACTCGATACTGTTAAGACAAGGTTGCAGGTTTTGGATGGAGAAAGGAACGCAAAGGGTAGGCCGCCGACTGTTTTGGAAACTGTGAGGAGTTTGGTTAAGGAAGGAGGATTTGGGGCTTGTTATAGGGGTTTAGGGCCGAGGTGGGCTTCGATGTCCTTGTCGGCGACGACTATGATCACTACGTACGAGTTTCTCAAGAGGCTTTCGACCAAGACTTGAAAGAAGAGAGTTGGTGAGAAGTGAGGTCAGTATGTTGTTAGATCTTTTTCATCTTGGGATGTATATTTGTGTATAATTGTAGAAATGGAATGAATGTTGTCTGCTTTGCTTAGTCTCTTGTCTGAACTAATGAAATGATGTGATGCTCTATACTACTGCTGGTGCTGCCTGGGATGTGAGGTTTAATTAAATCTGACGAAGGGACAATCTTTAGCTAGCAATGTTCTTTATGGTAATCAACAATCTTGATTCTCCATCATCTCTTCCCATCATTCCCTTTGTTGAAATAAGAAGTAATCTCGTATATTGATGAAAGTTCAGCAAGGGGAACGCTGGTAATGACGCAGGCAGGGGATAATAGTTAGTTAGTTGCCTTTAATTGAAACGAAGGGGCGAGTATTATTTATACTCTAATGGCTTGGCCTTGGCTTTATATTTTCATTGAAACGACTCTTCCTCTAAAGGAAGTACTATAATCTATCATTAACGCCCTTTTTTTTTCTGTTGTATTTGTCATATTCTATCAAGAGGCGACTTTTTTCCCTGCTACATATAAAGAACTACAGGACAGAAAAAAATACAGGGTAAAAAAATCAAAGGATGTAATGAAGGGAAGGTTCTTGAAATAGATGAAATGTTGGCCAAATGCATGAACGAATTTGTTCGCCGGCGCATTTAAAGGTTTAATCTTGAAGACCATGGATGGACCACTTCCAAGTTCAGAGCAGCTCGTGATTTTCACATGTGATTCTTGACTGCTTTTTGCTACTATGCAATGCACTCAATCAGCCTAAGATGATAAAAATTACTTTGCTCGAAAGTGTGAATTGGAATAAAAGGTTGGGGTTTGGGTTCATCAGTTCAATGTAAATCCTTACACTTGGCCACTCAACTAAAGCGTTTCAACGGTTACACTACATCACAACAATTCGAGTGAGCCCAAACAACCCAACAAAAAAAATAGAACTTTTCGTTATCGCATTTATGACGGCGATCCCTATCGACGTCTCGCCTTATTCCCCATACTGATTTAGACGACCCTTTATTTATTACATATATGAATATGAAATACCTCAATTAAGGCATTTGTACCACAAACACTTAGTATCGAACGAGGGGAATCGTATCTACTTAATCAAGAAAGATGCATGTTAGAGCATGTGACTTGCATAAGATCAAGAAAGTGACGTGGAAATTGGAGCATAGCTCATGAAAACACAAGACAGGGCACACTTGTTGTCAGTTTGTGATCAATGTGGATGAGCTTTTGTCTGATCTATTTATGGAAAATGTTGCACAAATTTGTTTATGTTTATGCTTTTCTCTTCTTTCTAATCGATGGTACGGATTAAGATCATTTAAGACTGTAAAAGACCGCCTGGAAACTACGACAATGGTCAGCTTTAGTTAAAAATAATAATGGGATCAGTGGGATTAGATTTTGTGGGCTTTTTCATGTAATCCAAGATTTTTGTGAAATGTTGGAAGTTCGAAATAGATTAAAGAAAATACGGAACTATTGGATTGTAATAAATACGAGGAAGTCCTACGTAGTCCCCAGCCTCCATGCCGTGCCATTGCTGCTTATTTCACTATCAAAATACATTTTACTTTGTATCTTCGTTCCCACCTCTCCAAAGTATAAAAGAAATCCGTGTTTTCTTTATGTGGTGTACGTTCTTTTATGTAGTATTTATATATAAGTCTTTTTCTTTATTGCTAGAAACAAAAAAGTAAAGATCGAATCGATCAAAGTGAAAAGCATTTGTCCAACATGGATAAAAGCAGAACACTGACTCCAGTCCAGATGAGTTTTAGTTCGTACTTTGACAATTATTCATTATATCGAAACCTCAATCAAAGGTATCGAATCGATCGATCGATCTCCCTTTAAAGGGACCAAAGCACTGCAAAGAAAGTGACGTGGCGTAGGGTTACCATATTTCATGTCTGAAAATGATCAACATGAGCATGTGATCATGCACGTCCCCTTACCATATTTTATGAGTTAGCTTAACAACACATTGTCTTCTTCTACATTGCTTTCAAAGACATAACTTCATTGTAAACGCAAAGCACCAATCGGGAGATACTTAGCTCTCTCTCTCTCTCTCTCTCTCTCTCTCTCTCTCTCTCTCTCTCTCTCTCTCTCTCTCTCTCTCTCTCTCTCTCTCTCCTCTCTCTCTCTCTCTCTCTCTCTCTCTCTCTCTCTCTCCTCTCTCTCTCTCTCGAAAAATTTTAAAATGACAATTAGTTTACATGTTATAAAGTGAAAGTTTCCGATTTTTTTTCTCCAAGGTACTAATAAAAAGCTTTTCCCACATATTTATGTACCATTATTTGAAGGGGTCTTTACACCTAAGTACTATTTGGATAAAAACTTGTAATTTAGAATAATGTCAGGATTTTTTTTATATGTAAGTACCTAACAGAATAATTTTTTTGCACATAGGTATCCAATCCCCGCATGTACACCATACAACACATTTGGGTACCCTATATCAACACATTTGAGTACCCTATATAACAGAAATGGTACGACGTATACTACATTTAGGTACGCCCTATGTAACACACAGGTATGTCGTAAGTACGACGTATGCTACATTTAGGTACCCTATATCAACGTGTTATGGTACGTAATATATACACAGGAAGGTACGACATGACTAAAGAAACTGGTAAAAATTAAATCGGGTACCTATCTGTAAAATTTTCTGACATGGGTACCTATGTGTAAAAATTTTATTCAATTGCCTATTTATGTGTAGATTTACCTTATTTGAATTGAAATATCATCACTTAAAGTGGAAGGTAATTCAAATATAATTATTACGATTAATTAATATTTATTACCACGAGGCTCGCTCTCCTAATTGACTGTGGATTGATAATCCATCATCATCAAGCCTTGCAGATCCTTCCATCAATTTACCATGATTGTGTTACTTGTCGGAAATTATATTTCCTAAAAATATTCAAATTTATAATGTAATTAGGTCATTATTTCCTATATTTGGAGAATATTTTAGTTGGTTGGTATGATGATGACTATTGGGCATGTGCGTTTTGCTTCGTTTGGTACAGAATAGAATCACATATATACTATAATGGGAAGATAATAAGAAACGAAAAGAACCAAACACTAGTTTTGGCGTATCTTTTATTATAGATAGATGCGTATGGTAAGAAGTATAATAAGAGGCCGCCTATATTCTAATATAATACTCGATATTCACCAACCCTACGGTTAATGCACCTACGTTCTACAATAAATGGAGGAAATGTGATTGAGAAACCATAGGACTTTGTTGTTAATTGTATTAGAAAATTTAAATAATAATGAGCTAAGTCTTGGAAGTTGATGTCACGCTTGAAGAAAAAGCGTCGTTACAATCATTAGAATTACAGTGAACGAGGTTTGATTGGGTAATTGTTTCCCACTAAATTGCACTTTCACACAAATCGGTATCTCCGCAGACGTGATACATGGATATATACCTATACGTCGTGGTATGAAAATATTTCACGATTAATTTTATTTGGTATCTTATTTGTTTACATTATCATATACGGTATACAGATCAATCATTAATTCTTTCACCAATATGTCCTTAAATTCTAAAGTCGTTTCTTTATTATGACCCTTCAATTACTTATTATCTTACATATTTAAATTAAGTTTATGGTTTGGTTGTTAAGGATATTAATTCAACTCCATTCCTCTCTCTCTCTCTCTCTCTCTCTCTCTCTCTCTCTCTCTCCTCTATATATATATATATATATATATATATATATATTTATCGCCGATAAAGTTGAAGTAGAGATCTCATTACCATCTCATTTCTCACATTGATCCCAAACTTGGAAGTAGGGGTGGGCATCGGGTCGGGTAGTCGGGTATCGGGTAGTTCGGGTTCGGGTAGTTCGGGTTCGGGTTAAGATTTTCACTACCCGAACCCGACCCGATTAACGGCGGGTACCCGCTTGTCGGGTATGTATCGGGTTCGGGTACCCGACATCGGGTAGTCGGGTACCCGATTTTTTAATTGGGAATGACTAAAAATATTATAATTCAATAATATTAAAATATCCATATTTTAAATTAATATCGCTTACCAATTTGATATTTTATTTTCAATAAATGTAATATATACATATTTTATATGTTTATTTATAAAATTTTGAGAATATATTTTAAATTTTTATGATGATATATGCATTAATATAAAATAACAAACTGTTGATTATACACTTAAAAATAGAAATTAGTCGAAATATATTTAAACTTAACATCACTCAAGTTATATATGGATATCTAAATATATAATTATATATATTTTTAATGTATGTACAAATTAATAATTTTTAAAAAAAAAATTGTCGGGTACCCGATCGGGTTGTTCGGGTAATAATTACTACCCGATACCCGATCCGATTAATAAATTCGGGTATCGGGTAACCCGATAACCCGACAAATAACCCGAATTACCCGACCCGAACTACCCAACCCGATCGGGTTCGGGTAAAACCCGAATACCCGAACCCGAACGCCCACCCCTACTTGGAAGTATAAAGCAACCTTCCCTTTGTTTCTTCTCCTATTCACACTTTCTTTTCTCATCACAAACTCGTCTTTCTTCTTCTTCTTCTTCTCTAAAACCATTTCATCCCATTACACAAAAAATGTACGCCAAACAAAGCTCTCATATGCCAGAGAATATACCCCAAGAAAATTCCCAAACACATGCTCATTTTCCTTCCCACACTCCTCGACGAAATCTACCGCTCCACCGGCGAAAAACCACCCAAAGATCTCAAAGAAAAACCTGCGAAGAACAAACAGACAACTGTAAAAAACAGAGTCGTCGTCGTAGAAGACGAAGACACCCAGCTTCAGAAGGGTTTCTTCGATCGACAACAACAACAACAACAAGTCGTTGCAAGACAGCGATTTGATGTTCTTCAGTTCGACTTCGAGCTCTTCGGACAGTTCGGGCGCACTGTCTTCTTCGGACACCGAGTTCTTCGGCGCAACAAAGGCGAAGCCTAATAAGGTTTCTTGCTTTACCGCCGTTAGGCCCAAGCCTATCCGTACGGTCGTCACGGCCGGCGACAAAGATAAGAAGGCCGAGGAACATAATCACCAGAAGAAGAACAAAATGGAAGACGATTTGATGAAGTACAGATCAAGGGCTTTGAAGGTTTACGCCAAACTGAAGGAAATGAAGCAGCCCATCTCACCTGGGGCGAGGCTGACGAGCTTTATTACCGCACTTTTCAACAACGGCGCGAATGGTAAGAAATCAAGAAATCTTGATACGTATGACGATGGGTTGAAGGATTTGAAGCCTCCGAAGGCGACAACCTCTTCGTCGTCGTCGACGACGTCTTCTTTTTCGAAGTCGTGTATCAGCAATCCTCGCCAAATCGAGGGAGAAATGAGGGATGGGCTCAGAAGAAAGGTTAGGTTCGAAGCTTCTAGTGTGGTTATGGAGGAAACGTTGTACGGAAAACCACCGTTGCCGCCGAGTGAGTTGAGAAATAGGAAACCGAAGGAGTGGTGAAGACTGTTCCATGTCGTTTAGGGCCTAGCAGCCCATGAGCTCGATGAAGAAGAAGATTATGGTGCTATGAGTGATTCGAGTTCGGACTTGTTTGAGATTGATCATTTGTCTTTGTTTGGTAATAACAGTAGATTTTGCGAAGAACTTCCTGTTTATGAAACTACGAATCTAGAAAGAAATCGTAATGTTTGTAGTTAATTCGTAGCTGCAATTCGAATAAAGGTTGTGTAGTTTAGTTTTCGTTACTTTGATCAAGGAAGGTGGGACATTCTTATTATCTTTGTGCTTTATTACTCTCTCTCTCTCTCTCTCTCTCTCTCTCTCGATTGCTTTTGATCGCATCTATACACTTTAGTAACTCATATATTTATATATTTATGTTGCTTTTTTTTTTTGTGTGGAATTTCGTGGAGAAAAAGAATGATTTCGAACGGGGACAAATGCTTACGAGGGTTGATCCCAAGGGGAGGCAAAGATAGACAGTGACTAATTTTGATATTATCAATTCAAAAGAAAAAGGAGATGTGAGGAGAAGAAAAAGGAGTAATGAATATTCGTTTTCTATATGGGGAACTGTTGATTGGCTATAGAGAAAGTGTTAGGATATGCGGAAATCCCCGATAATTATTTGCCCGAAAAATGACGATAATAAATAAAAGAGACGAAAAATAAATTTGGACAGTGACACGAGATTTACGTGGTTCGGTCAGAATGACCTACGTCCACGGGCGGAGGGTAAGAACTTCTTTATTATGTGGAGAGATTACAACACGTACACTGACGTGGTACAAAAGCACTACAATATTAGGAGTAGGCTACAGAAAAATAACAGAGGAGAGAACCGAAATCTGTGTGTTGTGGTGGTATATTTCTCTTCGCTGAGCACCTCTATTTATAGGCTATTTGCCTCAAAACTGCATGTGAAAGCATCTGCACGCCTTTGAATAAAATACCTCAGCTGTAAGCCTTTTTCTATTTTTCTTCTCATTCACATGTGTTTGTCCTTTTTGAACATTCAACTCACGTAAGAATTGGCCACATTTGTTGGCTTGTGCTTGGACGGTACCTACCAAAACTCACCTACAGAAAGAAAATCTTCTCCATGGGAATAGGAAAAAGCCTAGATCTTGATCTCTTTGTTTATTACATGTATATATATAATGAATAATGCATTTCTTGAAAGGAATTACGTATTGCTTAAAGGTTGTGCTTGGCAGATCGTCCAAGAAAAGAGATTATTAAGTTCACTCTTTTTTTATTTTATTTGGGTCAAAGACGAAACTCTATGTTTCCTTCCTCACCTTTTTGTCACACATCCAAAGAATCTCATCAGTCTCGTCAAGATATTGTTAATACATATATTTCAGAGCATTCGATTCGAAGACGTCTTTATTGTCCACTAATTCTTGTCTTTATTGTTAACAAATTGGTATCAGAGACAACCCCGATTTATTTTTTAGCCACCATGACGATAACAAAAATGTCAATTGAAAAGTTCGACAGAAATGTCAACTTTGCAATGTGGAGTCTCAAGATGGAGGCCATACTCATTCAAGACGGTTGCGAGGTGGCGCTTGAAGGCGCAAAGAAGAAACCAACCGAAATGAAGGACGATCAATTTAATGAATTGGACAAGAAAAGCCAGATCGGCTATTATATTAAATCTCTCTTACGAGGTTTTACAAGAAGTTGCCACGGAGACGACGGCCCATGGGTATGTGGGATGCGTTAAAAAGCGATCTACATGAAGAAGACAAAGGAGAATCGGCTTTATTTAAAGCAGAAGCTTTATAGTATGAAAATGACAGAAGGTACTTCTATTCTTTCGCATCTCGATAAATTCGATTCTATCATTATTGATTTGGCGAACGTAGAAGTAAAAGTGACGGACGAAGATCAGGCCATAATATTGTTGTGTTCCCTTCCCTCGTCTTTAAAGCATTTTCGTGACACCATAATCTATGGAAAAGATACGATATCGTATTCTAGTGTCAAATCCGCTTTACAATCGAAAGAACAGATAGACAGGGATATTACGGGAGAAACAAGTGGTAGCCAGGCAGAAGGTCTGTTTGCACGGGAAGACCAGAACGTAGAGATGCTGAAAGTAGCAGATCTAAAGAAGGTCGAAATCCAGGTACAGAAATAAAGTCTGTATTTTTGCAAGAAAAAGGGACACATTAAAGCTGATTGTTTTAAATTAAAAAATAAGAGAAAAATAATCAGCAATTTAATAAACCCGCCGAAGCTAGTTTAGCTGCTGATGAGAGCGATGGAACTATTTTTGTAGCAACTGCAATATTGTTAGATCTGATAATGAGTGGATCTTAGATTCGGGTTGTTCTTACCACATAAGTCGGAGTCGAGATTATTTTTCCACATATGAAAAATTCGATGGTGGATATGTTTTAATGGGAAATGATGCTCCGTGTAAAGTTGTTGGTAAAGGCCAGTTAGGATCAAGATGTTCGACGGAATCATCCGAACGCTCACAGAAGTCAGACATGTTCCAGATATGAAGAGAAATCTTGTCTCTTTAGGCACACTTGAATCTCAAGGGTGCAGGTTCTCAGGTGAAGGTGGAGTTTTGAAAATTGCCAGAGGTGCCCTTGTCGTGATGAAAGCTTGCAGGTCTGGAAATTTGTATATTTTGCAGGGAACTACCGTTACAGGTTCCTCTGCAGTTTCGACATCCCCGGAGGTTGATACCACGAGATATGGCATATGCGTCTTGGACACATGGGAGAAAAAGGCTTGACGATTTTGAGCAAGCGGGGCCTACTTTGCGGTCAAAGTACAGGTAAGATGGACTTTTGCGAACACTGTATTTTTGGGAAGCAGAAACGAGTCAGCTTCAATTCGCCAGCAGTCCACAGGACGAAAGGTACTTTGGACTATATTCATTCTGATGTATGGGGTCCTTCTCGTGTTCCGTCCAAAAGGTGGTGCAAGATATATGTTGACTTTCATCGATGATTTTTCGAGGAAAGTTTGGGTCTATTTTCTTAAACAGAAAAGTGATGTTTTCCTAACATTTAAACAATGAAAGCTTTGATTGAAAGCAGACAGGAAAACATATCAAGCGGTTGCGGACGATAATGGCTTAGAATTTTGCGGAAGCGAGTTCAATGAGTTTCTGCAAGAATGAAGGAATTGCTCGACATCACACTGTTCGAATGACGCCTCAACAAAATGTGTTGCCGAGCGCATGAACCGGACGCTTTTAGAGAGAGCTCGATGTATGATCTCCAACGCTGGGTTGACAATTGATTTTTGGGCTGAAGCTATCGCCGCAGCATGTTACATTGTCAACCGCTCACCATGTTCACCGATCAACTTCAAGACTCCTGAGGAAGTATGGTCAGGTACTCCTGCTGATTACTCAAACTTAAGAATATTTGGGTGCCCAGCTTATATGCACGTAAACGAGGGAAAGTTAGAGCCTAGAGCTAAGAAATGTATTTTCCTTGGTTACCTTCAGGGGTGAAAGGATATAGACTATATAATCCTGATCCCAAGTCACCCAAATTTATAATTAGCAGAGATGTTACGTTTGACGAGTCTTCTATGTTACATCCTTCAAAAGAGTCTACTAATCTTTCTAATCAAGAAAAGAGGATAGCATACACAGCGAGGTGGAGCTCGAGATCAACAAAGATCCTTCAGATGACCCTGCTACGAGTTCAAGATCAAGAGGGTGAGCCAGATCCTGATTCAGATCCTGTTGAAGATGACAGCACCGAGCAGGAATATTCTATAGCCAGAGATAGGGAGAGACGGGAGATTCGACTACCACAGCGGTAACGTAAATTTAGTTTCGTACGCTTTATCAGTGGCGCAAGAAACAGGTGGAGGCGACGAACCTTCTACCTATTCGGAGGCAATTAGCGATGTTAATTCTGATAAGTGGCTGGTAGCGATGAATGAAGAAATGGAGTCTGTTTCTCTAACAAGAATGGAACGTGGATTCTTGTGCCGCCGCCGAAGAAAAAGAAAATAGTCGGATGTAAGTGGGTCTTCAAGAAGAAGAAAAAAGGTTTATCTGGTTCTGATGATGCAAAGTATAAGGCACGATTAGTCGCGAAAGGCTATAGTCAGGTACAAGGTGTAGATTTTAATGATGTGTTTCTCACCTGTTGTTAGACATAGCTCTATTCGTGTATTACTTGCATTCGTTGCCATGTATGATTTGGAGTTAGAACAGCTGACGTCAAGACGGCGTTCTTACATGGTGATTTAGATGAACAGATTTATATGAAGCAACCTGAAGGCTTCATAGTTGAAGGTAAAGAAGACCAAGTTTGTTTGTTGAAGAAATCCTTATATGGATTAAAGCAATCTCCAAGACAGTGGTATAAACGTTTTGATTCTTTCATGTTGGGTCATGGTTTCTCCAGAGCAAGTATGATAGTTGTGTTTACTTCCGGAAGTTAAATGACAGTTCGTTCATTTTATCTATTGTTATATGTTGATGACATGCTCATTGCGGCTAAGAATCTTGCAGAAATTCACCAGTTGAAGGCCTTATTGAATGGTGAATTTGAAATGAAGGATTTAGGAGCAGCTAAGAGATTCTTGGTATGGAGATTAGACGTGATAGAGGAGTTGGTAAGTTGCACCTGACCCAGGAAAGTTACCTCAAAAAAGGTTTTGGAGAGATTTGGCATGAGCGATGCCAAACAGTCAGCACTCCTCTTGCTAGCCATTTTAGGCTAAGCGCTGCTCCAGTCACCATCATCAGATGAGGAAGAAGCGTACATGCTCGATCGAGTTCCTTACTCGAGTCAGTCGGCAGTATTATGTATGCAATGGTATGTACACGTCCTGATATTTCACAGGCTGTTAGTGTTGTTAGCGGTATATGGCTATCCAGGAAAAGAACACTGGCAAGCAGTAAGTGGATTCTCAGATACTTGAAGGGTACTCTAAGCTTTTGTTTGGAGTTTGGCAGAAACAGTGATCCTCTCGTGGGCTTCGTCGATTCAGACTACGCAGGTGATCTCGATAAACGACGATCTCTTACTGGTTATGTATTTTGTATTGGAGGTTGTGCAGTTAGCTGGAAAGCTACTCTACAGCATGTAGTGGCGTTATCTACTACTGAAGCAGAATACATGGCGATTACTGATGCGATCAAGGAAGCATTATGGTTGACAGGGTTATTCAGCGAATTAACCCAAATCAGGGAGTCATTACTATTTTCTGTGATAGTCAAAGTGCGATTCATTTGACTAAGGATCAGATGTATCACGAAAGGACTAAACATATTGATGTTAAGTATCATTTTATTCGTGAGATCATTGCAGATAAGAAGGTGTTTATCAAGAAGATCAACACGAAGGATAATCCTGCAGATATGTTTACGAAGGCTCTTCCATTTCCAAGTTCAAGCATTGCTTGAACTTGACTGGTGTTTTAGGAATGGTGAAGTAGCCCGTCGGGGCTAAGGTCGGAGGGAGATAAAGGTATTCTAAATTAAGGTGAGTTATTTACGGTACCAAAGCTCAAGGTGGAGATTTGTTAGGTGATTTTGGTAGGTACCGTCCAAGAGCACAAGCCAACAAATGTGGCCAATTCTTACGTGAGTTGAATGTTCAAAAAGGACAACCACATGTGAATGAGAAGAAAATAGAAAAAGGCTTACAGCTGAGGTATTTTATTCAAAGGCGTGCAGATGCTTTCACATGCAGGTTTTGAGGCAAATATTGCCTATAAATAGAGGTGCTCAGCGAAGAGAAATATACCACCACAACACACAGATCTTCGTTCTTCTCCTCTGTTATTTTCTGTAGCCTACTCCTAATATTGTAGTGCTTTTGTACCACGTCAGTGTACGTGTTTGTAATCTCTCCACATAAAAGAAGTTCTACCCTCCGGCCCTGGACGTAGGTCATTCTGACCGAACCACGTAAATCTCGTGTCACTGTCCAAAATTTATTTTTCGTCTCTTTTACATGTGTTTTCTTTTTGAACATTCAACTCACGTAAGAATTGGCCACATTTGTTGGCTTGTGCTTGGACGGTACCTACCAAAACTCACCTAACAGAAAGAAAATCTCTCCATGGGAATAGGAAAAGCCTAGATCTTGATCTCTTTGTTTATTACATGTATATATATAATGAATAATGCAATTTCTTGAAAGGAATTACGTATTGCTTAAAGGTTGTGCTTGGCAGATCGTCCAAGAAAAGAGATTATTAAGTTCACTCTTTTTTATTTTATTTTGGTCAAAAGACGAAACTCTATGTTTCCTTCCTCACCTTTTTGTCACACATCCAAAGAATCTCATCAGTCTCGTCAAGATATTGTTAATACATATATTTCAGAGATTCGATTCGAAGACGTCTTTATTGTCCACTAATTCTTGTCTTAATTCGAACGTTACGTAAAATATTTGAAAATCCCATCCACCATTTCATTGCACATATGTTGATTCAGTTATTTTTTCTTTCCTCGGTTAGCTTACGTAGGTATGAATGTCCAATGTATTTCATTTGCATCGAAAATTCGAAGGGCTCTAATTTGTTATTTCCATTGTAATGGGCCCGTTGATTTTCTTTCAGTTACACGCGAACATATAAGGACATATCATATATGGGCCAAAAAATGCTTTATTTATTTCTTTGATGAGCCTATTTGAGCTAAATATTATTTAGTTTTTTGGCCAAAAAATTGCTTTTATTTCTCTGACGACGATTGCGGCACGTGCGGCATGACCACCGCAGGGCAGCAGACAATTGCAGTGAGGAGGATAGGATATGAGATATGATATATTCTGATATAACAACAAAAATAATATATAAGTATTTCTATAATGTATGCTACAAATTTAAATGTTTCCACGTGAATGTGTACCGTTTCCTTGTCCCCCGCATTGAATTCTGTCTCCGATGGGACACCATCCCCACTCTTATATGCATGCTTCATTAATTATATTTAAATTTATAATGTTATATTTTCAATTTATAATGTATATATTTATATTAAATATTGGGACGGCCAATATCCAAGAGATCATCAGTCTTCCTTCGCAATCTTACGGGCTAACATAGCAAAATGCCCCAAATGTCTAAATCACTACTAATGAACAATGATTCTGTGGAACTTTTGATGAGGATAATTTAGGTAAAACGGAATTTTCAAGTTGCAATAGAAACAATAGTTAGCAAACTGAGTCACTAGAAGATTTCCAATGTAATTTAAACTCGATAAGCAAATGATTTCTTAAGGAATAAAATCTTTTTTTGCGGGGACCACCTTTCCTCTATTTAATTAATTTAAGTTTTGAAGGCGGTAGTCCCACACGATGGTTGACTGTTGTAGTCTTCATAATCCATAGCAGTTAGTAAGTTACAAGAACTTTTTTTTTTTTTGAAGTAAATAAAAACTACATGAGAATCCGATTTTCTTTTCTAGGTAAGTGTGCTGTTCAATGCATCTAGCGTAGAAACGTGTTTATGATTCATCGATGGTTTGTTTATCTATTTATCTTAAATAATTAAGGATCTTTCTTTACTACTATTGTTTGGATCTGACGATGATAAGTCACATCCACGATATCGCTAAGATGAGCAATATAGTCCATCCTTTTCTCTTTTCCATTACTGTGTAACAATATTCTTCTTTTGTTTGAATTTATTTAACAAATTATGGACTACAATATTTTCAATTGTGACGACGTTGCTGATTATCGAGTTCCAAATGGACAAAAATATTGAATGGTGTAGACTGGCAAGAAGGTTAAGATAACCAGTTCACATTCACACAATACCTGGTAAGCACATTATATGTATTTATGCAAGAAGATGACGTCACAAGATCTTTGCTATTTGAATCTATTACCAAATTTATTTATCGAATAAACTACTATAGTACACAGATGCCATAGTTCTTGAAGCCAATTTCGATTTTATATTTTGAAAAAGAAGAGCCATGTTTAAAAAAAAAACGATACAAATGTGAGTTCAATTAATTTTTTTTTTCTTTCGGAGGGGAGTTCAATTAATTAATTAATTAATATATACTTGGAGAAGTGGCAGACAGATGCAAAATAGGATTCACAAAACATTTATTATCATCGATATCGAAAGGCTTCAAAGCTTTTGTTCCTCTCTTCACTTTCCTTCTTACTTATTTCGTTCCAATCTGTTTTTTTCAGACACAGATTTTGTTTCTCAGTTTCACTTCACTAAACTCACAAGCTAGCTATAAACCCTACTATGATAGCCTACATAGATCGGTTCCTCCACGACAACGACGTGGACCCCACCGCCGAGGACTCAACAAAAGACGACGACGTCTTGCCGCTCCTAAACGGCCTGAGTACGGAATTCGCCCTGCCGCTGAGAAAGACTTCGGCGGTTTGAAGCGCTCGAAGCCGCTGGCCGTCGTAAGGCCGTCGACCGCCGGCGACGTGGCGAGGATAGTGAGGCTGGCGTCTCAGACCACCAACGTAACGGTGGCTGCCCGTGGAAACGGTCACTCGGTCGTCACGGTCAGGCCATGGCCCACCGAGGACTCGTCCTCGACATGAAGTCGCTCGACCTGCCCGCGTTGATCAGCGTCGACGCCGGGCAGCGTCAGGCCGACGTCAGCGGCGGCGCATTGTGGGAGGACGTTTTGGTGAGCTGCGTCAGGGGCTACGGCTTAGCGCCGCGCTCGTGGACGGATTATTTGGGGCTCACGGTGGGCGGACGCTGTCTAACGCCGGCGTCAGCGGTCAGGCGTTCCGTTACGGTCCGCAGACGGAAAACGTTACGGAGCTGGAAGTCGTCACCGGCAGCGGCGACGTTTCGGTCTGTTCGAAGAGTCAAAATTCGGAGCTGTTCTCCGCGTGCTCGGCGGACTTGGTCAGTTCGGCGTCATCACCCCGCGCGAGGCTCCTGCTTCAGCCGGCGCCCGACATGGTAATAAAAAATTCGATCTTTACCTATTTTCTCCGAGCAATTAACTGCTCCTAATCAACGATTATCGCAATTATTATTCGTTTTCATTTCACCGTGTGGTGTTGTTAATCGATTAGGTGAGGTGGATAAGGGTGGTGTACAGTGATTTCAGAGATTTCACGAGGGATTCTGAGTCGCTCGTAACTACGTCAGGCGATGCTTTTGATTACGTGGAAGGTTTTGTCTTCGTAAACGGCGACGACCCAGTCAACGGATGGCAGTCGGTTCCTTTGAATTCGGATCAGCTTCTCGACCCGACCCGTATCGGATGCTCCGCCGCCCTGTTCTGTACTGTCTCGAGGTGGCCTTGCACTACAACAACAACGACGACGACCCAATTTCCGCCGGTTGAAGATGTAAGTATATTAACATATCTCTCTCTCTCTCTCTGATTGATATAATCATAGGCCTTTTTTCTCAAGTTTTCATAATAAAGGTAAAGATTATTATCTAGAGAAATGCGCATTTTACTTTTACTTTTCGCGGCTTAGATTTTTTATTTTGAGGGTCAACGTAGTACTGGAGCTACCTAGCTAGTTTGGCCGACCCCACGACCACTCACGGCGGCGCCACCGTGTACGGACGCGCCGTGGTGGTGGCACCCACTCTGTGAAAAAAAAGGGAAAAGTGGTCGGAAAGCGACCACACGGCGCAAAAGAATGTAATAATAATACACCCATTGGATTTTCTTACAAAACGCACAGCGGCAATGCATGTAGTAAGCGAAGGCACAAAGGTAATGGAAAGAGAAGTGTGGTGTGTGTGCTCAATTACGAGATTGAAAAACTTTTTACTGTACTTACTCTGTGATTTTCCACTTTCCGACAAGACCCTAATTTGTCCTTTTTGCTCATCAGCAAGATTTCCCCCATCGACGTTGGTCCCACCACCACATTATTACACGTTTACCTTTACAAATTTTCACATACACATCGATGGTCGTCGTCATCAAAACGGGCAATCTCTTACACCTTACAAACGTAATGGGCTGGCCATGATCTAATCATTTTTGTCTTCAATTTCTTGATGGTATTAGAGGGTGGAGAAACTGCTCGCAAGATTGAGATACGTGGAAGGATTAAAGATTCGAGGTGGACATGAGCTACGTCGATTTCCTCCTACGTGTGAAAAGAGCCGAGCAACATGCGAGGGCCGATGGCACGTGGAAGCCCCACACCCTTGGCTAACCTATTCGTGTCCAAGAACGACATTGAAGACTTCGATCGCCTCGTCTTCAGAATATCTTGAGACATGGCGTAGGTGTCCAATTCTTGTCTATCCATTGCTACGCTCCAAGTAAGTAGTCGTAGTAGTAGAAAACCCCATAAAAATTCAATCTTTTTTTTTTATGACTAGCTAGAAAACGATAGTAGCAGTAGGTGGGAAAGTGGGTCCCACATCTTAAGTGGTGGTTGATGAGATCAACAGACAACCCACCTGATGTAATGAAAAAGATCCCACCAAAGTCGATCCGACGGTTGATTTGCCAACGGTTACATAATTTTATTCACGATGGGACGGTCGTAAGTCGACGGTGGTGCCGAAGTCGTCGGAGATATTCTATTGGTGGCGCTGTTGAGGTTCTGCCCGCCGTGTCCGGCGGCGAAGGGTCTGTCGGTGGAAGAATGGTTGCGCAGAATCAAGATTAGTTGGGATTTGCGACGAGATGGTTTTTGACTTCAAGCTTTATCTTCCTCACTACTTCGATTGAAGGGTTGGAAGAAGCATTTTGGAATGGATTGACGAGATTTTGTTCGAGAAAAGGCTAGGTTTGATCCTAAGGCTATCCTCGCTCCTGGCCAGGAAATATTTCCGAGGAATTGAAGCAGCCTTGATTTTTCAATTATCAACGTTGTGTTGTGCCTTTTTTTTTTAGTCTTCTATTAATTATTGGGGAAATGGGAGTACATTGAGCAATTTTGACTGTTACTTTCCTTTCGGTAATATATTCCAATCCTTCAACCTATATAGGGTAATTAAGGGGACATCCAAATTCCAAATTTTGGAGCAAAATATCCAAAGATTGCTAAAAAGACGCTGTTCATAAAGCAAGCATTCTATTTAAACGGCTTGTTGAGAAGAACTATTTCATCTAAAGCTTCAACCTTTATGCTACCACCATTTTCTTTCCCATTCTTATTAAAAGTAGAGAGAAAAAGCTTCAACATCATATGCTTTGGTTTTAATGTTTGATTTCCTCCATTTTCCTCGGTTGAAAAGAAAAAAACATTGGCTTGTGAGCATTCATCTGCCATGTCCTCAATCAATTTTATTTTATTTTTTAACAGATGAATTCTTAGGCTATAGTGGTCAAGATTGGTACATCATTATCTTTGGAGGAGACCATATGCTCGAATTTGCTGACTCATTGCCATATGGTCCCTGGCGTCTGTTGTCTCGAGGAGGGCAATTAGGTCATTTTGAAGGATCTGCGCCGCCTGGGCAAATACCTTCGAGATCGACCTTTCTCTGACCTTATCATCGCTTGATGATGCTATAGTTATGCTCCGAGGTCCTCTTTCGTCTGGCTTATATATAAGTATCTCAGCGCTCTTTCCGCATGAAATAGTACCACCTCTATTTACAGTCGTCAATGCTTCGAAATCATCATCCATATCTGGGGAAGAACGTAGATATGTAACTAACTTAACTTCCATTCACACTCGCAGAGAAAGAACGCTGAAAAGAAACTTGGGACTGACCGTTAATGGCATTCGAAGAAGTTATCAAGCAAAGAGATGGACGAAAAACAAGCCTGCCCAGCCATCCCTTAAGCTGAGGGCTTAAATTCTGACTTATCGCTGCTTTCATCCAACAATAATCCTCAGCCGACACGGATTTCACGTCGAGGCATACCTTGTAAGAACGCCAAGAAGCCAACGTCGTTTGATCTGCAAAAAATATGACATTTTCACAGATCTTATTAAGGAAACAAACGGCAAGTAAATTGCAACAGGATTAAACGAATCACCTTCTTGATAGGAATGCCTTGATCTCTTCAGAGGTCGTTTCGAAGACTTGGAATACTTTTTTCCATGGCTTCTCAACCGCTCGATCTTGGCGTATGCGACTGGAACGCATTGCAGATCATCAGAGGCGTCGGCGTCGATTAACTCATACGTGGGCATTTCCTCGATTTGAACGCTTTTCACAATTGAATTATCGTTGCTGATCGATATTACGTTCGAAAGGGATTCGGGATTTTTGCTTGCATCATCGACTAAATTAACATCTGTGAGGCTTATCCCTTGATCGTAGTCAATCGAGGCAGATAGCGAAAGCGATTGAATGATTTCATCAACGTAAGTAAAATCCAACTCATCGTCAGCATCATTGTCGAGCCTCTGCTCGCTCGGGCAGCTCGGGTCAGTTCGAAGATCAGAGTTGGTCAGCGTTGACTTCAACGAAGATTGGTCGTTTTCAGCAGTTGGGCTCACTTTCGAAGCTTCTAAATCGTCTTTCCAAGCTCTGTAGCCGCAAGATCCATGGCCCTGTATAGAAAATTTCCCATCACAGGCGTGAAAAAAATGGTATTTTTATAGATTGAATCACAGAAGAATAGCATCATTATCATCATCCCCACAAGCTAATAGAACCAAGAACTCATCATCAATCAAACCTTATCACAGACAAACAGTGCCATGGCTACAAATTGGTGGGTATAAACTACAAAAAATCGAAACAAGTAAACGATTCAAACAAACCTCTTTGATCAGGCAAGTGAACAATGTCCGACCAGCGTCAGGCCCAAACATGACCTTGGTCACTCGGCAAACGCCGGCCTTGCAAGAACAGATGGGCACATCGAGCCACTCCTTTTCCCTTACTTGATCAGCCCATTTGACGAAGCGACTCTGCAAAGTTTCGTCAACAATCCTAAATAAACACAAAACACACAAAAGGTCCGAAGGAGAAGGAGGAGATGAAAAGTTACTAACATCAGAGGGGCACTTGTAGTACTGCCGACCTGGGTTCTTCGCCGAGGCAGAAGTGCAGAGAAGGCAAGTTGTCGAGCATTCGGGACAAATAATGCAGCGATGGTACGTGGTGGTGGTGGTACCTTCCATGGTCGGTTAAACAGTGTAATCTAAGTTCACTTGAATCGATCGATCTTTTTTACTGGAGAATTTTCAGAATATTATTTAGCTTTAGGGAAAGTGATGATGAAGAGTGGAGATGGTGACTGTTGAGTGACGGGACTTTTGCGTTTGTACCATTTTTTCCAGAGAAAGAAAGTAAACGTCTGGCAAATGAAAAAAAGTAATCGCTGAAAGAATGGGTTTATATTCGATGATTATGATTGTTTTTACTTTTAGTGCCTAATTTAACAATATCGCTATAAATGAACCTAAAATTGTCTTTTTCCGAATTTTGTCCGTAGAAGTCCAAAATTAATTATTTTAAAATAAAAGAAATTGTAAGGGCCCAACCGGGTTCGAAACGGTGACCTCTTGATCAGCAGTCGAAAGCTCCACCACTGAGCTATGGACCCCACATTTGTCGTTTTCTCAAAGTATATATATTTCTCCTCTAAAGATGATCACACTATCGAAACTTGCTAAAAAAAACGATAAACCGCTACTTGACTTGGTAAATCAATAGTGTAGTGTAAAGGTTATGACTTTAGTCCACATGTTTGAGCTTTGAAGGAACCATACCAAGTTATTGGTAACATTTGGCTATTTTATTACACATCCTTCGCTGAGGTTTGCCATGAGAACACATGTATGGAAACTTCAACACATATCACAAAGTAAACATCCTCTTCTTCACTACTTCATATACACAATATATGTCCACACTAAATAGCCCTGAAAAGTGACATCACATCACCATCTTCATTCATCCTCTCTTCATGCTTTATTGTTATGTTGTGTATCTTTATATATATATATATCAGTTCACGGACAGATGATTACTGTCCTCTGCAAAAATGTCCAAAAGGGACAAAGCCTCGGGCACGTTCAGTTCTAGCCTGAACTTAGGGCCATCGTAGTGGTGAAGTACAGGCCTGAAAGAGTCTTCTTCCAAGGGCTGAAAGATCTTCCTCGTTACTACACGAAACCTGGGCGGGAAACCGCGACTCGCCTGGTTTTTTCTTATCCTCCCAAGCCGTGGGATCTATGTTTGATCCCCGAAACTCGCCGCCTAGACAATCAAGATTCGAATACGAGTCAGTTAAAACGGTTAAAAGATGATCGAAGCTTCATACTTGGGTCAAGAATGTCTGTAATAGCACTTAACTCACCTCGAAAATTCCATGGAGTTGGTGGGTTGAGTAGTTGTAAAGAAAGAGAGGTAGCCCTGGAGTTATTGCTCGGACAGAATCTCTGTAACGTGGAGGGAGGCCTGAAAATAAAGGTATTGTATCGAAATATTAGAGACAACTAACTCGTTGATCTTACCTTTCATAAAGACTAACATGGTGTCGAGTTTAAGGTTCGCATAGGATGAAATCTTGACAACCTTAAACCAATTTTCAACCACAGATCTATACAAAAACTCCCAATGAACGGTTTCATATCCTATTGAAAGCAGCTAACATGTCAGAATCCCTAAAGATCCAATCTTTTACAACAGAAATTAAACTGATGATCACAAGTACAGAAAAAAAGCCCACGTACCAAAAAGCTGCCTTTTGAGATTCTCCGCCATGGTGTCGTTATTACAGACGAAGATATACCCACCAATCGTCTCATTCCTCGGCAAAGCCTCGGCTGGTGGAAGAGTCTTGAACCTCTTGTCCACCTTATTATTCTCGATACTATCACCGCCTTCCTTGTTATCCTTACTGCCCTTGTAGTTATTCTTCTTCCCAAACTTACCACCGTGATACAACATGTGATCGCCATCGTTCTTCCCACCCATCACTGCCACACCGTTCATAAAGCTCTTACCTTTATTACCATAACTGCTATCGAACCCATAATTGCCTCCGTCGAGCCCCAACGAAGGAGTTTTACTGCTATAGACACCCTTATTGAACCCACCGTTCAAACCCGACTCCAACGCAGGGTAGTTCGAGTTTCGGACATCGTTGTCGTTCGGGAGCTTCCACGATCATCAGCTTTCCGAACACCGTTTGGCTGCTGCCCACGTTGCTGCTCCGAAACGACGTCGTTCCTGAAGTCGAAGTTGCGCCTCTTCGAAGCGTAGTTCGTGCTCCATATCGAGTCGTTGAGAGAGATCTGCTAACGAACTTGTCTGAAGACGAAGGTTGTCGCTGAATTGCCAGAAAGACGAGTTCGTATTGCTGTTGTCCATTTCTTTCTTCTCCTTCCTTCCCTTAAAATATAGGAGAAAAAACTGTGAGGAGAAAGGTAAAGGTAAGCTCTTTATTATATATTGTAAGAGAGAAGAGGAAGTCCGAGGAAAGTGAGGGAGGAATAGCGCGTTCGACTCTGTCAAACTCAAAGATTGGTGCGGTGAAGAGAAGCGTACGTCTCAGTCATTACTTATATATTTATTATTTTTATTATTAAATTTGAAAATTTCCTAATTGAGTAATTATATCACCCAAATCGATTTCTATTGTTTTAAATATGCTCCACTTAAACAACGATAATAGTTGGTGCTACTTTCGTATATATATATATATGGTCACGCTTAACCCCAAAGTTTCCTACATGAAAATTAAATGCAATTAAAATTATTCGTGTTAGGTGCGAGTGACGTCATAGGACACGCTTTTGGTTCAAGTGTAGGTATTATTGCGAGGAAGGGGTCTTGTTGTTTTAGGGGGTGGGTCGTTGTAATTTATCATAATTTAATGTTCAATTATTTATCACTTTAATTTATTTGAATGCGTCAAAGAAATCTATGAATTTAAGAGTTGAAAATTATTGCACGTAATATCAGTTTATTTCTTATATCTATTTTGTTTTTTTTTTTAAATTTTATTTCCTGGAAAAAGGCGTTGCGTAGTAGATTCTAAGGTAAGATAAGGATTCACACTTTACAAAGTTTGCATATGCATTTCTTATATTTTATTTTGGGTATAAGTTTTGCTTTTCTATTACCAAAGAGATTTATCCCTTTCTCCTCCAATTCTTGGCTGCAAGGTTAAATTCTGAAAAAAGAAAAGGAGAGTGATTTTATTTTATATATTATCATGAAATAGTATGTATAATCTTCAACAAGTAGTTTATCATGAATCTGTAACGAGATAAAAGGGCTCTACTGAGCGGGCTAATAAATTTGGGCTTACAGAAGCCCATTATAACATAAAGCCCGATTACATTGTAAAGTACGAGAATATACTCGAAGTCGAACGGGCCTAAAAAAAGCATAGCTATATTTAAATGGAAAAAAAAAAAGATAGCTTTTGTAACAATTTAACTATATATAGCTTTTAGAAGTTACATAACAGAGCTTCTAAGCCACTTGATCGTAATTTATTAAATAATTATACTCAATGCAAGTTCGCAAATTATGATGGTCATCGTTAAACAGTAAAATCACATGGTCTTCTTTAATTAATAAACATTGAATTAATTCAAGTATTATTTATAGCCCTTCGATGTTGGAGATAGCCAAAGGAAGGCTTCAAGCTAGACAAGTATAGAGTTGTTAATTTAGTATAATTAAACAACCAATTCAATCGTTAAACTATGATCTTTGTTTATATATGTAAAAGCAAATAAAATTTTCAGTTGCCCATGTTTTGTTTAATAATCTGCAAGTATTTTGCTCTTCAAGGCACGAAGAGTCACAAAATAAAGCAAACCATAGTATATTAATCGAAACGGCAGGTCATAAATGTAAATTAGACAGACATAAACTCACATAACCTCAACGTCATTGGTCTGTCTCGGCTCTATTATTTGTTCTCTGTGTTAAAAGCTAAATGAATGACGAATTTATAAAGTTACAAATTTGAATTTTTTGTCGCGAGAGCCAAGTACTCGGGTCGTTAAGTTGGAGTTGGACCACTCCACCTATATAGTATAGCTTAATTAATTTCATTTTAATTAGATTGTCCGATATTTCATCAATGTGCATCTCTTTTAAAGTCTAGACGATATATATTATAATTACATTGAAAAGGATAATTTTTGTTTATATTAGTACACTTCAATTGCTTCCATCGTCATCCACTTTAGCTTTGGTATATTCGGCAGTCACTGGCCATTTTTTATTTGACCGGCCTTTCAAAAAAAAAATCAAAAAGCATATGACGTCGTTATACAATAGTTTTCATAAGGTGACATCATTGTCTTATTTAATAAACTTCATCCGTTACAAGGTGTTTGGGGACGGAATTTATGACAACATTTATTATTGTTATGTAAATCCGTAGAGGAAGGCAGTCGACTTAATTAACGAAAAGATGGGGGGTGAAGGGTAATTTAGTGTTGGAAATGGATGTAATTATAATTTATTACAAAAATGTTTGATGCTGGGTTGAAGTGGAGCCAACATGGTTTCCTGCCCGCGGAGCAGCCAACCAATCACACGGCAACAGCAGTCATTTTACGAAACTGTAAGAACTTCATCTTACACAAACAGTTTCATATTTTGCCATTATAGCTGAAAATCGTACGAGTGAAAAAAGGAGACAAACCTAACCCCAGTTTCCTGCAAAACCAATAGCTTCCTTTCCTTACAACGTTACAGAAAGAGAGAGTTTTTATTTAGCTTTTGTTTCTTGGGATTCATTACGCCTTTCCATCTTCTACACACCCTCATATTCATATTACGCTCTCTGTCTTTCATTTCCCGCAAGAAAAAGAGCTTCTTGAACATCGTTTTCCACTTCAATCGTTGCTATATTTTCTTGTCTGTTGAATCTGGTGTTTTGGTGTTTATCTTTTTGTATTGAATTTTATTTGCCCACGTTGGTTGGACACTCGAGCGTTCATGGAAAATAGAGTCTCATTTTCTCAGCATGGCAGTACTTTCGAAGCTCAAGGTCAAAGATTTGGACACAGCCCTTTATTTATTTTACAGTAGTTTTCGCAATAAAAAGGTAATTTACTTAGCTTCGGTTTTATTTTTTCAGGGCTTGGAGGAAAAGATGCCTTGTACGAAGAGTTATGGAAGGCTTGTGCTGGCCTTTGGTAGATATTCCCAAGGTTGGAGAGCGAGTGTATTATTTCCTTCAGGGTCACATGGAACAAGTAGGTTTTTTTTTGTTCCTTCTTTATATTTAATCTTGGATGTTTGAATTTAATGATGTTTCTGATGCTTTGATGTACTTAGTTGGAGGCATCTACTAATCGTGAATTAAATCAGAGGATTCCCATGTTCAACCTTGCTCCAAAGATCTTTGTCGTGTTTTCAACATTCAGCTCCTGGTAATAATCTCCTTTTTATGGTGCTAGAATTCTCCCTTTATAACCTTTTCTGCTGTCAATCATAAGAAAGTTTCACAAGCATTTGATTCAAGAATTACCGTAAATGTTCTGTGATCGATGAAGTGTTCTTGCTTTTTCAGGCTGAAAGAGACACAGATGAGGTTTATGCTCAAATAACTTTGATGCCAGAGGCAGATGTAAGAACACACTGTTTTCAGATTTCCTTCTTTATTTCCTCAATAAAATGATGTTCTTAACTTGTGATTCGATGCAGCAAACCGATCCAAAAACCCCGACGATCCTATCGACGAACCTCATAGAACCCAAGTCCACTCTTTTTGCAAGGTATTGACTGCTTCAGACACGAGCACACATGGTGGATTCTCTGTTCTTCGTAAGCACGCCAACGAGTGCCTCCCACCTCTGGTAATAATTCCTTTCCTTCATTCTCCTTCGTTTAGTTTTCTTATAATAATTCTTCTAAATTTGGCGAATTTCTTGGATTTAGGACATGACAATGCAGACACCTACGCAAGAACTCGTAGCTAAGGATCTACATGGGATCGAATGGCATTTTAGACATGTATTCAGAGGCATGTCGTCTCCTAACTCTGTAATCTTCTGAATTAAATTTGCAAGAGATCGAAGTATGTAAAAATTTTAAATTTCGAAATCAACAGGACAACCTCGGAGGCATTTGCTTACGACGGGATGGAGCACATTCGTCACCTCCAAGAGATTAGCTGCTGGAGATTCTTTCGTATTTATGAGGCATGATTACAAAAAAAAAAAAAGGAATCGATACGCTGAAAGGACGTAGCCTATGATTTCATTTCGTAACTAATAATGTAATCTGTTCTTTGGAATAGGGGAGAAAATGGAGAATTGCGCGTAGGGGTGAGGCGCCATGCTCGTCAGCAGAGCTCGATAATGCCTTCATCCGTAATTTCTACTCAGAGCATGCACGTGGGAGTTCTTGCAACTGCTTCGCATGCCGTTTTAACTCAGACGCCTTTCGTCGTTTATTACAAACCAAGGTTTTTGGATTTGTGTACTGCTCAAAAAGATTGGATTTGTTTTTTCTTATTTTTCTACGAAAAATTCGTTCTTTACATGCAATATGAATATAGGACCAGCCAGTTCATCATAGGTCTGAACAAGTACATGGAAGCGAAAAGCCATTGTTTTGGAGTAGGGATGAGATTCAAGATGAGTTTCGAAGGAGATGATTCGCCGGAAAGGAGGTCGGCCAATAATCTCCATTTACAGTTTGAAAGATCTTTCCTATATTTCTTTTTTTTTGGAAATGATTCCTTTTTCTTTTTTTTTCCTTGATCAGATTTTCAGGTACGATTATCTGCGTAGAAGACGTCTCTCCTCACTGGAAAAATTCTGCATGGAGATCGTTGAAGGTCGGAGAACTTTCTGAGAACGAACAAAATTCATCGAATTAGCTCGTTCTTGCCCGAAAAATTGTTCCATCTTTTTCTTTTTTTCAATTTTAGGTTCAATGGGATGAGCCTGCTTCTATGCATAGACCTAATAAGGTTTCTCCATGGGAGATGGAGCCATTTGTCCCTACTATGGTTCAGCCATTGCCCGCGAAGCACAAAAGGCAACGGTTGGAAGATTCTTCGGCCATAACCATCCAAGAAACCGACGAAGATAAAGCTAACCATTCTTCTCGACCCTCGGGAAAAAACTCCAGCAATGGCATCAAAACTGCAGATTACGTCTCTTCTTGCAGATTGTTTGGGTTCGACTTGATATCGGGCCCCACCGAAAAATCCTCCGAAAAATCGGCGGATGACAGCGCTAGTAACAACGCTGGTAGTAAAGCATTATCTTCGGACCATTCAGAAAGATTGAAAGATCGTAAGGCAGAAAAATCACTTATCAGACAAAGCAACTCATCGAGGAGCCGTACGAAGGTACTTCAAATTTCACTTTTTCTTGTATATTCTGTAGCACACACACACACACACACTGTGAATGGCACTTTTTTTCTTCGAATTTTTTTCAAATGTGCAAAAAACGATATAAAGGTACAAATGCAAGGAGTGGCAGTTGGTAGGGCGGTGGATTTGACTTCCTTGAAAGGGTACGAACATCTCATCGAAGAGCTCGAGAAAATGTTCGAAATCGAAGGAGAGCTTTCGTCGAGGATAAGTGGGAAATTGTCTTCACGGACGACGAAGGTGACACAATGCTCGTCGGCGATGATCCTTGGCCGTAAGTGTGTCTTTGCTTATATTCCTTGTCATACAAAATCATTTTTCAATGCATTATATATTGTCTTTTGCAGAGAATTCTGTAACATGGTTCGAAGGATCTTCATTTGTCCGAGCCAAGACGTGAAGAAGATGTAGGGAAGCTAACAAGGATTTAGCCCATGTACATCGTGTAAAAATGTGAGCTGCTAGTGCTAACTCAAGTGTGTCTATGCATGTGAGAATGGTGAATTTTCTTCTTTTTTATTGGAATGTATGGATGTCCTTCAAAGTCGAAGGCAATGCAAATTCCAGCGAATCTATTGTATTGTATTGTGTATGATAGGTTTGAAATTAATTTACATAATGCGACAAATGTATTTAACTAAGAAAACCAAAATAATTGTAATTGTTGTAACTAAAAATGAAACAGGAGCCGTAATTTGGGAGTATTTTCTAATTAGTTGTGTATGTAGGGGTAAAGCTGCAATTAGTCAAAATTGACAAAACCCGCTTCGTAGAAACAGCCACTGCCAGCTCACAGAACAGCTGAGATTGCCAAGCAACGCAACGTATACTCTCTCTCTCTCTCTCTCTCTCTCTCTCTCGCTCGCTTATACAAAGCTATATCTATATGTTCAATTTTGTAGTATAATATGCTGACGTACGATTGATTACTTGTTGAATTTGCAGGAATCTGAGTAAAGAGGCAGCGATGAATCGTAGAAACGACCCGAATCCATTTGACGAGGAAGAGCCTGAAGTCAATCCATTTGCGGTAACTGTATTTTCATCTTTAGTTTCTTATTTTTGTAGATCTATGTATTTCGGTGATTCTCTTTATTCGTGTTTTTTTGTGGCTAATGTTTGCGTGCTTTGTCGTGGGCGTTTTAGCTTGTGTCGGGGTGAATTTGTACTGATTTGTTAGATCCTATGCTGGTTTGATTAGAGTTGGTGATATAAGTGAAGTGGGGGGGTGTTTGTCGAGAAATAAATTGGAGCCTTTCTTTTCATGGTGTTTTTTTGAGAGCTGTTGCGATTTTGGATTTGTATGAACTTAATGGTTAATCTGGTATCTGCTGAAAAAGTTGCTTGCGAGCGATGATAAGGTTTTTTTGTTTTTTTTGCATTTTTTACCTTAGTTCCTAATTTTAGAAAAGGGGAATTGTGCTTTATCAACCTCTTTTAGGGGTTCGTGGACTAATCGTATGTGTTTACTGTTTTAATGAAATCTTGTTGACCTGCGAAAAGTGAATTCTTATAGGAGAATTATAGGATCTGTTCGAAAATTGTAAAGTAGCAAACTGATGCATCTTTGTCTGGGTCAAGATTATGGTTGATGGATTTGTGTACTATCTTTGCAATGGCTGATCTGCGTAAATTTTAATGGGGTGCCAACATTTGGGATAGGTTAGCTTTGTTCATGTGACAATCTAATTTGGGATCATAGTCTTATTATTCGTGAGCAGAGATCGTAGTGAAGATATAGAGATGATTATTTCACTCCTACCCCAAGTGGATTTTCAAACCATTTAGAAAAGTAGAAATAATAAAAAGCACAAATAGAGATTGGATAAAAAAAAATATAAATACTTGATTATTAGGTAATTTGAAAGTAAAGGACGCTATTCATGGCCTTGATGAATTCCTTGATTGATATTTTTTTCCCACTGTCTGACCATATTACTTGTTGGGTCATCGCAGAATGGTACCTCATCAAAGTCAAGAATTCCTAAAGTGGTTGCTAATACATTTGGACTTGGTCAAAAGCATGATGCTACCGTGGATATACCTTTAGATAATATGAACGCTGCTTCTATTTTGTATATGGTAGAATGGTTTTGTCTTCAATTCTTATTCTTTCACTGTTTTATATATTTTCAGGACAACAAGAATAAGGGTAGAGAGCTTGCTAATTGGGAAGCAGATTTGAACAGGAGGGAGAGGGTTAGATTTTTGTCTTATTAATCAGTTTCTTCTGTATTAATTGATATAAGGATTAAAATTCCTCTGTATTAAAAGAAGCTGGAGAACGAGAAAGTGTGACTGTGATATTAATTCTGTCATGTACATAATACCTGCCTTTGTGCTCAATGGCTTTTGTTTTCGCAGGATATTAAACGCAGAGAAGATGCCATTGTCAGTGGTAGGTGCAAAAATTAAGGATGACATATCATGGATACAAACTTTAACTTTTTTATACTTAATTCTGTAACCCATCCGTACAGCTGGAGTTCCCGTTAGTGATAAGAACTGGCCACCGTTTTTCCCCATTATTCATCATGATGTAGCCAATGAAATACCAGTTCATGCCCAGAGGTTACAGTATCTTGCATTTGCTAGTTGGTTAGGTGCGTGGTGCCATTGCACATGTTGCCTCTTTAAAAGCGTTCTCAACTCATATTTCGATTACTTTTTGTTTATCGAGATATTATGTTTTACCTCTGATTTTCTGGTTATAGGTATTGTCCTCTGTCTCGCTTTCAATGTCCTTGCAATCACCATTTGCTGGATAAAGGGTGGTGGTAAGTTTGCTTAACTGTTTTTCGTTTAAAGTTTTTAAGTACAACCAGGATTTGATGTCTAATCATGGTTTACTATCTGCAGGAGTCAAGATTTTCTTCCTAGCTATTATTTATGCGTTGTCTGGTATCCCTCTTTCTTATGTGCTGTGGTATCGGCCTTTATATCGTGGGATGAGGTAGGTTCGGCTACATCACTGTCTGATCTGTTTCTGAAGACATGTAATTATGATAACATCTGTTGCTGTGTGAAAACTGATCTTCAGGACTGATAGTGCGCTGAATTTTGGCTGGTTTTTCTTGTTTTATTTGGTACGTGTCGGCTCTTGATAATCTACAATTGCACATGAAATAGTGAGTTGACCCACATTTATATCATGCAGCTTCATATTGCATTCTGCGTTGTTGCTGCTATCGCACCTCCAATCGTCTTCAAGGGAAAATCATTTACGTAAGATCAATTTTCAACCTTTCCCACGTAGAAGAGTTCAATTTAAATTCTCTTTCGTTATTTATTGTTGGGCCTTCTGCTGCAATGCACTAATTCAGAATCTTTGGTTCTCGCCTTTTATAAACGCTCGTTGTAAAATATGTTTGCTTTTGTCTTTCTCAGGGGCATCCTCTCTGCAATTGACGTCTTCTCCGATCACGTTTTGGTTGGGGTGAGATTTTTTTTCATTATTCTGCAACTTTTGAGTCACTCAAGCCATCAATAGTTGGTAACGTAACATATATAGTGGTTGTTTATAGACTCTTTTTTTTTCTGTGTTGATTTGCAGATATTTTACCTGATTGGGTTTGGAATGTTTTGCTTGGAAACACTCCTTAGCTTGTGGGTACTTCAGGTAAAAGATTTTTAGTTGTACTTCTCTAATGCTCCAGTCATTTTAGGCTTTAGTTTATGAATTTGATTTTCTTTAATATCCATCCATTGCAGAAAGTATACATGTATTTCCGAGGACACAAGTAATATATAACATCAAATTGCATGTCGGAGCTTTGAGGCATAATATCTCCTCTTGTTTTGAGGGTTAGTTATTGAGTTTAGGTGTTTTATTACAGAGATTTTATTGGATAAGAAGTTTTTCCTTGACATTTCGTGTGGCTCACTCTGTGTTGTGTGATTTAATGTCTCAGTTGCATCTTAAATACTATCATCGTTGTGATATATATGTATATTTAAATTTGGATCATATCTGTCGAAGCAAATCCACATAAAGTACGAACAAGTGCATTGTGAGTTTTAATTTGAAGTCGAAATTAAAAGTTCAAATTTAATGTTTTTTACTGGGCTGCAAACTAATAATAACCGTCTTCTCTTAAAATCAGAACCTTGAAAGCGCACTTCATGTTGTACCGTTAACATGACGTCATTGAAACGAAAGAATTCATAATTGAAATTTGATTAACAAAAATCCTTTTTTCATACTTCGTGTGTCTTTGAAGCAACTCATGTCAAGAGGGGTAAAATAGAAACGCAAAGTTATTAGAAATAGTTATGGCCTCGGCTTTTTGTAAAAGAACATCCAAAGAGATAAGTTGGGGTACACCGAACTTGGTATTATTATATTTCTGTAATAATAACAGTGATGATAAAAAGCGTATACTTAAATGTAACGTGCTTCCCAAAGTAGGTATTGGAATAAACTACTTTATTGCTTAGTAATTGTGTGTGCGTATACTAATTTATTCACATCCCAACCGACATTATTTTTTTATTATAACTAAAAATCCCGGATAGCAATTATTATTATAATATATTTCCCATTGCAAATAATCAAGCAAGGCGCTGCACTGCACCACAAATTCAACACATGTAATAAAATATCAATGGACCACCCCCTTAGAAAAAATAAAATAATAAAAAAAAAACCTCATATGATTTGATTTTTTACCAGCAGCCACCCCTAACCCCACCCAATCCCATGTTGCCTCCCATGCCCCCTCTCATCTCAACACACACATACTAAAATGAATCCCTAAATTAAAATATCTCTTAACCACAATCGTAAAAAACACATCTTTTTTTTACATATATCTCCTGTATCTATTTCTTGGCCAAGAACGAAATGCGCCATTATTGTACTGCAAGTACCAATCCACTTGCTACAACCCCGCCTAGATTTTGTAAGTGTTATTATATATGCTGTCTTTTCTTTGATTTTCTCAACTCTGATGATGTCTGTCCGTGCTTCTATGCTACGCCAGACCCTAGATCTGATATATATGTATGTTGAATCTCCTATCTATTTATGTCTTCACCTTGTTTCCCACGTTGTGGGTTGTTTGTGTTGATCTTTTTTTTAGGGATGCTGTTTTTTTTTTTTTAATTACCTGCCAGTAACTTGGATTCATCGTACTTGCGCAATGACTTCATAACTCTGCCCAACATCTTTTTTTGTTTCCTTTATTTTCTCTGTTCCTCTGTCTGAGAAATCTGTAGCTGGTGTGCGCCCTCTTACCTATCTTGAAAAAAAAAAAAGAAAAGAAAAGAGAGAGAGAGAGATTCCATGAAAAACCATTTTCTCTGCATGCGTGCTTCTGTTAATCGGAAATTATGTTCGCTGACAACTATCTTTTTTGACTCAGCAGATCTCTTGGGAAGTGAAAAAGGAAGGAAATTTTCTAGGCACTGAACCTTAAACTTTACTTTCTTGATTAAAACGGGGCAGAGGAAAGTTAAAAAAAAAAAAAGAAAAAGAATACCATGAGTGGGAGAGCTTCATCATCTGTGGTGGTGAACGGCAGCGACTCAGCTCACAGCGGTGGTTATAATAACGCTTCTTTCACCCCAATGCAATGGCAGGAATTAAATCACCAGGCAATGATATACAAGTACTTAGTCGCCGGCCTACAAGTTCCACCAGACCTCGTCGTGCCCATTCGCCGTAGCTTCGATGCCCTCTCATCTCGTTTCTTCGCGCACCCATCGCGTAATAAAATCTCTCTATTTCAATCTCAATCCCTGAAAACGGCGAAGTAATCATAAGTGCCTCAGTTCTCGTTCTGGCTTGCGAACCTTGATGAGCCTCTCTTTACCTTTCTAGCCTTATTTGGAGGAGATTCTTGATGTCAAAACTAAAAAAAACATTTTCTTGCAGTGGGCTACTGTTCGTACTACGGTAAGAAATTCGACCCCGAGCCGGGCAGGTGCAGGAGGACAGATGGCAAGAAATGGAGGTGCTCGAAAGACGCTCACCCCGACTCAAAGTACTGCGAGCGACACATGCACCGCGGCCGAAACCGTTCAAGAAAGCCTGTGGAAACTCAACCTTCTTCTTCGTCTTCGCAGTCTCTATCCGCTGCGACGATGCCTCCTACTCGCATCTCTTCCAATAGTGGTGGAAGCTTCCGGAACATTCCGATGTTCTCTGCTCTGGGTTCGGACTACGGTTTCTCTCTAGAAGCTTCCGGAAGCTTGGGAAGCCTTCTGCCTTCTCAAGATGGGCTGACAACCTCGGCTGAGAAGCAGAGATCTGATCAGCAACGGTTTCTTAATCTTTCTTCTGCTCATGGTATTGAGCCGATCGTGGCTGAGCAGAGGGCACAGCAGCAACTTGTTCATCCCTTCTTCAGTGAGTGGCCGATGGCTGATGATGATGGGTCGAACAAGAATCTTTTCTCGTCTACTAGGCTGTCCATCTCTACTGTCCCGAGGGCTTCTGAGCTTTTTTCTTCGAGGAGTGGTGGCTACTCTGCTAACGGTGACTTTGATGAATGAATTGTCAGTGGTATCTGTTTGACATATATCTTTCGTTAGATTGCGTTGATTGGCCTGATTTTCGTCTTAATGTTTGAATAAAAAAAAAAAAAGCTTTGCCTTCTCTCTCTCGGCAGTTTTCTGCTTTTGCCGAGTGATGGAGAAGCTCTTTCAGGCTAATGCGGTTTGCGAGTATCTGTTGTTGTTTTTCGCTTGTTTGTCTGCTGTATCGAATCAAGGCGATCGTTCTTCAGCGTATCGAATGAATATTTCGTAAGCTTTCACTTCTGCATATTTACAACTTTTTCGTCCGAGAACAGTGCAATCGCCTTCTCCCCAGAGTGATATTTGCCATGTATGTTGATAGAAGTAAAATGCAAAAGCTTTCGAATTGATTGATCTGCTGGCGAAAGAAAATCGAAATGCATATGTTGAAAAACCGTCAAAGAACAACCCCACAAATTCAAGCCAAAAGAAAGAAAAACCACAGCCCAACTTCCACGAAAAACTCGTCAAATCAAACCACAAACAACCCAACAAAGCCCGCCAAGAACACCGACCAGACCTGGAAATTCCCGGGAAAAACAACCCCAGCACGACCACAATCGTCATCAGCCCCACTAAAGCACCCCGGCCTAGTTATCTTCGCCACCCCACCTTCAAGAACGAAACTACCATTCGACGTACCATTGCTAAACAGCACACACCAAAAGTAGGGCCCACCACCCCCGAGCCACTGACCCCTGCCCCAACCTCAGTGTGATTCTTGCTTCTTACAATCTCAAGGCCTTTCGCGTCCTTCATCAGTATGTCAGAGAACGCCTCGTCCGGCTTGGCGTATTCTGATTGGCAGCCCAGCAGACGTCCAGTGATTGGCCCGAGGCTCGAGGCTTCGACCCCACAGTTGGGCGCGAAGGTTTCGGAGAACTCAGAATCTGCTGGCTTCTTGCCTTCTGGCCCGCCGACTGCTTTGCAGTTGCCTTGGAAGGCTTTTATGTATTGGAGTGCTATGCATCCTAGGCCAGGGCTGCTGTACAGGGGCTTGAGATTACTTGATGTCCTGTTGCTGTTCACCGAAGCTATTAGCTCGTCGGCTGGGTTGTTGGTGACATTATCTGCAAGGCGGAAGGAATCGAATTACTTTGATGCTGAATTAGAGCTGTAATTGCTATTGACAAGTTCCAATTTCGAATACAACGCAACAAAGATTAGAGAGGTAAAGTGGATAGGAAAGTGAGATAGATTCTAAGAGTCGAATGCGGCGCATGAATCGAGTGATAAAGTCAATTTAGAAATCTAAGTCTCACTGATCAAGCAAGCCACTGGCATCAGTTTAGCTTTCTGGTGGAAATTAATGCAGGAAAGAATCTAAAGTAAGCAGATCAAACCACTGGCATCAATTTAACTTCGCTAGGAAATTAATGCCAGAAACAATCGAAGTAATGCGCCGAACTGCGCTTGCATTCAATGCGAGTTAAGCTCGCTTTCAGTAATCGAGAAACGATTGCACCAATGTAAGATTCAGAGAAATCAACTGAGGATGATAACATTTTTTTCCATAATCAGCTGAAAGAGAAAATCAGACACAGACGACATAATCCTTTCTTACAAGAAAATTCGCATAACGACTACAGAAGTCACAAAGGGATTGGATCTTACTCTGAACAGCGGCGGAAGCTGAAATGAACATGGCGTAAAGAGCAAGGAGCCATAAGCCGTCGGCCATTGTTGGTGCTTCAAAGAAGAGTAGCTAAGTGAGGCGTCAGCTTTGGCTTGCTTCTGCTCATGGTTTTCGTCGATCTGATGGTTTATATCTAAATTAAATAAAGCCACCGACATCAGCGTAATTGCTAAAATACCCTTTGTTTTACGATTAGCCCCCTTAAGTTCGCATAATTTCAAATTGACCTTCAGTGGTTGGTGTGGTGGAGTAGTTCTTTCTTTCATCAACCTATAGATCTGTTTTGTTGGACAAGAGATATGAAAATTTTGACATTTTATGTCGTTACAAACTTGCAAAATGGGTTTGCCTGGGCTTCCATAAAACAGTTAATGGGCTCGAAATAGCAAAAACTGACTGATGTATTTGTTATGATGTTAGTTAGGACAACATAGTTCTCTTACTGGTCTTGGCTGGGCTCAAAGGACACCTCATGAATATAGGGGCAGCACATTCGTCGATAGACTCGATATCACTTGCTATGATTTATGAATGAATGCGAAATAATAAGAATAATCAACTGTGAATGATGCGAAAACTCAGATAAGAATAAAGAAGAAAACGACAACAAACGATAAATGGGTTCGAAGAAAGTTGGTAAGTTGTTTAAAAGAAAGAAAGCATTCACTTTCATGCGAAAAGGTGTGCGGTTGAAAAAGATTTTGAAGCACTTAAAAGTAAAGAAAAAG
Source organism: Craterostigma plantagineum (assembly GCA_027422505.1). Classification (NCBI taxonomy): domain Eukaryota; kingdom Viridiplantae; phylum Streptophyta; class Magnoliopsida; order Lamiales; family Linderniaceae; genus Craterostigma; species Craterostigma plantagineum. The sequence goes on along the minus strand of JAPQWV010000605.1, from coordinate 291,884 downwards.
TCGTGCATTCATTATCTTTTCTCCTCATTTTCAGCTTTTTTTTTTTTTCAAATGATTCTCTATCATGAAAGTTAAATAGAATCGCAACTTTTTCTGCTAGTTATATATATAGTCCAAGGCACAACTAGGCTACTACTACGTCCATGCATGTCACGATTACCGAGCTAAGGAAAATCTTCTGCAATTTGCATGTCACGCTTATCTGTGTGAATACGTATCAGATACTCTGCCCACAATGAATATATAATATACTCTTATATAATATTGTAATGGTGTAAAGCTGGAGAAAAAAATAATGATATTATCATTACCTTCTAAATTAAGCTTATTATATAATATAGTACACAAGTTGCAATGATAACGACTTCACCATTACTATAACATAACCCCATATGTAATCTCTTTTTTTTTCCTCGTTATTTTTTCACCGCATATTACTAGTATGACAACTACATCAACTCAACCACATAATTCATACTAAAACCTTCTTTTCATGTGTAATATGCTCGTTTAAAGTATTTGATAGCCACTAAAATTCGAGCATATGGTCTCCTCCAAAGATAATGATGTACCAATCTTGACCACTATAGCCTAAGACTTCATCTGTTAAAAAATAAATAAAATTGGATTGAGACATGGCAGATGAATGCTCACAAGCCAATGTTTTTTTTTCTTTTCAACCGAGGAAATCAAACATTTAAAACCCAAAGCATATGATGTTGAAGCTTTTCTCTCTACTTTTAATAAGAATGGGAAAGAAAATGGTGGTAGCATAAAGGTTGAAGCTTTAGATGAAAATAGTTCTTCTCAACAAGCCCGTTAAATAGAAGGCTTGCTTTATTACAGCGTCTTTTTAGCAATCTTTGGATATTTTGCTCCAAAATTTTGGAATTTTGATGTCCCATTAATTACCATATATTATGGTTGAAGGATTGGAATATATTACCGATAAGGAAAGTAACAGTCAAAATTTGCTCAATGTACTCCCATTTCCCCACTAATTAATAGAAGACTAAAAAAAAAAGAACAACAACGTTGATAATTGAAAAATCAAGGCTGCTTCCAATTCCTCGGAAATATTTCCTGGCCAGGAGCGAGGATAGCCTTAGGATCAAACCTAGCCTTTCTCTCGACAAATCTCGTCCATCCATTCCCAAAATGCTTCTTCCAACCTTCAATCGAACTGTAGTGAGGAAGATAAAGCTTGAAGTCAAACCCATTCTCGTCGCAAATCCCAACTAATTCTTGATTCTGCGCAACCATTTCTTCCACCGACAGACCCTTCGCCGCCGGACACGGCGGGCAGAACCTCAACAGCGCCACCAAATAGAATATCTCCGACGACTTTGGCACCACCGTCGACTTACGACCGTCCCATCTGTGAATCAAATTAAGTAACCGTTGGCAAATCTCAACCGTCGGATCGACTTCGGTGGGATCTTTTTATTACATCAGGTGGGTTGTCTGTTGATCTCATCAACCACCACTTAAGATGTGGGACCCACTTTCCCCACCTACTGCTACTATCGTTTTTCTAGCTAGTCATAAAAAAAAAGATTGAATTTTTATGGGGTTTTCTAATACTACGACTACTTACTTGGAGCGTAGCAATGGATAGACAAGAATTGGACCACCTACGCCATGTCTCAAGATATTCTTGAAGACGAGGCGATCGAAGTCTTCAATGTCGTTCTTGGACACGAATAGGTTTAGCCAAGGGTGTGGGGCTTCCCACGTGCCATCGGCCCTCGCATGTTGCTCGGCTCTTTTCACACGTAGGAGGAAATCGACGTAGCTCATGTCCACCTCGAATCTTAATCCTTCCACGTATCTCAATCTTGCGAGCAGTTTCTCCACCCTCTAATACCATCAAAGAAATTGAAGACAAAAATGATAAGATCATAGCCAGCCCATTACGTTGTAAGGTGTAAGAGATTTGGCCCGTCTTGATGACGACGACCATCGATGTGTGTGTGAAAATTTGTAAAAGTAAACGTGTAATAATGTGGTGGGGGACCAACGTCGATGGGGGAAATCTTTGCTGATGAGCAAAAGGGACAAATTAGGGTCTTGTCGGAAAGTGGAACATCACAGAGTAAGTACAGTAAAAAAGTTTTTCAATCTCGTAATTGAGCACACACACCACACACTTTTCTTTCCATTACCTTTGTGCCTTCGCTTACTACATGCATTGCCGCTGTGCGTTTTGTAAGAAAATCCAATGGTGTATTATTATTACATTCTTTTGCGCCGTGTGGTCGCTTTCCGACCACTTTTTTCCTTTTTTCACAGAGTGGGTGCCACCACCACGGCGCGTCCGTACACGGCGGCGCCGCCGTGAGTGATCGTGGGGTCGGGCCAAAACTAGCTAGGTAGCTCCTAGTACTACGTTGACCCTCAAAATTTACAAAATCTAAGCCGCGAAAAGTAAAAGTAAAATGCGCATTTCTCTAGATAATAATCTTTACCTTTATTATCAAAACTTGAGAAAAAAGGCCTATGATTATATCAATCAGAGAGAGAGAGAGAGAGATATGTTAATATACTTACATCTTCAACGGCGGAAATTGGGTCGTCGTCGTTGTTGTTGTAGTGCAAGGCCACCTCGAGACAGTACAGAACAGGGCCGGCGGAGCATCCGATACGGGTCGGGTCGAGAAGCTGATCCGAATTCAAAGGAACCGACTGCCATCCGTTGACTGGGTCGTCGCCGTTGACGAAGACAAAACCTTCGACGTAATCAAAAGCATCGCCTGACGTAGTTACGAGCGACTCAGAATCCCTCGTGAAATCTCTGAAATCACTGTACACCACCCTTATCCACCTCACCTAATCGATTAACAACACCACACGGTGAAATGAAAACGAATAATTAATTGCGATAATCGTTGATTTAGGAGCAGTTAATTGCTCGGAGAAAATAAATAAAGATCGAATTTTTTATTACCATGTCGGGCGCCGGCTGAAGCAGGAGCCTCGCGCGGTGATGACGCCGAACTGACCAAGTCCGCCGAGCACGGCGGAGAACAGCTCCGAATTTTGACTCTTCGAACAGACCGAAACGTCGCCGCTGCCGGTGACGACTTCCAGCTCCGTAACGTTTTCCGTCTGCGGACCGTAACGGAACGCCTGACCGCTGACGCCGGCGTTAGACAGCGTCCCGCCCACCGTGAGCCCCAAATAATCCGTCCACGAGCGCGGCGCTAAGCCGTAGCCCCTGACGCAGCTCACCAAAACGTCCTCCCACAATGCGCCGCCGCTGACGTCGGCCTGACGCTGCCCGGCGTCGACGCTGATCAACGCGGGCAGGTCGAGCGACTTCATGTCGAGGACGAGTCCTCGGTGGGCCATGGCCTGACCGTTGACCGAGTGACCGTTTCCACGGGCAGCCACCGTTACGTTGGTGGTCTGAGACGCCAGCCTCACGATCCTCGCCACGTCGCCGGCGGTCGACGGCCTTACGACGGCCAGCGGCTTCGAGCGCTTCAAACCGCCGAAGTCTTTCTCAGCGGCAGGGGCGAATTCCGTGCTCAGGCCGTTTAGGAGCGGCAAGACGTCGTCGTCTTTTGTTGAGTCCTCGGCGGTGGGGTCCACGTCGTTGTCGTGGAGGAACCGATCTATGTAGGCTATCATAGTGAGGGTTTATAGCTAGCTTGTGAGTTTAGTGAAGTGAAACTGAGAAACAAAATCTGTGTCCGAAAAACAGATTGGAACGTAATAAGTAAGAAGGAAAGTGATGAGAGGACCAAAAGCTTTGAAGCCCTTTCGATATCGATGATAATAAATGTTTTGTGAATCCTATTATTTGCATCTGTCTGCCACTTCTCCAAGTATATATTAATTAATTAATTGAACTCACATTTATATCGTTTTCTTTTTTTAGCATGGCTCTTCCTTTTCAAAATATAAAATCGAAATTGGCTTCAAGAACTATGGTATCTGTGTAGTATAGTAGTTTATTGAATAAATAAATATTTGTAATAGATTAAAGTAGCAAAGATCTCGTGACGTCATCTTCTTGCATAAATACATAATATGCTTACCAGGTAATGTGTGAAAATATTTTTCTCCATTTGGAACTCGTTAATCAAGCAACGTCGTCACAATTGAAAATATTATAGTCCATAATTTGTTAAATTAAATTCAAACAAAAGAAGAATGTTGTTTACACAGTAATGGAAAAGAAAGGATGGACTATATTGCTCATATTAGCGATATCGTGGATGTGACTTATCATCGTCAGATCCAAACAATAGTAGTAAAGAAAGATCCTTAATTATTTAAGATAAATAGATAAACAAACCATCGATGAATCATAAACACGTTTCTACGGTAGATGCATTGAACAGCACACTTACCTAGAAAAGAAAATCGGATTCTTATGTAGTTTTTATTTACTTAAAAAAAAAAGTTCTTGTAACTTACTAACTGCTATGGATTATGAAGAGTACAACAGTCAACCATCGTGTGGGACTACGCCCTTCAAAACTTAAATTAATTAAATAGAGGAAAGGTGGTCCCCGCAAAAAAAGATTTTATTTCCTTAAGAAATCATTTGCTTATCGAGTTTAAATTACATTGGAAATCTTCTAGTGACTCAGTTTGCTAACTATTGTTTCTATATTGCAACTTGAAAATTCCGTTTTACCTAAATTATCCTCATCAAAATGTTCCGCAGAATCATTAGTAGTTGATTTAGACATTTGGGGCATTTTGCTATGTTAGCCCGTTAAGATTGCGAAGGAAGACTGATGATCTCTTGGATATTGGCCCGTCCCAATATTTAATATAAATATATACATTATAAATTGAAAATATATACATTATAAAATTTAAATATAATTAATGAAGCATGCATATAAGAATGGGGATGGTGTCCCATCGGAGACAGAATTCAATGCGGGGGACAAGGAACACGGTACACATTCACGTGTGAAACATTTAAATTTGTAGGATACATTATAGAAATACTTATATATTTATTTTGTTGTTATATCAGAATATATCATATCTCATATCCTATCCTCCTCACTGCAATTGTCTGCTGCCCTGTGGTGGCCATTGCCGCACGTGCCGCAATCCGTCAGAGAAATAAAAGCAATTTTTTTGGCCCAAAAACTAAATAATATTTAGCTCAAATAGGCTCATCAAAGAAATAAATAAAGCAATTTTTTGGCCCATATATGATATGTCCATTTATATGTCTTCGCGTGTAACTGAAAGAAAATCAACGGCCCATTACAATGGAACATAACAAATTAGAGCCCTTCGAATTTTCGATGCAAATGAAATACATTGGACATTCATACCTACGTAAGCTAAACCAAGGAAAGAAAAAATAACTGAATCAACATATGTGCAATGAAATGGTGGATCGGATATTCAAATATTTTACGTAACGTTCGAATTAAGACAAGAATTAGTGGACAATAAAGACGGTCTTCGAATCGAATGCTCTGAAATATATGTATTAACAATATCTTGACGAGACTGATGAGATTCTTTGGATGTGTGACAAAAAGGTGAGGAAGGAAACATAGAGTTTCGTCTTTTGACCAAAATAAATAAAAAAGAGTGAACTTAATAATCTCTTTTCTTGGACGATCTGCCAAGCACAACCTTTAAGCAATACGTAATTCCTTTCAAGAAATTGCATTATTCATTATATATATACATGTAATCAACAAAGAGATGAAGATCTTGGCTTTTTCCTATTCCGATGGAGAAGATTTTCTTTCTCTATAGCCAATCAACAGTTCCCCATATAGAAAACGAATATTCATTACTCCTTTTTCTTCTCCTCACATCTCCTTTTTCTTTTGAATTGATAATATCAAAATTAGTCACTGTCTATCTTTGCCTCCCCTTGGGATCAACCCCTCGTAAGCATTTGTCCCCGTTCGAAATCATTCTTTTTCTCCACGAAATTCCACACAAAAAAAAAAAAAGCAACATCAATATATATATGAGTTACTAAAGTGTATGATGCGATCAAAAGCAATCGAGAGAGAGAGAGATAGAGCAATAAAGCACAAAGATAATAAGAATGTCCCAACCTTCCTTGATCAAAGTAACGAAAAACTAAACTACACAACTTTTATTCGAATTGCAGCTACGAATTAACTACCAACATTACGATTTCTTTCTAGATTAGTAGTTTCATAAACAGGAAGTTCTTCGCAAAATCTACTGTTATTACCAAACAAAGACAAATGATCAATCTCAAACAAGTCCGAACTCGAATCACTCATAGCACCATAATCTTCTTCTTCATCAAGCTCATGGGCTGCTATGCCCCTAAACGACATGGAACAATCTTCACCACTCCTTCGGTTCCTATTTCTCAACTCACTCGGCGGCAACGGTGGTTTTCCGTACAACGTTTCCTCCATAACCACACTAGAAGCTTCGAACCTAACCTTTCTTCTGAGCCCATCGCTCATTTTCTCCCTCGATTTTGGCGAGGATTTGCTGATACACGACTTCGAAAAAGAAGACGTCGTCGACGACGACGAAGAGGTTGTCGCCTTCGGAGGCTTCAAATCCTTCAACCCATCGTCATACGTATCAAGATTTCTTGATTTCTTACCGTTCGCGCTGTTGTTGAAAAGCGCTGTAATAAAGCTCGTCAGCCTCGCCCCAGGTGAGATGGGCTGCTTCATTTCCTTCAGTTTGGCGTAAACCTTCAAAGCCCTTGATCTGTACTTCTGGTGATTATGTTCCTCGGCCTTCTTATCTTTGTCGCCGGCCGTGACGACCGTACGGATAGGCTTGGGCCTAACGGCGGTAAAGCAAGAAACCTTATTAGGCTTCGCCTTTGTTGCGCCGAAGAACTCAGTGTCCGAAGAAGACAGTGCGCCCGAACTGTCCGAAGAGCTCGAAGTCGAACTGAAGAACATCAAATCGCTGTCTTGCAACGACTTGTTGTTGTTGTTGTTGCCGATCGAAGAAACCCTTCTGAAGCTGGGCGTGTCTTCGTCTTCTACGACGACGACTCTGTTTTTTACAGTTGTCTGTTTGTTCTTCGCAGGTTTTTCTTTGAGATCTTTGGGTGGTTTTTCGCCGGTGGAGCGGTAGATTTCGTCGAGGAGTGTGGAGGAAAATGATGGCATGTTGTTTGGGAATTTTCTTGGGGTATATTTCTCTGGCATATGAGAGCTTTGTTTGGCGTACATTTTTTGTGTAATGAGATGAAATGGTTTTAGAGAAGAAGAAGAAGAAGAAGAATAAAGACGAGTTTGTGATGAGAAAAGAAAGTGTGAATAGGAGAAGAAACAAAGGGAAGGATTGCTTTATACTTCAAGTTTGAGATGAGAAATGAGATGGTAATGAGATCTCTACTTCAACTTTATCGGCGATAAATATATATATATATATTATATATATATATAGGGAGAGAGAGAGAGAGAGAGAGAGAGAATGGAGTTGAATTAATATCCTTAACAACCAAACCATAAACTTTAATTTAAATATGTAAGATAATAAGTAATTGAAGGGTCATAATAAAGAAACGACTTATAAAATTTAAGGACATATTGATGAAAGAATTAATGATTGATCTGTATATCGTATATGATAATATAAACAAATAAGATACCAAATAAAATTAATCGTGAAATATTTTCATACCACGACAGTATAGGTATATATCCATGTATCACGTCTGCGGAGATACCGATTTGTGTGAAAGTGCAATTTAGTGGGAAACAATTACCCAATCAAACCTCGTTCACTGTAATTCTAATGATTGTAATGACGCTTTTTCTTCAAGCGTGACATCAACTTCCAAGACTTAGCTCATTATTATTAAAATTTTCTAATACAATTAACAACAAAGTCCTATGGTTTCTCAATCAAATTTCCTCCATTTATTGCAGAACGTAGGTGCATTAATCGTAGGGTTGGTGAATATCGAGTATTATATTAGAATATAGGCGGCATCTTATTATACTTCTTACCATACGCATCTATCTATAATAAAAGATACGCCAAACTAGTGTTTGGTTCTTTTCGTTTCTTATTATCTTCCCATTATAGTATATATGTGATTCTATTCTGTACCAAACGAAGCAAAACGCACATGCCCAATAGTCATCATCATACCAACCAACTAAAATATTCTCCAAATATAGGAAAATAATGACCTAATTACATTATAAATTTGAATATTTTTAGGAAAGATAATTTCCGACAAGTAACACAATCATGGTAAATTGATGGAAGGATCTGCAAGGCTTGATGATGATGGATTATCAATCCACAGTCAATTAGGAGAGCGAGCCTCGTGGTAATAAATATTATTTAATCGTAATAATTATATTTGAATTACCTTCCACTTTTAAGTGATGATGTTTCAATTCATATAAGGTAAATCTACACATAAATAGGCAATTAGAATAAAATTTTTACACATAGGTACCCATGTCCGAAAATTTTACAGATAGGTACCCGATTTAATTTTTACAGTTTCTTTAGTCATGTCGTACCTTCCTGTGTATATATTACGTACCATAACACGTTGATATAGGGTACCTAAATGTAGCATACGTCGTACCTACGACATACCTGTGTGTTACATAGGGCGTACCTAAATGTAGTATACGTTGTACCATTTTCTGTTATATAGGGTACTCAAATGTGTTGATATAGGGTACCCAAATGTGTTGTATGGTGTACATGCGGGGATTGGATACCTATGTGCAAAAAAATTATTCTGTTATGTACTTACATATAAAAAATCCTGACATTATTCTAAATTACAAGTTTTTATCCAAATAGGTACTTAGGTGTAAAGACCCCTTCAAATAATGGTACATAAATATGTGGGAAAAGCTTTTTATTTAGTACCTTGGAGAAAAAAAATCGGAAACTTTCACTTTATAACATGTAAACTAATTGTCATTTTAAAATTTTTCTAGGGAGAGAGAGAGAGAGAGCTAAGTATCTCCCCATTGGTGCTTTGCGTTTACAATGAAGTTATGTCTTTGAAAGCAATGTAGAAGAAGACAATGTGTTGTTAAGCTAACTCATAAAATGTGGTAAGGGGACGTGCATGATCACATGCTCATGTTGATCATTTTCAGACATGAAATATGGTAACCCTACGCCACGTCACTTTCTTTGCAGTGCTTTGGTCCCTTTTAAAGGGAGATCGATCGATCGATTCGATACCTTTGATTGAGGTTTCGATATAATGAATAATTGTCAAAGTACGAACTAAAACTCATCTGGACTGGAGTCAGTGTTCTGCTTTTATCCATGTTGGACAAATGCTTTTTCACTTTGATCGATTCGATCTTTACTTTTTTGTTTCTAGCAATAAAGAAAAGACTTATATATAAATACTACATAAAAGAACGTACACCACATAAAGAAAACACGGATTTCTTTTCTACTTTGGAGAGGTGGGAACGAAGATACAAAGTAAAATGTATTTTGATAGTGAAATAAGCAGCAATGGCACGGCATGGAGGCTGGGGACTACGTAGGACTTCCTCGTATTTATTACAATCCAATAGTTCCGTATTTTCTTTAATCTATTTCGAACTTCCAACATTTCACAAAAATCTTGGATTACATGAAAAAGCCCACAAAATCTAATCCCACTGTTCCCATTATTATTTTTAACTAAAGCTGACCATTGTCGTAGTTTCCAGGCGGTCTTTTACAGTCTTAAATGATCTTTAATCCGTACCATCGATTAGAAAGAAGAGAAAAGCATAAACATAAACAAATTTGTGCAACATTTTCCATAAATAGATCAGACAAAAGCTCATCCACATTGATCACAAACTGACAACAAGTGTGCCATGTCTTGTGTTTTCATGAGCTATGCTCCAATTTCCACGTCACTTTCTTGATCTTATGCAAGTCACATGCTCTAACATGCATCTTTCTTGATTAAGTAGATACGATTCCCCTCGTTCGATACTAAGTGTTTGTGGGTTCAAATGCCTTAATTGAGGTATTTCATATTCATATATGTAATAAATAAAGGGTCGTCTAAATCAGTATGGGGAATAAGGCGAGACGTCGATAGGGATCGCCGTCATAAATGCGATAACGAAAAGTTCTATTTTTTTTTTGTTGGGTTGTTTGGGCTCACTCGAATTGTTGTGATGTAGTGTAACCGTTGAAACGCTTTAGTTGAGTGGTCAAGTGTAAGGATTTACATTGAACTGATGAAACCAAACCCCAACCTTTTATTCCAATTCACACTTTCGAGCAAAGTAATTTTTATCACCTTAGGCTGATTGAGTGCATTGCATAGTAGCAAAAGCAGTCAAGAATCACATGTGAAAATCACGAGCTGCTCTGAACTTGGAAGTGGTCCATCCATAGTCTTCAAGATTAAACCTTTAAATGCGCCGGCGAACAAATTCATTCATGCATTTGGCCAACATTTCATCTATTTCAAGAACCTTCCCTTCATTACATCCCTTTGATTTTTTTTACCCTGTATTTTTTTTCTGTCCTGTAGTTCTTTATATGTAGCAGGGAAAGAAGTCGCCTCTTGATAGAATATGACAAATACAACAGAAAAAAAGGGCGTTAATGATAGATTATAGTACTTCCTTTAGAGGAAGAGTCGTTTCAATGAAAATATAAAGCCAAGGCCAAGCCATTAGTATAAATAATACTCGCCCCTTCGTTTCAATTAAAGGCAACTAACTAACTATTATCCCCTGCCTGCGTCATTACCAGTGTTCCCCTTGCTGAACTTTCATCAATATACGAGATTACTTCTTATTTCAACAAAGGGAATGATAGGAAAAGATGATGGAGAATCAAGATTGTTGATTACCATAAAGAACATGAACATTGCTAGCTAAAGATTGTCCCTTCGTCAGATTTAATTAAACCTCACATCCCAGGCAGCACCAGCAGTAGTAGTATAGAGCATCACATCATTTCATTAGTTCAGACAAGAGACCAAGTAAAGCAGACAACATTCATTCCATTTCTACAATTTATACACAAATATACATCCCAAGATAAAAAAGATCTAACAACATACTGACCTCACTTCTCACCAACTCTCTTCTTTCAAGTCTTGGTCGAAAGCCTCTTGAGAAACTCGTACGTAGTGATCATAGTCGTCGCCGACAAGGACATCGAAGCCCACCTCGGCCCTAAACCCCTATAACAAGCCCCAAATCCTCCTTCCTTAACCAAACTCCTCACAGTTTCCAAAACAGTCGGCGGCCTACCCTTTGCGTTCCTTTCTCCATCCAAAACCTGCAACCTTGTCTTAACAGTATCGAGTGGCATAGTCACAAGTGCAGAAGCTCCACTAGCCATGACTGCACTCAGCCCTTGGACAGCCACAACGGACTTACCGTCTGGGGTATAAACACCTCCACCATTTCCTTCCCCGTCCTTCTTACAGCGGTAGAAACCAACCCCGCCCCAAATCACTCGATGGGCCACCGAGTAAGAAGCCCACCACACAGCGTTGGACGGTGCGTAGGTCAGAATCGATATCCCAAATCCTCGGTACAAGCCCTTCACTCCATCGCTGTATACGATCTTTCTGAAAGCATCGATCCCACCATTGTACTTCTTTAGCCCAACGCTGCAAGAATCATTACAGCCACTGCCCTGAACCATTAGCCTTTGGCTGACGACATCGATAGGTGTCCAAACGAGCTGTGCAGCCATCGCAGCGCTTAGCCCAGCTGCTGCGTTGGCTACAGCTGAAGCAGAGCACTCGGAGAAGCCTAACTGGGAACTAGCAACGTTGCCTACGTTGCTCTTTGTGACTTCTAGGGCGCCCATATAGAGGGCTCGAGCTGGGATTGTGCCCATCAGAGAAGTACCGAAGCCACGGTAGAATCCTCTGTAGCCCTCGTTTTTGAAGATTGAGGCAGCCATTTTAAAGCATGGGGTTTCCTTCAGCATGACTTGCTGGCGCGTTTTCAACACGACGATTGGATAAAGCGTGCCTGAAACACCCGAAAAAAGCGCTGCGCCGAGGAAGAAAAACTTGGACTTATCGAGCATCTCCCAGTCTATGTCAGCTGGGAGATGAATTTTCGTGGTCGAATCATCCTCTGCAGCCCTTAAGCTCATCTTAGCCACTTTGAATCTAATAGGAAAAAAAAAGCAGAAATCCCTTCACGCAGCACTAGAATCCCCTTCTCGGCGACTGTATAACTAAAGCCCTAAGATCACCTCTATATACCAAAACCTAAGATACAAAAACTAAAAGCTAAAATTACCCGTCAATATCAAACCCTTTCCGAAATACCCAATCGGGCTTCTCTTATATTTTCCAATATCAAACTTAACCTATTCGACTACTACTTATGTATTGGACAAAGGTAAAAAAGCCATCGATTTCCTTTTCCGTTTGCGCAGACGGATTACGGAACGAAAGTGGGTAAGCACAAAGAGATCCAACATCAAGCTGCAGCTTTCATACAACAACGATCCATAAAATCTCGAAAGGGAGGGGCAGATGATGAAAGGGTTGTTTCCCAAGTGGGATCTATGGGTGTTCTGTTTTAAGCAAAGGGTGGCGCAACTTTGTGTGCTCGCTCGCTTTTCCCAGGGTTCGATGAACTTCGAGGGTATTTGTTTTCAGGGTTTGATAGGATCGGGTTACGACTGACACGTGTCAGTCATCGTATCGATGGCGGACGGTTTGTTGGGTCAGCAGCTCAGCTGCTTTGCTTGGTTTTGTCATGAAACTGTGGACATTTTCTTTTTTTATATTATCACAGAAACTGTCGACTTTTTTCAGTTTTATATATTTGTGGAAGAATCAATCGATCTTTGTGGATAAGGGTATCGTATCGATTTGGGCTCACTGTTTAAAATGTTATGTTATGGGTAGGGCTGGGAAAAAAATATCGAAATACCGAAATACCATCCTTATCGTTCGAATCGTATCGAAAATTTTGGTATACCGAAGTTTTTGGTAAGGTATGATATCGTACCGAAAATTTTCGGTACGGTAATGGTATGAAAATTTTAAAAATAAGGTATACCGATTATACCGAAATACCGAAATACTAAAATTTTTTAATATATTTTATATATATATACACACCTATATATATTATATTATTTCAAAAAATATAAAATGAAAAATTAAGGATCTTCTCAAACTTATTTAGCCAATAAATTATTAACTTATACACAACTTTCTAATATTAGGCCCACCATACTTTACTTATGTAACTCAAGTAACGTTTAATTTTTGCCTTTTTTTAATGATTTTGAAAGAGTGAAGATGCAATGCAATTACTTTTTGTTAATCTTCACTAATTTTTAAATATAGCCGCTTCATTCTAATTAATCTGTATATAAAGTTGTATTTTGTGGTTATGTAAAGTTTTTGTCTTACTAAGAGACTGGCTAAAATATGTAAATTATTTAAGGTTAAAAATCTTTTTATTTTGAAAATTTTGGTATTAATAATCTATCTTATTGGGGCCTAAGGAGCTTGAATGATTAAAAATTCCAACACATCGAATTAACGAGTTACGAGACATGCATGGTAAAAAACCCTCCGTGTGAATGGTATAGAAGGTATGATACCGATACCATACCGAAATTTCGGTATGATACCGTATCGAAATTTAAGGTATACCGAAATTTTGGTATGGTATTGGTATGATTTTTTGGATACCGAAATTTCGGTACGGTATACGGTATCACAGTTTTGGTACGGTATACCGTACCGAACCACCCCTAGTTATGGGGAAATTCAGAGAACGGTTATAATTACACAAATTCACCTGTAATTACAATTATTATGTATTTATCCCCTGATTTTTTTTTCTTTTTCTTATCCTGTTTTTGGGGCTGATTGGGAGTTTGAGAGACTTACTACTTTTTTTTTTTTTAATGACTGTTGAAAAATCAAAGTTCTAGATGGTAGGTACGAATGGAATGATAAAATACTAACATGAGTTCAGAAAAGTAGTTTTTTGGCACCCCAAACTCATCAAAAAGCAAGACAAGATCGTCTAAATGAAAAAACACCGTAGTTGTTGCCAATGTAATTCACTATTTATTTATCTATTAAATTGAACGTTGACTTCAATAAAAGTTGAGTTATTAAATGATACAAAGACCCCAAAAATTCAATGAAGTGGGCACATTCAACATTCTTTGATTATCTCGACCCTTTCGTTACACAATGCCTCATCATTCCGTGTTGACCATCTCGATAATGGCCTATTTATGTAAATTTCTTCTCTCTTTTTCCTCACCTTTCAACAAATCAATCCAAACTCGAAACATTTTCTATTATTGCTTTGCTTTTGATTATTATCTCCTCTCCACTAAATAAAGGTCGTCCATGCGAATTTGAATATGAATAATCACTCAATTTTACGTAAGTAGCATATCAAAATCTACGGTTTTGTTGAGCATGAAACTACTTGGCCCTATATAATATAGACAAAAAAAATTAACATCTTTAATTCGTAGCACGTGTTTTTTTAACAAACTATATAAGTAATGGAGGACGAATGTATGTATATCCCATCCCTCGAAGGATCCTTCCTATATATAACGTCGACGACTATTAGTCAGTCGTCGTCACTCGACCAATATATAATGCGTAGGTAGTTTTATGTATGATATATGTTGCATTGACTTGTATTCTATTCATTGAACGAAGGAAGGAAGGAAGGAAGAGTGGTCTTTACTCTTACCACGAACTAAGACTGATCTTTACACATAAACACCACCCAGTCTTACGCAGACAAGTCACCCTCTAACGTAGCATATACCACGACTTCAAAGTCTCGATCGAACCCATTTTTGTAGCTATATCTAACATATATATATTTCCTTATAATATAGGATGATATGTTAGTTAGGCATGTTTCTGCGGGGCCCACTTTAGGCTAGCCTAGCCACCACTGATGCGATGATATATACGCAGCAACGTTGAAGCTTCTTTCCTTGTGACCACGAAGCTTACCAAGAAAACAACAACTCCACTCAGCACTCTCAATATATAGACATACATATATATATACACAAACACAGAGATACTTCTGAAGCTAGTTATTTTTACATTATCATGGCTGATGATTATAATAATAACCACCACAGCTCTACGCCCACGGACATCATGAATGATGTTTTTAATCCTGATTTATTTGAGTTCAATAATGACTGGATTGTGGAGGATAGGCCTGAGTTTTTTCATTCTTTGGATCAGGAAGGTTATTATTACAGTAATAATCCTCAACAACAACAACAACAACAACAACAACTAGCTAATACGCTGAATGATGACGTGTTAGTTCATGCAAGTTCTGCTATAAGCTGCTTGCATGACGAGCCTATCATCAATAGTAAGCTATGATTATGACAGTTATTATATATGTGTGTGTGTGTGTGTGTGTGAATTCTGTGATTGAGATGGTTATAATTTTGTCCAGGCGGAGAAAGTGGGAGGACGACTATGAAGAAAGGAGTGAAGGAGAAGGTGACTTTCAGAACCAAATCTGATATCGAGGTATTGAACGATGGTTTCAAGTGGAGAAAGTACGGCAAGAAGATGGTCAAGGACAACCCTAATCCCAGGTTTTAATTAATTATCTGATCTTTTTATCTCATATCAGTTTGTAGTTCCATCTATGGATTCTTGCAAAGAGAAGGAATTGTTTTAATAATTGTTTGGACGCAGAAACTACTACAAATGCTCGATCGAAGGTTGCCCAGTGAAAAAGAGAGTTGAGAGAGACCATCAAGATTCTCGCTATGTCTTGACAACCTACCAAGGAATCCATAACCATGAAGGCAATAACTCCCCTTCATGATCAAATATCACTGATGAAGCTTTATCGACCATCCAAGAATATTTCCACACACACATATTCCTGTTTAAACAATAATGATTTTCCTCCAAAAGAGAATTGTATTAGTTTAACGTGTTTTAGAACGGAATCATCTGCAAGGTTATCACCTACAGTTTCAATTCCTCGTATTAGTATCACTGAAATGATCGATCAATATTTATTGTACCAATTTATCGTATTTATTCTATTAAATTAAGGACGAGGGATATGATAAACCGTCGATTGGCATTATCAATTGACCAGTCATATTTTTTCTGCATCTATTTAAAAAAGACTTATTAAACCAAGTAAAATTCCATGACCAACAAATGCTATTTTTGTGTTTATTATTTATTTAAACAATTTAATACTCCTAATAATTAATTTTATTTTGTTATACATGCGTATATTGTGCCAGAAACACTAGGGCCCAGCCTTGCGGGCATATTGAGCAGCCGAAACATATAAATTGGATTTTGCGTCGTTCAATTTGTTCCAACAATTTTCGAAACCCCAATTCCATTTGGTACCGCAACTTCTTGATTCTCACCGACGATCAATCTCTACGTAGGCGTTTTCCGTTGCAGTTATGGCGAGCAGCGGTACGGAACCAGCTGTTTTGAATAGGGAAGAAGAGGAAGATTCGAATCCGGCGGCCGACGACGAAGATACCGGAGCGCAGGTTGCTCCGATTGTCCAGCTCCGGCGCAGGTTGCTCCGATTGTCCAGCTCCAGGAAGTTTCTGTTACCACGGGCGAAGAGGACGAGGATACTCTCCTTGAGTTGTAAGTGAACAAGTTCTTATTCGGACTGATGAGATCTGTGGATTGTTTTTGTTTGATTTGAGGCGATACGGTTTTGAATTGGTGTTGTTGCAGCGTTATCTTGGTGATTGATTCCTATGCCATAATTCGAAACTTGTTGATTGCATCTGGGCAAATCAGCTTAGGAAGACTTTAGGTCGAACTGATTTCTTCTTTATAAACTTTTGCTATTTTTGTTGTTACGAAGTGCAAGTTATACAGATTTGACAAGGAAGGTAGCCAGTGGAAGGAGAGGGGAGCTGGGACGGTTAAGCTGCTTAAGGACAAAGAGACCGGAAAATTTAGACTTGTTATGAGGCAGAATAAGACTCTTAAAATCTGCGCAAACCATCGTGGTAACTAAGCGTTCTGATTCTGTTATGCGATTAACATGCAATTCTTGAGTGTGATAGGTTTTCAAGTTATTCGATCTTGAGATTAATTATTGTCATTGGGCTGAAGATGTTGTTGTGGCCTATTTTCATTTCAACTGCGCTTTGGGTCTCTGGTCGTAGTGTTG
Source organism: Craterostigma plantagineum (assembly GCA_027422505.1). Lineage (NCBI taxonomy): Eukaryota > Viridiplantae > Streptophyta > Magnoliopsida > Lamiales > Linderniaceae > Craterostigma > Craterostigma plantagineum. Next base: position 274,755 of record JAPQWV010000605.1, on the reverse strand, counting down.
CCCACGATGACGGTACAAGAGCATCAAGGGAACGATATGTCATGCGTGTGGCATGCTTCTGATTTTGCCGATGGTGAGGTGAAGGAGGAGTTCTTCTGTATTCGGTTTCCCTCTGTGGAAAGTGAGTTAATTCCACTCTAATCATCATTTTATATCATACATCTCTTTGATATCCTAACAGTGTCCATCAATGGCTGGTTTTCAGATTGCAAGGCTTTCAAGGCTGTGATTGAAGACATCAACGACTCGCAGGCATAGGACAGGGGAGATAGTGAAGAGGTAAACGCTGATGAAGAAACACCGAGAAAGTTTCTGAGGATGAGAAGTGAGTCTTAGATTTGATGTCAAGGTCGTATGCGTTGGTGGTTTGTACTATCCCGCGTTTGCTGGTTATTTCTTGCTTCCTGGTCTATTTCTGGCGTCCAAAATCTATAGTCACCTTTATGTTTTGTTGTTTATTCCCATTCTTTTTCGGAATTTGGAAAACATGGTGCTTTTTAACTGAGGATATATTTGCATACTTCATTCTCGAGTCAATGAAGTCGAGGTTCTGTGTTCGGTTGTATGGTACTTTTTCCTTGTCTCAATGAAGACACAACACATATTATTTGCTTTTTTCTCTCTATTGTCATTTAATATTTTGGTAGTTCTTACAATGGTGTTGACTATAGAGCATATTTGGAGAAGTAAGATAAGTGATGAAACCTACCAACCCTCGACTTTCAAGCTAGAAGGCGTGGAAGTCGCTGTTCATTTGTCAAATGTATTCGTTGCACCCACTGTAATAAGTAAAAAAATAATAATATATGATCTAAAGGAGAACAATATATTAAATTAAAACCCATCACTTGCAATTATTGTTATTAGCATCGCAAAGTATGAAAGGATTTGATTACCCGTCATAATTCTTGACTTTCATTTGTCAATGATATTCACACGTCGTATAAAGACGATCAGTTTGGCATTGCAACAGTTTTCGAACGATACAATGTCTTAAAAGAGTTAAGGGATCATCCCTCTCTCTTCATCAACCAATGGAAGATTCTCTCCGTTCTTTTACTATTTTCTCTTGCAGTAGATCAAAATAATTGCTGTCTACGTTAACATTGATAGAGCTTACATCCGTTCACAAGGACAAGATTTGAAGGACAACAAAAAAAAGAAAAAAAAAAAAAAAACCAATAAAACAATAATCCTTGTATCCCATGATTCACTAGCAAACTGTAATTCTATCTGTAAGAGCTGTAAACTAACTTTGTATATGAGCCGACCATCATAATCATAATCATCATCCTACGACATAAACGAAGTGCCTGCGTGATTATGATGCAAGAGATTATGAGCGATAGCATTCCTCACCTTATCTGCATTCGCCGACCTCACTGGAATCTCAGGCACCATCTCATCGTCGAAGAGCTCGAATTCAATCCCATAATCCAAACCCTCGTCCCTCATCTCACATATGTTGTGCAAAACGCAGCAAGCCCCTAAAACGACGGGCAAATCTTGAAGCTTCACTTCGGTCCTCTTTTGCAGACATCCCCACCTTCCCTTCAACCTCTCAAAAGAATCCCTCGCAATCTTTCGAACAGCCCCAATCTTCTCGTTAAAAGCGTGCTGTGTCCAAGTCAAGTGCTGCTGTGTGTAAGGAACCAAGATCCAATCCGTCAGAGGGTATCCTGGGCCGCCGAGGATCCAATCGCCGTCGTAGAATCCGGCGTTGGCGCGGTGGAAAAGGGTCGATTTTTCTAGCACTTGGTCGTCGGCCATCGAGCCTGGGTAGCCTATGCAGACGTCGGTGAAGACGCCTCTCGGGTCAACGACTCCTTGGACTGTAATGGAATAGGATGTCTTCTGATTTCGCTCTGTGTGCCTTCGATTGAAGTAAGCTGCGACGCTGATTTTCGGGGCGATGATGGGTATGTGGGTCGTGTAGATAGATCCGACGACGTTGGGTATCCCAGACAAGGATTCGAACTCCTCCTTCATCTGCCTAACGCCGTCTTCGTCGGGCCATCTGAGGTATTTGGGCATGAGGACGTTTCTAATGGCCGAGCAGACCTCAAGAACTAGCTTATGACACGTGGATATGCCCAAGCCGAACCTCTTCGACACGAGCCTCAAGGGCTCGCCGGTGGCCAGCCGCCATATGCAGACGGCGACCCTTTGCCTGACTGGGACGGCGTCTCTCAGCATGGTGTTCTCTTTGGCCACGGCGGAGCTCAGCTCATTGCAGATCAAGTCGAACGTTTCTTTTCCCATTCGAAAGGCTTTCTTGAAATCATCCTCTGGGAAATCGGGACTGTTGCATTGATCCCACCAATCTTTGGATCTGTTTTTAACCCATAGCCTTCTCTGTGGGCCGGGCGGCGTCTTATCTCTGGAGGCGGCGGCGGCGGCGCTTTTACTGTCGTCGGCGGCGTCGTTTTCGTCGCTCAGAGCACTCATAGCCATGGCAGCAGCAGCTTTTGTGACTGCGAAAGTATTGGCCTTGGCCTTCCTCTTTCTGATACCTTCGATCTTTTCAGAAACTTTATGAGAGCCATGGATTTGGGTGTAGTAATCCATCATAGCCCTAGCCTTTTTGCTGTGATTTTCATCGAATTGAATCTTTTCTTCTTGGCTAGCCCTTTCGAGCTCATCTGCGTCGTTCTTCTCTTGATCCTCGAGTAAAATCAACGAGGTTATGATCTCATTCAAGCCCTTTGTCCTCACTTGCTTCACATCGTCTTCCTCGTCGAGCTCATCTTCTCTGATTCTTCTTCGTTTCTTCTGATTGTTGTCTGCGTTCATTATGTTGAATTTGTGGGGTTGTTTCTTCAGGGATGGAAAACGAGGCGCGGAATAATTAAAGAAAAGAAAGAAGTCAGACCTTTAATTACATGTGGAGAGGAAAGAAATGAACTACTTATAAAACAATAATGGAGGTTTAATGTGAAAATGGCGTGTGAAGAGTCAAAGCTTCATCTTTGTAATGTGTCTTCCATGTGAACGCCTTGTTGGGATGGTCAAAGATGGGATTTTTAACACTTGCGGGTCAGCGTTTTTATTTAATATATATACAAAGAACCTTTTTGGGGTTCATTTCGTCTGAGCCCATTTATTTATTACAGTAAACGTATGTGAGACGTGTAGGTTAGTGTAAACCGTGTGGGGAAATTGGTCTGAACTTTCATAATATGTTCGATAGTTTAGCATTCAATTCGTTCTTTCACGATTATCGATTATTATCTTATAATCAAAGATAAGCCTTGCGCGATTGATATTTGCCGAGTCGAAATTTTTGAACTTGCGAGCAAAGCGTGCATCGCAATGTCTGCTTGATGGTATGAATGTTCATATCAATGATTGCATAATCCCAACAAAAAAAAAACATATACAATAATGTCGGAATAACTTGGATAATCATCATCATCATCATCATCATTCATCCTTATAATAATGATACCGAAAATTAATTCTTGAATGGACGACCACCGACTTATACTCGTCAGCCGACTTTTTCCGCAATTTGCAGGCACAATTGAAAAACCCATTGAATTTTATATTTATGGTATGGTAAACAGCAAAGAAACATCACAGCCTATTTTCCAACATGGGAAAACTCGAACGGACAGACTAAAATCAAAATGGTCAAAGGGAAGCACATGCCTTTGGGGGATCAACTTCAAGATCCAGGTCAGAAATTTGAATTTAACAACAATTATTATCATGAAAAAATACTAGTTAAAGAAATCAAAATAGAATTTCCTCTGTTAAAATCCAGCAAACGAACCCTTTAAAGCATGCAACAGATGCTTAATCGCTCGCTTTTCGTTTGTGTTAGAAGACTGAGGTTAATAACACGAGCGAGCAGTAAAAAAATACAGCGTACCATAAAGCCGAGAATATTGATCGGATCACCGAAAAACTGTTCATGTAAGAGACTTGCCAGCCCATTCTCGTTGTCTTCGCTTTTCCTTTGCCTGCATTTTATTGAACTTCTCTTTCCCTTTCTCCAAAAGTGGGTCGTGGACTACATAGTCGTTGGGATCGTCCCTCCGAGACATGTTATTCTGCAAATAGAAAATCATCCACGCCAAGAAATAAGTGCCCACAACACACACACACAAACACATGTAAATATATATGTATAACCAAGGAAGATTGCGAAAATATATAGATGTAACTACCTTTTTGGGCTCTGGTGCAAATTTAAGGGAATGTTCCGTCCAATCGGATAAATCTTCATCTTCATGACCTGAATGCTCACTTTTGGATCCTACTGATGCACTTGAAAATGTCGATTTAAACCTCTCGAGCTTTGCAAGCACCTGGTTTTCCCATAGTACCCATGGCCATAGTAATAACTCATTAAGGGACTTTAGTTGAGAAAATAATCACATGCTCGCCACACTTCACATAACATAAAACTTGATTTTATAGAGAAATGCATCACAGAAGATTGGAAGGGTTGAGAAAGGGTTCGGTAGCAAGGCGAAATAGACGACAAGATAAAGAGAACATGTCTGTAAAAGCATAAAGAAGCTCAAAGCCTACCTCATCTTCGCGTCCTTGACGTCTACGCTTTTTCTGCTTCAACAATTGACGTTCTCTTTCCACTTCTCCAAGCAACTGTAAGTCTGTATCTGCGTTTGCCAGTCGTTCAGCCCTGGCTTCAGAGCCAATTCCTTTTTTCTTCAGGGACAATTTATCGGCCTTTGGTTTCTCATTCTGGCTGTTACTGGCAACCCTTGGTGCCGGTGGCGATGCTACACGAATTTCGGAACCCGAATGATCTGTCCATCCAAAAAGAATACATATTATTACAGTTTGAAGAAAATAACGAGATTAAGATGATCTTTTTTGGGTGGCAGAATAATCAAATTTCCGCACCACTATGCGATCCTTTTTGGGTGGCAGATCGCCAAGTTCCTTCCGCCTTTTAAGAATCTGCTGGCGCATACGTGCATCAAAACTGGCCTCATCGGCTTCATCAACATCACTGTCATCATGAGATTCTGAAAATCTAGGTCCAGATTCTCTCTCATTCTCCTTCTTTGAGCTCAAAGCTTCCCTCACAATTGACTGTGCGTCTTTGGTCTTTTGATCCGAATCCTGATTAAAAAGTCAATTGAAATTCCGTAAGGAAGAACACCTTCTCGGGAGAAGAATCCAGTTAAAGAGGAACAGTTCGTTAGAAACAATTTTCAAGGTGCAAATCTCTAAAATCGAAATAAACATTTCTGGAACCTCTACGCTCATTTTCCTTCATCTGAACCCCGATTTATGTTTACTCTACTTACACCAAGAAACTAAACATTTTTAACTTATCACCGTCAAAAAACCAAAAATTGAACTGCCAAAAATTTTTAATCTGCCAGACACTTTTCCAACTACCTTATTGTTGTCAGGGGCATCCTTTAGGAGACGTGGATCGTTCAAAACATCATGACTACTTCTTATTCTAGCACTCACAGATGACAATTCCTTTTCCTCCTCTTCAGCTTCTTCGCCAAATGAAAGCAAGTTTAATTTTCTGCCAAATAAAATAAAATTCATGGCCTCTAAGAGATATCCAGGAAATAAAAATACTCTAGACAACAGCGAAAGGAAAAGGGACCTACTTGATCGCCTTAGGTTTTAGTTCTTTCTTTTCAGGCAATGGTAAAGACTTCTTTGTGGCTACTCTGGGGACCACATCGTCAAAAGGATTCCATATCACCTAAGCATAAATAAGAACCTAGCAAACATTACATCAAGTCAAAGGCAAAATGGTGAAGTTATACAGGCATAGCATAACCCTAGGTATAACCGCATTTGTAGAACCATACGAACGAAGAAAAAGAACCATTAACAACTACGCCGACAAATTGTTCTTGGATGCTCCACTCCATGTATTCAAGTTGACGTCAACTGTTTAAAAAGATCGATCTAAAGTCATAAAAAACTGGCTACCGTTGGAGTTAGGCGTTCCCTCACCGGCACATGCAACCAGGCCTCTGTGTTTAAACCTTAAACGAGAATGGAATTCATCGGCAAACACATCACCATATATGCTCTCACCACCTACAAGATTATCATGTTATATAAGCACCAAGAAATATATCAATGTATCGGCTTCTATGCTCAGCAGCACACTTCAAGAAAAACAAAACAAGATTCTTCAACTTCTCAGTAGCTCCTAGAAAATAGTCAAGTTCAAATTCAACCACATAGCGACAAATGGACTAGAGTCACATTTTCGAATAGAAGTACTAATTACCTGTACCAGTGCCAGTAGGGTCACCACCTTGGACGAGAAATGATTTAATCACGCGATGAAAGACGGTATTGTCGTAGTACCCGTCCAGGCATAGCTGTACGAAGTTCCGTACGGCTTTTGGAGCTTCTTTGGGCCAAAGCTCGATGTCGATCGGACCGTACGAAGTCGTTATTACCACTTTTCCTTTCGTCGGAGGCTCTAAAACGTACACCGTCGACATCGACTAAGACGAATGTTCAATCTCAATTAGCTGAAATTGCTGCTTGATTTGTGCTAGAGAAACTCCGACAATTATTAGGGCTTCAATTCGGGGAAATCTTTAGTAGAAATTTATGCGAAGTGCGTCGTCGTTTCGGGGTCTGTGTTGGCGAAGGCAGAAAGATTGACTTCAAAGGTTCAAAGATTAGAATTTTCACTAGAATTTGATCTTATATGCTAATTAATTTTATAAGTTTCACCATAATCATAATTATCTCAAGAAACAACCACCTCTATTTTTTTTTTTAATTTAATGGTCAATATCAATATAATCCATTGCTATTTATATCGATGACTACATATTATATATATGTACTATCTTTCAAAAATAATAAATATCCACTTCTGCATCACACACTACATTAATTAATATGCATAACATATTGTATATCACACGCTCATGCATATGATGATCATGATAACATGAAACGAAAGTCTATCTTGAAAGAAAGTGGAGAGACGAATAAGGATCAAATACTATTGTTCGATGTAATCTTTTTTTTTTTTTATGTTATTTTTCAATCACTTATATATACGTTTGTGTTTGTGCGTGTGGGCTTGTGCAAGAAGACTTGTGTCCATTAAACTATTCACTTATAACGAAGAGTCCTAACAAATAAATGAGTTTGGTGATTTGGTCCGGATCAGCAATCAATGTCTCTTATCATTCTTCAATTGAGATTCAAGAAAAAAGGTTTTTACACGCAGTATCTTTTTACTTGGGATTGAAGATTTAGAAAAGCCATAAAGCATATTCAAAGCAGAAAGAATAAATACAATATGACAAGAACATGGTCCCTTCTTACACACACACACACACGTATATGTTCTACTATACTTGAGGGAGGGACTATTATAAATACCAAGCTTCATAATTCTCCTCTACATAATCATTAAATTTAAATCCAAAATGGATTATTCATCAAGGTTTCGACTTACTTGCATGTCCTCGCCTTCATCTGGAAAACTAATATCACGTATCTTCCTCTTGATCTTGCTTTTTCCAACCTCAAGAACCCAAGGAGTAGTACAGACACAAAACCCTAGTTTACTTTGCAAGAGCGATTGCGAAACGTGCCCTCTTGTCTGCACCACGCCTCCTCCGCCGGAGCCAAGGTGTCCTCCTCCACAATCACCACCTCCGCCGCCGCCGTCTGAGAAGAAAGGCGGCGGCAGCCGTTCTCCGCCGGCACCTTATGTGTATTATCCGGGAACTGACCAGCAGAATATTACCCAGCCTTATTATTACATCTACGTGTCGAAGGCCTACACTTGTAATAATAACATGAATAGTTTCCCGTCTGTTCTTTTGTTGTCTCTTGTTTTTGGAGGATTAAGGATTTGAACCAAATTTCAAGTCCTTGCTGTTTGTACGACTGATAACTCCGTCCGCGTTTGTGGAATATTGAATTTGGTGTCGTTATTTACCATTTTGGCCCTTTTTCTTTTCACAACGAAATTCGCATGGTATGGTATTTTTCAATCTTCTAAAGAGAAGCCCAATGAAATCTTAATTTGGCCCAACCTAAAACTTTCCATGGCTTGGTATAATCGTGGGCCTGGTTAAAAAGTTCGGCTGAATTGATGTATTTTTTGGCGTTCGATTTTTCTCGCCTTCATTTCAGCAAGTTACTCGTTTATTGCAGCTAAGAAGCTCTGATTTCCATTTTAGTTATGTTTTGGGCTTCCGAATAAAAATGTCCTTAAACATGCGTGAATTAGGCTTATAAAAAATTATGCTTTTTCTTTTCAAGATTCCTACGATGTAATGACCTGGAGATGTCTATGTATGCAAGTGATGTATGGTATATCCTAGTTACGTCAGGTGTATATAAGGAAATAACTGAAAGTAAATGCGAGACAAGATTTTATACAGGTTATATCCCCAACTGGGGGGTTACTCCTCTCCTTGAGGTTTGGTCCTCGAGACTTTAATCAATCACTATAATGTCACCATAAATGGTTATAAAAATGATTGATATGCCCAATACACGTCCGAAACAAGTCGAACACTAGACACACTTGGTTAGTTTCGTTCCTACGAATCTCCAATTCCTGACAGGACACAACTCGCTACCAAATGGCCCACGGAACTCGTCATTGCCTTAACGTGTGCGTAAACGTCGACCTTGCCTCCTTGGTATTGCTCACGTCCGAAGACAGAATATATAGTGGGAGGATGGAATATCTCAGTACAGTCTGTACTTTGCAAGTGATCGCTCAGGTAGGCAGAAAGCTATCGCAAATTAACGCTCAAGATCTCGATGGTAGGATTCTGCTTAAAAATCTCGTATTCATACTTTCACATATTCTAGATTCTCGATAACAATCAAGTGTTGCTCATACATATAGACCCCTTTCAATCAACACTCACATGGAAACTCAATCATGAGATAAATTACAAAAAACGCACATAATCCATGTAATATCGAGTAGTCAACATACCATGTAAATCATGCCAACAATAAATCTTCACAACGGTCTAAGCTCAAATTAGAATGATTTTGTTTCATATATATCATGGAATGACTCTTCATATTTATCAGCATTTTATCCACATAAAGTCAGTTAATTAAATCTTTAATCCAAATCAGCATAAAAAATATCAATCAATCTTGCAATATAATATAAGCAAGATGCACGCATAAGATCATCAACACATTTTCGTCTCAGAATAGACATCTTTCAACGTATATAACATATTCCATATTTAGACATCATTTTTTTCCATATATAACCCAGTATGATATCTCACACGTGATTACATAAATAGCACAGTATATCCATAATCCGATATATCCTAGCATGTGAGAATCTATAACATGTGATCACATAGTTTCACCAAATAATCACCGAATCACATGTGAGTCAAGTATTCGATATAACCATTTCATAGTCCATAATTCATGCGTAGTTGAAAATTATCATCTACTTAGATCATCAAAAAACGCTCATGGACAAAAGGTTCAAACAACTTCTATTACAAGAACAGTGTATGTCATCCCTTGTTGTCTAAGGAGAAACACAAAGCTCCCTTTCGGCGGCCAAGAATCAGACGCAAGGCCTAATTTATTTAGCTTGTTTAGGTAATAAGATGAATAAGTAATGATGTTACTATTAGTGAGTTGCATTTGGATATGCATTGTTTTCTTAATTGCAGTTGAAAGCTTTTAACATCTCTGTTGATTTCTTTCGTTGTTGTGATAACTATATATCCTACCGAAACTCATTTACAGAAAAATAGAAAACACTTCATGCTTTTGCAAGCATGTTCAGAAAAAGATGGGAGACTGATGGATCTCGAATTTTACTTATCTATATCCGTTGAACTTATGTCAAAACCAACCAAAAAGTGTTGCTTAAAGGTCTGAAATGACTAAATATTTATCCACCATGGACAGCAATGGAAAATGACATAAGACTTTTGATGATTACAATTGTAGTTTGTCACAAGTCTTAAACTCGTGTATAACGAATGATGGGGCATATAAGTCTTGCCATGAGAAACAGCCTAGATTGGCTAAGCCCTTCTAAGTTCCTTCTGTTTTATTTGGATTCAAAACATTGAGATCTTCTTAAAAAAGCCCATCTTTCGATCATCGGCAGCGTTTTTGCTCTAATCCCAGCGGTCAAAATAGGCAAGAGAAGCACCAAATAAATGGGCTTTATAGATGTGTGAGACTGTCTGCAAAGAAAATTGCAAAGAAGACGATGGCGCAGATATGTACAAATTTTGTGTCTTTCTAATTACCTGCAAAGTCATTCAAACAAGATCCAGAAACCCTAATTTTTTTACTCCTCTTTACCTCAAGAACCCAGAATTAAATCTAAAAAAAATACATTTTGAGGCAATTAAAGGGTTAGAACACAACAAGAACAAATTAAAGGAACCAAAAAAAAAGAAGAGGTTAAGAGCTTAAAGACTCAACAAGCCATCTGAGAAGAAAGCCCACATCTCACATTTAACGGTCAATTGATACATATACCCACGGAACTCTTCAGATCTAACAAATATGAAACAAAGTGAGTGAGAGAGAGAGAGAGAGAGAGAGAGAGAGAGAGAGAGAGAGAGAGAGAGAGAGAGAGAGAGAGAGAGAGAGAGAGAGAGAGAGAGAGAGAGAGAGAGAGAGAGAGCGAGAGAGAGGGATTGTGGGGTGACAGAAAGAGGGTGAGCACACATAGCTTCAGGCATGGAGACTCAATTCATGCAAGAAAACACCATTTGTGCTCACTCTCTTCTGTCACCTCCCTAATTACCCACCATTTCGGAACAAATAAACCAAGATCTGATCCACATCACTACAATACTCTCTGTCGAGGAACATATAGGGTTAAAAAGGCGAAGGAAAAGGATATAGAACCCTAAATCTGAAAATCCTGAGATAGGGGAGCAACTCTACTACTACTACTAATAAAGGATAAAGACAGAGATTGCTATGTACAGCTAATAGTGGTATGTGTGTACTGTTCCATTAGAAAAAAAGGAGAGAACACTTATCTGTGTGTTTTTGTGGTGTGAATAAAATGCGGCACACAACGTGGCTTTATATAAGTCTAGCTAGGGCAAGTGCAATGAACCGTTTAATTCCCATCACGGTGGAATAAAGATTGGGTTTATCTTTTTATGGGCCTGTCACTATATTTTATTAAGAAGATATGTTTCTATATTCTATTACAAAGATGCCTATATTCAGTTCATATTCTGACCATTAGTCGTGTCATATCCCTTCCCTACCAACACAAGATTCCCTTTTTTTTCTCATGAAAATATAAGAAAATGGAGAGTGGTCAAGAATTAAACTGTAAAACAATAGAAAAGCAAGTTTGAACCGCAGAACTTATCAAGTACCAATACAATCTCGTAATTATATATTAATTTAACAGTCCAATCAAGATCGATACTTTCTATTCTATCAGCGGCACCTTAATAATTGTTTGAATGTATTCAGACATACGACAGACTGCTTCAACACTTGTCGAAAATTGTAGTAGAAATTGATTGCAACAGAAAAAAGAGCTGCATGTTCTTCGTTTAAGAAATAAAATGAAAAAAGAAAATATATCTCTCTTACGGCAAAGTTAGTTTTAGATAAGATATAGAGGGTCATCGTGTATATCAAGCTGCAGATATTGATCGAGAAAGAAAAAAGAAGAAAGCATCCTTTGAGATATATATGGCACACGATATCTTGATACGGTTTTGGGATCTCAAGTCAAACTTGTTCACTATTCCCACGTAAAGTTGCATTTAATTGGGATTTGAATGAACAGTCTCTTCCGTGTTAATTTCCCACGAATGTGAAGGGACGACAAAAATACGTTTCAAGATAAATCACATCGTTTGCCCGACGCATATCAATAAAGGGATAAGTCCAAATCAATCAATTATTAAATACATATATATATATATATATAATATACATATTGTAGGAATATGACAAATTTAATGCTATAAGTCTAGCGTGCCTCAACCCCCTCCGCTCAATTCGGGATAGACTTCTTCAATAAATGGGGCGTTTTCTTTTCCCTTCCAAAACATGACAATATCTCAATAATATTCTATTCCATTTGTGGTATATGAATGAAACGATTATTCCTTATGCGATCTTTTTTTTTTTTTTTTTTTTTTCCAACGAAAGCTCGCTATCTCATTCATCAAAAGTTAAATACAATGGCTAATCAGCCAAGATGGTCCCTCTGGTGAACAACATGCATACCAGTAGGGACAAAGGCTCAAGACACGAGCACCACAAACACCCACTAGCAATCGACAAATACAAAAGAAAACAAAACCAAAAGAAGGTCAGGTACACCAAGTAAAAGGGTAAGCAACACCAAGTGCGAACAAGCAAAAGGAAACTGGTCATGTTGCAAGACAAAAAGTAGACTCCAAGGTGAACACCAACAACTTACCACTGAATTTGAAAAATCCCTAGTAGCATTTTTATTTGGTCATTTTCAATAGATCATTTTTATTGATCATTTTCATAGAATAGTAAAATAACCAATTACATGTGATCCTCATCTTTATGAACAAAAGAAAAATGAAGAGATAAAAGAGAGAGAAAAAGCTACTGTTCATACACTAATCGCCAACCAATAGCAGCTTGACAATTCCACGCAGCATCAAAGCAAAATTGTAATAATTACTTAAAGCGACCACGCTTTACTATAGTTAATATGCGATTTAAAATTATTACTTCGTAAAAACGCACCCAAATTGATAGTGTTGTGACGAATGTTTTTGATAATGATACATAGCATCAGTACAAAGGCGTACATTACGGAGAGTGCATTATGTCATCCTAACACTAAGCTAGATCGCATCTCCAACTAATTAAATAAATAAAAAGTTCATAATCACCTGAGACTTTTCGACAATTTGGTATGTCGATTAGTTTGCAGTTTAGTCCATTTATTTGTAGTTAAGTTAGTTTAATAAATGATAATTTCACCTCTAAATTTTGTATTTATTGTAATTATATCCCAACACATTAGTTTTCATTTTATATGTTTAAAATCTATATTTCACCTATCAAATATTATAAATATGAACACTGAAGTAATTATTATATTTTTTTAATAACACAAATTATAGAGTGTGGGTAGATTATATATATTATTCGTATTTTGTCCGAAGTCATTAGATTGCACGCTACAAATTCGAATGATGACAAGGGTGTTGTGGGACGGCTACACAAAGTCGATGGCGACATATATATAATTAAATGTTTCCCTTTATAGCAAGTGGAATATTAGGGTTCACACCTCCTTTCCTTTCCTCATCTAGGAGCTTGTAGGAATATAATAATCATTGCTTACATATTTTGGTTTCTACCACTTAGATTTCGTACTTCAAATTCTCTTTTTATTTTTCAAGGGGACCTTTGTGGATTTAAACTCGTCACCTCCCCTATACTATAGTTAATCAAACTGATTAAGTGGATCGCAATAAAGCCCAAGCTAACTTTTGGGCCCAGTAAAAACTCATTTAGTGGACTTCAACAAGCCCAAATATATTCATTCGCCCATTGACAACGGCCCGCATAATTAATTTTTTTTTATTTATTTAAATGTCCCGTGTATATATATAAAGATAGACTAGTTTATACACACATAGGGGCCATTTGAATACTGTGGGGGCGGGGGTTGTATGAATAAGTTACCTCGTGTTTAATATATGAGTATACCCGGATATAGATAGTTAGGGGGTGTATGAATAAGTTACCTCGTGTTTAATATCTGAGTATACCCGGATATAGATAGTTATGGGGGGTGTATTAATAAGTTAACTCGTGTTTGATTATGGATATACGCATTATGCTTTGTATGGCTATACACCAATTACAAGGATTTTGTTTATAAGCCCTTGTATGCATGTCCATCTTTAAGGTGGTTATGAGGTTTGTAAGGAATAATACACACCTCAACATATCTATCAATATAATCTATATCATTACACAAATAATTAATACACTCATATCAAACATGTTAAAATACAATATCAATAAAATCTTTGTATATATTTACATAAATAACTTATACCCATATAATCCTATCAAACGAGCTCTGTAGAGTCCGTGCTGAAAGCAAGCGACAGAAAACATAATTATTATGTACACATAATATAACATGCTATTGTTCTGAAAAAACCTAGAAACTAGCAATCTCAATCTACGTATGGATCTAAGACAAAACGATGTATGCACACATAATATAACCAGTGCGGTCCAATACAGAAAACGCTGATCTTCAAAGAAAATGAGTAACCTAACGAAAAGCAAATTTGACCGTGGGTTAACGAAAAGCAAATGAAGAATTGGTTGCTGTTCTCATTATGGGCGCCGAATAGAAAGAAACAAAGCAACCTAAAGTGAAGTTGATTGGAAATTCTCATGTCGGCTTTATTATTCAAGTTTGGCACACCTCACCGTCCAATAGCCGAATTCAGTAGACAAAAGTTGGCTATTTTAATTAGTTGGGTTTACATGGAAAATCAAAGCGGATGTTTTCCTATAAATAGGCTATATTCGATGCAGAAGGAATCACCACCACAACAGCTCAGATCTTCCTCTCCTCTGATCATTTTCTGTAGCCTACTCCTTATATTGTTGTAGCTGCTTTTATATCACGTCAGTGTACGTGTCTGTAATATCTCCACATAATAAAGAAGTTCTACCCTCCGGCCCGTGGACGTAGGTCATTCTGACCGAACCACGTAAATCTCGTGTCACTGTCCAAATTTATTTTTCGTCTCTATTATTTATTATCGTCATTTTTCGGGCAAAATAATTATCGGGGATTTCCGCATATCCTAACAAATTGGTATCTGAGCCAACCCGATTTATTTTTTAGCCACCATGACGATAACAAAGATGTCAATTGAAAAGTTCGACAGAAATGTCAACTTTGCAATGTGGAGTCTCAAGATGGAGGCCATACTCATTCAAGACGGTTGCGAGGTGGCGCTTGAAGGCGCAAAGAAGAAACCAACCGAAATGAAGGATGATCAATTTAATGAATTGGACAAGAAAGCCAGATCGGCTATTATCTTAAATCTCTCTTACGAGGTTTTACAAGAAGTTGCCACGGAGACGACGGCCATGGGTATGTGGGATGCGTTAAAAGCGATCTACATGAAGAAGACTAAGGAGAATCGGCTTTATTTAAAGCAGAAGCTATACAGTATGAAAATGACGGAAGGTACTTCTATTCTCTCGCATCTCGATAAATTCGATTCTATCATTATTGATTTGGCGAACGTAGAAGTCAAAGTGACGGACGAAGATCAGGCCATAATATTGTTGTGTTCCCTTCCCTCGTCTTTAAAGCATTTTCGTGACACCATAATCTATGGAAAAGATACGATATCGTATTCTAGTGTCAAATCCGCTTTACAATCGAAAGAACAGATAGACAGGGATATTACGGGAGAAACAAGTGGTAGCAAGGCAGAAGGCCTGTTTGCACGGGGAAGACCAGAACGTAGAGATGCTGAAAGTAGCAGATCTAAAGAAAGGTCAAAATCCAGGTACGAAAATAAAGTCTGTAATTTTTGCAAGAAAAAGGGACACATTAAAGCTGATTGTTTTAAATTAAAAAATAAGGAGAAAAATAATCAGCAATTTAATAAACCCGCCGAAGCTAGTTTAGCTGCTGATGAGAGCGATGGAACAATTTTTGTAGCAACTGCAAATATTGTTAGGTCTGATAATGAGTGGATCTTAGATTCGGGTTGTTCTTACCACATAAGTCGGAGTCGAGATTATTTTTCCACATATGAAAAATTCGATGGTGGATATGTTTTAATGGGAAATGATGCCCCGTGTAAAGTTGTTGGTAAAGGCACTGTTAGGATCAAGATGTTCGACGGAATCATCCGAACGCTCACAGAAGTCAGACATGTTCCAGATATGAAGAGAAATCTTATCTCTTTAGGCACACTTGAATCTCAAGGGTGCAGGTTCTCAGGTGAAGGTGGAGTTTTAAAAATTGCCAGAGGTGCCCTCGTCGTGATGAAAGCTTGCAGGTCTGGAAATTTGTATATTTTGCAGGGAACTACTGTTACAGGTTCCGCTGCAGTTTCGACATCCCCGGAGGTTGATACCACGAGATTATGGCATATGCGTCTTGGACACATGGGAGAAAAAGGCTTGACGATTTTGAGCAAGCGGGGCCTACTTTGCGGTCAAAGTACAGGTAAGATGGACTTTTGCGAACACTGTATTTTTGGGAAGCAGAAACGAGTCAGCTTCAATTCGCCAGCAGTCCACAGGACGAAAGGTACTTTGGACTATATTCATTCTGATGTATGGGGTCCTTCTCGTGTTCCGTCCAAAGGTGGTGCAAGATATATGTTGACTTTCATTGATGATTTTTCAAGGAAAGTCTGGGTCTATTTTCTTAAGCAGAAAAGTGATGTTTTCCTAACGTTTAAACAATGGAAGGCTTTGATTGAAAAGCAGACAGGAAAACAGATCAAGCGGTTGCGGACAGATAATGGCTTAGAATTTTGCGGAAGCGAGTTCAATGAGTTCTGCAAGAATGAAGGAATTGCTCGACATCACACTGTTCGAATGACGCCTCAACAAAATGGTGTTGCCGAGCGCATGAACCGGACGCTTTTAGAGAGAGCTCGATGTATGATCTCCAACGCTGGGTTGACAAATGATTTTTGGGCTGAAGCTATCGCCGCAGCATGTTATATTGTCAACCGTTCACCGTGTTCACCGATCAATTTCAAGACTCCTGAGGAAGTATGGTCAGGTACTCCTGCTGATTACTCAAACTTAAGAATATTTGGATGCCCAGCTTATATGCACGTAAACGAGGGAAAGTTAGAGCCTAGAGCTAAGAAATGTATTTTCCTCGGTTACGCTTCAGGGGTGAAAGGATATAGACTATATAATCCTGATCCCAAGTCACCCGAATTTATAATCAGCAGAGATGTTACATTTGACGAGTCTTCTATGTTACATTCAAAAGAGTCTAATAATTCTTCTGATCAAGAAAAGAAGGATAGTGTAAACAGCGAGGTGGAGCTCGAGATCAGCAAAGATCATTCAGATGATTCTGCTACGAGTTCAACAGATCAAGAGGACGAGCCAGAACCTGATTCAGATCCTGTTGAAGATGAAAGCACCGAGCAGGAATATTCTATAGCCAGAGATAGGGAGAGACGAGAGATTCGACTACCACAGCGGTACGTAAATTTAGTTTCGTACGCTTTATCAGTGGCGCAAGAAACAGGTGGAGGCGACGAACCTTCTACCTATTCGGAGGCAATTAGCGATGTTAATTCTGATAAGTGGCTGGTAGCAATGAATGAAGAAATGGAGTCTCTGCACAAGAATGGAACGTGGATTCTTGTGCCGCCGCCGAAGAAAAAGAAAATAGTCGGATGTAAGTGGGTCTTCAAGAAGAAAGAAGGTTTATCTGGTTCTGACGATGCAAGGTATAAGGCACGATTAATTGCGAAAGGCTATAGTCAGGTACAAGGTGTTGATTTTAATGATGTATTCTCACCTGTCGTTAGACATAGCTCTATTCGTGTATTGCTTGCATTCGTTGCCATGTATGATTTGGAGTTAGAACAACTAGACGTCAAGACGGCGTTCTTACATGGAGATTTAGATGAACAGATTTATATGAAGCAACCTGAAGGCTTCATAGTTGAAGGCAAGGAAGACCAAGTTTGCCTGTTGAAGAAATCCTTATACGGATTAAAGCAATCTACAAGACAGTGGTATAAACGTTTTGATTCTTTCATGTTGGGTCATGGTTTCTCCAGGAGCAAGTATGATAGTTGTGTTTACTTCCAGAAGTTAAATGACAGTTCGTTCATTTATATGTTATTATATGTTGATGACATGCTCATTGCGGCTAAGAATCTTGCAGAAATTCACCAGTTGAAGGCCTTACTTAATGGTGAATTTGAAATGAAGGATTTAGGAGCAGCTAAGAAGATTCTTGGTATGGAGATTAGACGTGATAGAGGAGCTGGTAAGTTACACCTGACCCAGGAAAGTTACCTCAGAAAGGTTTTGGAGAGATTTGGCATGAGCGATGCCAAACCAGTCAGCACTCCTCTTGCTAGCCATTTTAGGCTAAGCGCTGCTCAGTCACCATCATCAGATGAGGAAGAAGCGTACATGGCACAAGTTCCTTACTCTAGTGCAGTCGGCAGTATTATGTATGCAATGGTATGTACACGTCCTGATATTTCACAGGCTGTTAGTGTTGTTAGCAGGTACATGGCTAACCCAGGAAAAGAGCACTGGCAAGCAGTGAAGTGGATTCTTAGATACTTGAATGGTACTCTAAGCTTTTGTTTGGAGTTTGGCAGAAACAGTGATACTCTCATTGGCTTTGTTGATTCAGACTACGCAGGTGATCTCGATAAACGACGATCTCTTACTGGTTATGTATTTTGTATTGGAGGTTGTGCAGTTAGCTGGAAAGCAACTCTACAGCATGTAGTGGCGTTGTCTACTACTGAAGCAGAATACATGGCGATTACTGATGCGATCAAGGAAGCATTATGGTTGACAGGGTTATTCAGCGAATTAACCCAGAATCAGGGAGTCATTACTATTTTCTGTGATAGTCAAAGTGCGATTCATTTGACTAAGGATCAGATGTATCACGAAAGGACTAAACATATTGATGTTAAGTATCATTTTATTCGTGAGATCATTGCAGATAAGAAGATGTTTATCAAGAAGATCAACACGAAGGATAATCCTGCAGATATGTTTACGAAGGCTCTTCCAGTTTCCAAGTTCAAGCATTGCTTGGACTTAATTGGTGTTTTAGGAATGGTGAAGTAGCCCGTCGGGGCTAAGGTCGGAGGGAGATAAAAGTATTTCTAAATTAAGGTGGAGTGATTTTTGGAATCAAGCTCAAGGTGGAGATTTGTTAGGTGAGCTTAATTTGACCGTGGGTTAACGAAAAGCAAATGAAGAATTGGTTGTTGTTCTCATTATGGGCGCCGAATAGAAAGAAACAAAGCAACCTAAAGTGAAGTTGATTGGAAATTCTCATGTCGGCTTTATTATTCAAGTTTGGCACACCTCACCGTCCAATAGCCGAATTCAGTAGACAAAAGTTGGCTATTTTAATTAGTTGGGTTTACATGGAAAATCAAAGCGGATGTTTTCCTATAAATAGGCTATATTCGATGCAGAAGGAATCACCACCACAACAGCTCAGATCTTCCTCTCCTCTGATCATTTTCTGTAGCTTACTCCTTATATTGTTGTAGCTGCTTTTATATCACGTCAGTGTACGTGTCTGTAATATCTCCACATAATAAAGAAGTTCTACCCTCCGGCCCGTGGACGTAGGTCATTCTGACCGAACCACGTAAATCTCGTGTCACTGTCCAAATTTATTTTTCGTCTCTATTATTTATTATCGTCATTTTTCGGGCAAAATAATTATCGGGGATTTCCGCATATCCTAACAAATACATTCCAAGATACCTTTTTTCTTTTCATACACGCTTGATCGCTCGAAGCTTTACCCCGTGTTTGAAATTAACCACCACACCATACTCAAACTCCGGCGGATTCTCCATCTCCGGCGAGTGCTTGAACGTATAGTTTCTATACAGATGAATCAGCGAAAGCTTGAGTTCTTGCAATGAAAACTTATGTCCGATGCACGCCCGTGGGCCTATCCCGAAGGGAATGTGAGCATAGGGATGCCTTCTCTTCTCCTCCTCGCAGCTGGGATCGAATCTTTCTGGCCTGAATTTCTCAGGTTCAGGAAAATTTCTTGGGTCCTTAGCTAAAACTCCTACGGCTAACCACAGCCACGTCCCCTTTGGAAATACATAGCCTCCAATTTCAATTTGGGTCGAAGCTTCCCTCGCGATTAAGGGAGATACAGTGTAGAATCTCATGCTCTCTTTAATCACCTGCTTTTCAAGAATGGTTCTTAAGCTTTATCTTATCTACTGAGACGACGGATTGTCTGAAAAAAATGATTGGTTGAACCTGCCTGGTCGAGATATGGGAATTTGTGTTGGAGATCGTGGGCAGTAGGAATCTGTTCTTTAGGGCCCATTTTGTCGATTTCTTGAAGAAGCTTCTCCTCGACAAATGGATGCCCAGAAACGAGGTAAAGAACGGCCGACAGCGTGAAAGAGGTTGTCGTTGAGCCAGCTAACAAGTGCTCGTAGGTCACCGCCGTGACGTAATCGTCGGTGAATGCTTTCCCGGCGGCGGTTTCTGAATCTCTTGCTGCGAGAACGAGGGAGAGGAAATCCTTGGATCCCTGCTGCTGATGGGGTTTATTCCCTCTCAACCTCTTCTCCACGATTGATTCGAGCCGTGAACATAGGATCTTGTCTGCTAGTTCGAATCGCCAGTCCTTCGTCCATGGGATTCTCTTGAGAATCTGACGAAAGGGTTCTTGAAGAAAGGGGATGATTAAACCTAGTACGGTCGAAAAGGAGGCCGATAGATCCATCTTGACTTGGGTCGTGGAGTATATGTGCTTCCGTATGAACTCTTGCTCTTCTTCGTCTGCCAACCCTTCTTGGGAAGGAGTCAATTTCCGCTTGGAGAGGCCGAAGTCGACGCCGAACGCCGCCTTTCCTATCACGTCGGTGGCCGTCTTGAGAGCTAGATCGGAAAAGTTGATTGTCTCCGACGAGTCGAGGTTCCCGGCGGCGACTTCGATCGAATCTTGCATCGTGGGTATCAGCTTGGCGAGGTGGGACGGTTGGTATACTGAGACCACCGTGTTCCTCATCGCCGACCACCGTGAATCCCTTGATTTTGGGACCCAAAAAAAAAAAGCAAAATAAAGTTGGAAACTTTTTCAAGAAATCTTACGGATGAAGATCGTCGTACTTGGTCGCGAATAGGCCTTTGGTATGTAGAGGCGATGCTGCTAGTGCAGAAGGGATGCTTCGATTTGAGGCTGATTTGAACTTCTTTATGCCCACTTCTCTGATGAGCTCTGCGTCTGCGATTATTACCTAGGGCTGTCTCCCCATGTGAAACCTGTTTTCAGGCAAGAACTCATTTCAAGACAACAAACATATGCCTCTCAGAATAGAACGAAAGCACAAACCTGAAGATGGGACCGTAAATCTTGGAGAGATTGGAGAAGACATCGGGCCCATACTTGGCAAGCAAAGGTAGGTGTCCCACTATAGGCATTGAAGGTGGGCCGGGGACTCTTCTAACACTCCATGAAGGTGCATAGAAGTAAAGCAAAAACACGACTGAAACTGCAAAGATTGTCAGTAAGTTTGCTGCTGCTGGTAAAAGTTCCATGGGAAAAAAGGGCTGAATTGAGAAGGGGATGGATCAAACAATGGAAGATCGTATATAGATTATAAAGCGAGATTCCTGACAAGAATTATATAATATTGCTGACATTCGTATGATCATCATAGTAATAGTGGTGGGGTCACTTTGGTGTTTTACCCTTGTCACAACTCCATTGCGTTTGCATTCCCCATTATTAAGATCATACGACGACTTCAAGAATTTGGACAAGACAGCATTTCTCGTATGTGTAACTTAGTTGATCTTCGATGACAACGACATGCACAATGTAATAACCAAATCGACGAAGATATAAAATATATGTGCACGTAGGTTGGTTTCTTGGTGGTTTATGTTCAAAATGAATAATTACTAGGCATTTTGTTCGTGATTGTGTCCATCCATGGAAGATGCATCAACAATAACGACTTTTGAGAGATTCTTTAGACAATTGCTGTAAGGATATTTGTAACTGAGTTTATCAAGGTTTCGTGTGAAGATTGTTGGTAGATCGGATTTGCAGACAAGAAATGAAAATTAAACACAACTCAAACAACGATATAACGTGGTTCGGATTCTATGCGAATCCTACATCCACGGAGCCAAGAACAACTGATTTCATTGATGATCCGAGGTTTACAGAGTATGATCTTCCCTCTCAGTGTGTTTACAACTCAACTTCTATATCAGAGGTTACACACACGTATTTCTCTCTTGCCAGTTACTGTAATAAACTGATGAATATATGATATATGCGCTGTCCCGCTTGAAAGCAGTTATCAAACTTTCAACTTGCTTCAGTGGTATAAAACGTTGATGGCACTAGCAGCTTTATAAGTCATTTGCTTTTCTTCTAGTCGCATGATTTCCACAGCACGTTTTCTTCATCCTTCAGTAAACAAGCTATACAACAAGTCATAGACTTATTCTGCTTATTAGAACAGCTCTAAGCTTCAGAGGTGATGATTTATGTCAACATTCTCCACCTTAAATTATCAACTCTCTTGATCATCCTTGGCTCAAACACCCATTGTCTCTTCAGGGCACCTTAAAGCAACCAATCCTCTTCAAGCAGTATTCAAACTTCTTGCTTGGGACTGGTTTTGTTACCATATCTGCTGGATTCAGTTCAGTAGATATCTTCCTTACCTGAACTTCCCCTGACTCGATCACACTTCGAATGAAATGAAACTTCACATCGACATGTTTGGTTCGCTCATGGTATACGCTATCCTTTGACAGATGCATCGCTCCCTGGTTGTCACAGTGTACAGTCACACTTTTCTGATCTATCTCAAGTTCTTGAGCTAAACCTCGCAGCCATAGCGCCTCCTTCACTGCTTCTGTAAGGGCGACGTATTCAGCCTCTGTTGATGACAAAGCTACAACTTTCTGTAGTGAGGCTTTCCAGCTTACAGCCGTGCCATACGATGTGAATACAATTCCAGACACTGATTTTCTAGTGTCTAAACATCCTGCAAAGTCTGAATCAACATATCCTTCTATCATCTCAGAACTTGATTCATCCTTAGTTTTCTTGAACATTAATCCCATGTTGATCGTGCCTTTTATATACCTCAGCACCCATCGCAAAGCATCCCAATGTTCCCTTCTTGGATCAGCCATGAACCTGCTCACCATACTCACTGAATACGCAAGATCCGGTCTCGTGCACACCATAGCATACATGATAGAGCCGACTATGTTTGCGTACGGAATTCTTTTCATAAATTCCTCATCATCAGCTTCGACATGCTTTGCTTCACTTCTCAGTTTAAAGTGAGAGGAGAGAGGAGTACTTACAGGTTTAGAGTCGAACATCATAAACCTTTGCAGCACTTTGGTCAGGTACTGCTTCTGAGATAGAAACAGCGTATTTTCTGTTCTGTCTCGTTCTATTTCCATGCCTAAGATCTTCTTTGCAGCTCCCAAGTCTTTCATCTCGAACTCAGACTTCAAAAGATGCTTTATTTTTAGTATCTCATCCTTGTTTCTACATGCAACAAGTATATCGTCAACGTATAGTAGCAAATAGCTCATATCAGTTTCAGAATACTTTCTGTAGTATATACAGGCGTCATACTCGCTTCTCTTGAACCCAATCTTCGCCATAAAGATATCAAATCTCTTATTCCACTGCCTCGGACTCTGCTTCAAACCATATAATGATTTAGATAGTAGGCATACCTTATGCTCTTTTCCTTTCTCCTCAAAACCCGGTGGCTGCTGCATGTATATTCTCTCATCTAGCTCTCCGTATAAGAACGCCGTTTTCACATCGAGTTGTTCTAATTCAAGGTTGTTTTGAGCTACCAGAGATAACATGAATCGAATTGATCTGTGCTTCACTACCGGCGCGAATACCTCATGATAATCAACACCTTCAGTTTGGGTGAAACCTCTTGCAACCAATCTTGCTTTGAATCTGATTTTGTTGTCACTTCCTTCAACTTTCTTCTTGTAAAGCCATTTGCATGTAATCAGCTTCTGCTTTTGAGGTTTCTCAACCAATGTCCAAGTGTTATTTCTTCTCAATGAGTCCATTTCATCTTTCATTGCAGCAATCCAGCTTCTGCTCTCAATGCTCTTCACAGCATCATCAAATGACTTTGGCTCATCATTTATACTCTCAGCAACAGAAAGAGCGAAGGCCATTACATCTGCATGACCGTACTTGCTTGGAGGTTTTGTTATCCTCCTTTCACGGTCCCTGCAAAGTGAATAATTCTTCAAATCCTGAGCATCATTTAGTGTTTCAGAATTTCCAGCAAGCCAAGTTTCAGCTTCATCAGTTCTCTGAGCTTCTTGGTTGGTTTCAGCACTTCTGTTTTGCTCGCCGTGCTCCACCTCAATTCCAACACCATTGCTTATATCAGGTATATAGAATTCATCACTCGAATTTCCAGCACTAGAATTATTCTGCAGAAATCCCATTTCATCCTCATTGAATGTTACATCTCTCGCTATGATGCACCTTTTAATTCCGTGCTCCAAACTCCACAATTTGTATCCCTTTACTCCTTCAGGGTAACCTAGAAAAACGCACTTGATTGCTCGTGGTTCTAATTTGTCACCTTTCACATGGGCATAAGCCTTACAACCGAAAATCTTCAGGTTTTCAAGATTCGGTTTAACTCCTGTCCATTTTTCTTCTGGAGTAGCCATCGATATTGCACTTGATGGGCATCGATTTATGAGATATGTAGCTGTAGCTATTGTTTCTGCCCAGAATGTCTTAGGGACACCTGCTGCTAGCATCATACACCTTGTTCTTTCCAACAAAGTTCGATTGAATCTTTCTGCCAAACCATTCTGCTGAGGCGTTCTTGGGACAGTTCTGTGCCTTGTAATCCCCTCATCTTGACAGTATTTATCGAACTCCTTAGAACAGAATTCCATGCCGTTATCAGTTCTCAGCCGTTTAACCTTCTTTCCAGTCTGCAACTCCACCTTCTTCTTCCATGTTTTGAATGCATCGAAGGCTTCATCTTTTGACTTCAGAATTACAGTCCACAGTTTTCTAGAGTAATCATCCACGATGGACAGGAAATACCTTCCCCCCGAATGCGACGTTACCTTGGTTGGCCCCCACAGATCACTGTGAACATAATCGAGTGGGCCTTTAGAGCAGTGCAAACCTGCAGAGAACCGCAGCCTATGAGCCTTCCCCAATGTGCAATTTTCACAGAACTCTAACTCTTGAATCTGCTCCTTCAGAATTATTCCCTGTTTTGATAATTCTTGTAGCCCTTTAAAACTCACGTGTCCCAGCCTTTGATGCCAGAGCCTAGTTGTATCTCGTGATCTGTTTACAATGTCTACAGATCCAATGACAGTTTCTCCAAGGAGGTGATAGATCCCATTCTCCTTGAATCCTTTCATTATCAGTCTAGACCCTTTAATTATCTTGAGAAAACCAGATTTGACTCTTGTCTCATATCCCAAGTCATCCAACACTCCAACAGATATAAGATTCCTTTTAATTTTCGGAATAAATCTTACATCTTTTAGTAGTAATTCCTGACCAGTGTGACACTTGAGCCGAATTGTGCCAAGACCAGCTATCTTACAAGGTTCATTATTCCCCAAGAGTACGGTTCCTCCATCATGCCATCTGAAGTCTTCCATCCATGATCTGTTTGGAGATATATGAAACGTACAAGCTGAATCTAAAATCCAACCTTTCTGTGATTCCTTACTCCTTTCTGTCACATTCAAGACTTCGGCAGATTCATATCCATCATAAGCCACATTCGAGTCACCTATTTCCTTTGATTTTTCAGACTTCTCCCTAGATCTTTGAGGGCATAATCTCCTAATATGACCCTCCTCGTGGCAGTGATAACAT
This sequence comes from Craterostigma plantagineum, assembly GCA_027422505.1. NCBI lineage: Eukaryota > Viridiplantae > Streptophyta > Magnoliopsida > Lamiales > Linderniaceae > Craterostigma > Craterostigma plantagineum. The sequence continues at coordinate 249,122 of JAPQWV010000605.1, read as the reverse complement.
CTCACTTTCGCCTTGGACCTTTCTTTTGATTTAGATCTGTCTTTTCTCCACTTCTTTTTATCACGCTTTTCCCATCTTCCACGCACATTTAAAATTTCTGCTGGAGCGTGTGGCTTCACCTCAATCTTACTATTAAGCTGCTTTGAATGAAGCGCTGATAGGACGTCCTCGAGTGTGAGAGTTTCATTTCCATATAGTAATGTTTCTTTGAAGTGATGGTAACTCCTCGGCAATGCGCATAGAAGCAACAGAGCTTGATCCTCATCTTCTATAACAACTTCAATGTTTTCCAGGTCCAAAATAAGTTTGCTGAATTGGTCGACTTGTTCTTCCAATGGCTTTTCATCGTTCATCTTGAATGTATACAATGCCTGCTTCAAATACAGTCTGTTTGCTAGAGATTTAGTCATGTACAAACTCTCTAACTTTAACCACAGACCAACAGCCGTTTCCTCTCTCGAAACTTGTCTCAGCACCTTGTCACCTAGGCTGAGAAGTATCAAGCTGTGTGCTTTTTCGATCATGGACTTCTTATCAGTTGCGCTTAATTCAGCCGGCATCGACTTTTCTTCTTTAAGTGCTTCGATCAACCCCTGCTGTACGAGTAGCGCTTTCATCTTCATCCTCCATAGGCTGAAATCATTCACGCCTGTGAACTTCTCAACCTCGAACCTAGTTGAACTCATTTCTATCCTCTCGCGTGTTTGTTCCACGCTCACCGCACCACTTGTAAGGATATTTGTAACTGAGTTTATCAAGGTTTCGTGTGAAGATTGTTGGTAGATCGGATTTGCAGACAAGAAATGAAAATTAAACACAACTCAAACAACGATATAACGTGGTTCGGATTCTATGCGAATCCTACATCCACGGAGCCAAGAACAACTGATTTCATTGATGATCCGAGGTTTACAGAGTATGATCTTCCCTCTCAGTGTGTTTACAACTCAACTTCTATATCAGAGGTTACACACACGTATTTCTCTCTTGCCAGTTACTGTAATAAACTGATGAATATATGATATATGCGCTGTCCCGCTTGAAAGCAGTTATCAAACTTTCAACTTGCTTCAGTGGTATAAAACGTTGATGGCACTAGCAGCTTTATAAGTCATTTGCTTTTCTTCTAGTCGCATGATTTCCACAGCACGTTTTCTTCATCCTTCAGTAAACAAGCTATACAACAAGTCATAGACTTATTCTGCTTATTAGAACAGCTCTAAGCTTCAGAGGTGATGATTTATGTCAACAATTGCTTTGTTAAACACTAAGATTGCTTTTCTTTTCAATTGCGCAAGTCGTAGACAAGACTTTGTTATGAGCGCATCAACGGGCCGTCAGTATTAGACTTCATTTTACATGAAGCCCAACAGGCCCATTACCCTTTTTCCTAATTTTTTTTCTCCCATAGATTTTTTAATGTTTTGTTTTCGTATCTCAAGCATTTGCACCCAAAAAAAAATCTTAGGATGAGATTAATTTCGGGGGATGTGAAATATCTCGATTCCGCCCTACAAGTATGTGATTGAGATATATATTTGATTTTTTTTTCCTCTAAAACAAGGGTTAACTGGTCCTTCGACGAGAATCATTACATCTTCTATGTGTGTATGTATTATTTCTCAGTTTTCATTTCGCAGTTTTAGGCTATTATATCAGTTGTTGGTCCTCATTTGAATCAGATTCATCTGTCAAAGATTCAACCCATGAGGAGGAAAGGAATGAGAATCCTAACCACTATGAAAAAGCGAGGATACAAAAAGGGCCAAGAGTGACGTCAGCAACAATGATAACGATGCTCTGTACATTTGTGATATAAATTAACCTAACCAAACCTAACCTCACCTCACCCACGTTATTACACATGCCATGAAAGTTCTTGCACACAGTATTATTTTGTCCCAATACGCATTTGCTTTGCTTACGTTATAACCAAATCTTGTTGCACGTTATAATTTATATAACGAGTATAATATAAAAAAGTATACATTGAAGGGAAAAGAAAGAAAAAAGAAGCCCTTTGGTTTCTAAAATATTCCAAATAAAGTCCATCGTGGCAGACACCGAAATGTAACACCATCAACGGTCCAGCTTTGAGCCTTCTTGTTAATTAATTCGCACAATCTGTCACACATATATTATAATATACATAAAATTATTTTTATGTAGTGTAGTATGGTGGGCCTTTACTTCCACAATGTCGGGCTAAAACTCCTTTTTTAATTACAATAATTTCTACACACACCACCACACGCACTGCACTTGGCCCTATACTCCCAGATTGGCCAGCTTAATTAAGTATTACATATATGGGTTTGTCCCTAGAATGAATAAACGTTGACTATGTGATTTTAATGGACTTGGACTGTGTTATCACCATACATACAACACATACAATGAATGCGTTTATTAACTTTACCGTGATTTTTGTGCCGACTTTGCGACTTGACTTATAAATTTATTTGTTTATAAAACCGTTTCATCTTCCATTAGGAACTCTAAGGGGAAAATTATAAAAATGGATCACTAAGTATGCCAATTTTCGATTTTGGGCACTATGTTTGCCAGTTAGAAAATTAGGTCACTAAGTATGTAAATTAGTAGCAAAATTTGTCATTGTCCTCTTTTTTCTTATTATATACATAATTAGTGACCAAACTTTGTAACTATATACATACTTAGTGACATAGTTTTGTTATTATACTTAATGACATGGTTTTGTTGCTATATCCATTTTACGGATCCAAAATAAAAAAAATGGAATACTTAATTACCCATTTTCATAATTTGCCAACTTTTAGTTACACATCAAACTATGTACAACGAAACAAAATACGTAGTGTACTGTAAAGTAGGCTCGTGCTGCTCACACGACCATAGAAAACCCTAATTATTAATTAAAAATTCCCTATAAAACCTCCACGCTAACCAATATATATGCACATTCTCGCACTTCCTTCCACAGAGAAATAAATAAATAAAAACTAGAAACTTATCAGTGAAGAAAAACAGTTAGGAAAAACACGCGAGTGGTTGTAGTATATAGCGATGCAAGGAGGAGTCCACCGTTACGCGCCGCCGTTGTGCGCCGACGAAGGAGCCGGCGGGGGCGGCGTCCATCTTGAGCTGAAGAGCACCACCGCCTCTCCCCTATCCATCCACGTGGCAGAATCTGCGGAGATGAGAATCCGACGGCTGGTAACGGAGAACCCAGTGGTGATCTTCAGCCGATCGTCTTGCTTCATGTGTGACGTCATGAAGAAGCTTCTATCGACGCTTGGTGTTCATCCGACGGTTATTCAGTTGGAGGACGATGAGATCGCCGCCCTAGGAGGCGGCGGGGAAGCCTCAACGTCGTCATCGGCAGATGGAGGTGGCGGCGCGTGGTGTGGAGCGCCGACGCTTTACATAGGAGGCGCGTGTGTTGGTGGGCTGGAGAGCCTCGTCGCTTTGCATCTGAGTAACAGCCTTGTGCCTAAGCTTGCTGAAGTTGGTGCACTCAGCAATGATTTTATACTTTCTTGATTATCAGAAAAGGGATATTTAATATCGTCAGTACTTACTTGTCATCGTTTAATTCTTAGTATAGTCAACCAGATGCAAATTCAATAATAATAATTGCTAGTTTCCTTCTTATATGTTATATGTTACTAAATCGCATATGTTGTTGTAAGGTCGTATGAATTAGCTTGGATTTGTATTGTCCCAATTCATGTGAATATAAAGTTTTAAAATATATTTTTTTTTAATCACATTTCATGCTCTTTTTCTTTAATCTAAGCGATCTTGAATTCATAATATCGATCTATGAAGATCAGTAATTCTATTTATCAAAGGATGAATATCCCTACAATATGGACGAATATTCTATGCTCTTAAGAGTAATTTGAGATCACAATTTATTCAAAGTAGTTGCACTTTATTAGGACTCCATTCGAATAATAAACTGCTTTTGACCAGCAACTAGTAATGAGAATTTCTCTAAATCTCTCCCAAACGTTGTAGCCATCCATTCTTGCTTGCCAGTCAATTATTAAGATGCTTGCTTGAGTATTTTATATACATGTATATTGTGAGAAAATCCGTACTGACATTCTTAGTAGAAGAAACGTATGATCACAAAAAGAGCCCTACATTTGTTCCGACTATATGAAGAAAAATTCCAACGGAATCCTTACAAGAGTTGGCGTTTATTACTACTACGATTATTGTTATTATACAATCTCACAGAGCCCACTTTTCAAAATCTTTTCCCGTTAAAGAAAAACACGGGATGGGACGGTATAATTCTCTTTTGGCAGTCATAATATATCTAAAAAACTGAATAATTTTTATTTTTTTTCTTCACCGCCCCTTCTCTATTATTTTATTTTACCTTTTTCCTTTGGTATTGGAATAGACATTAAAGAAGATCCACGCACAACAGCAACAACCACTTGATGGAACTATGTTGCAATGAAATACAGTCCAACTCCAAAGAATCCGCTTTTTGAGCCATCGATGTAAGTACAAGTGGATTCACACGTGGCAACTATTAATTGGAAGAAAGTGCAGGCCCCACTTAGAATCTTATGCCTGCTTTAGACATCCAAGAGAGAATCTCCATGCAGTTGAGAAAACCTAACCATGGTCTTAGTTTTCAAAGACTTAAATCATTACAATATGAATAGTTTGACGTCTCTTCCACATACACTTTAACTATCTGCTGTTGTTTACGGAGGAAAAAAGTGGGAGTGAGTCATTCGATCAGCACATATGTAATACATAATTAGTGCTCCCCACCACAATAAGGGTTCCCTTTTTCTCTTTCTTTCTTTTTTGCAATTATTTTCTTCTGTGCGAAGTATTATAATAAAGTTCCTATTGCCATTCTGCAATAGCTGAAGTCATATGTTGCTTTGGTTTTCTTTTTACGGGCTCACCACTTTTTTATTTATCATAGTGTGCATTATTTAGTTGAATCATCCATGACCTCACAAATAAACCTTCCCTGATTAAAACCCCTCTCTCTGTTTTGCATTATTTTATCGAGCACTCAATCATGAATAAGTTAGTTTCCCATTTTCTTGCACAATTGTTTTATCGTGCTTAAAACCATCTCCAACCATTAACCAATACTATAATCAAATGCAAACGTAAAACAAATACTCCAACCAACACTCAAATGAATACACAAAATGGGATCTCTCCTATTAATGCATACATGCCTTCATTTGACATCGACACGATAAGTTTTTATATCACAAAGCGACACATACTACAGTACTTAACTTTTATTACATAAATTACTATAAATAATTTATTTGATTATTTTATTAATATACCACATGAATAATGTTCAAAATTGTAGATAAAATATTTATACAAACTCATTCTCAAACTCAAAATGCAGTAGCTCTTCTCCAACCGTTAAACACATTCTCAGACTCAAAAGAATATTTTTGTAATATTCTGTTCTACATCAACTTTTCTAAATTTTCAATACTATCCATATATTTTATATGTCACATATTAGAAGAAAAGTAAAATTGAATATTACTTAAATATTTGTTTTACAATGATAAACATTATTTTCGAATATATAAATGTAAACGACCAAAATAAATATGATATAAAAGACAACTATAAATTTTGGAGGAAAAACAAATTATAAAGTTAAAAGGGGTTGCTTTATATGAGTTGAAACTTTTGCCTTGAATGAAAATGCAAATCATGTTTAGGTGCAGAGGTGAGAAAAATAATAAAAAACGCATTTTGACTACAAGAATCAGTACGGATTGGAGTGATATTTTCGGTATGCGTTTCATTTTGAGAGCCGATTGGAGTTGCTCTAAACATCCCATGTTCTATGTTCGTATTTTCCGGCATAGCCCTAAAGAATTTTGTCCCAATATTTTATTGTACGTAATTTTGAGATTCGATCGTGGGTACTTTAAGGTAGTGTGCTTGTGTAATATTCCTTGCTTGATGAACTGGTGCGTCACTGCTTCAACGATGCTCGCTGTTATTGAAAAAATCAATTAATGAGTTAATTAAGATTTGTTTAATCTGTCGTTTAAGTGTGTATTTTTTTATTATTATTGAAATGACAGTTAGTAGTTAGAGGCTTATCGGGCTCTTATAGCTTTTATATACTGGGCTTTGCTCAAGCCCAAGTTCTGATCTCGTTTTCGTCAATTACGATGAAAGCCTTTTCGCTTCATATAAAATAGAACTTATTTAATATACATATATATATGTGGTTGCCATTTGGATGAAATGTCAGATAAAATTTATCGAAAGTCATATTGATTGAAGGAAGACCCGTGAACGTGACTTTAAATAAAATAATATGTGCATCTATCCTTGCATGCAGCATATAAATATATATAAAAATTTAAGCTCCAGCTTAAAGAGCATTATATATTGCAAGTCTTTGCATCTCATTTACTAAACTCAATACATGTATAAATGGTTCTCATGTATATATACATTTGGAATAGTATGTATAATCTTATCCTAATCATATACAATTACAAGTTTTACATAATAATGAGTCAAAATATGATGCATTTTAATTTTCTCTTTGGAAGCATGAAGTTGTAACAGCAATGCGCGTACTTGATCAAAGAAAATGCAATTATTGAAGGAAGACAAAACAAAACACAAAAGATAAGACAAACTGAAAACGTAAGAGCCTTCTCTCTTCTTATCTATTGCATATGAGGGTCGAGAGAGCTATAGAGAAACCTCCTCATCCACATCTCTCTCTCTCTCTCTCTCTCTCTCTCTCTCTCTCTCTCTTTTATGTAGCTTCTTCATAATTTTGTTGGCTATAATACGAATTCAGGTAATGTTCAGCAGATGTAACAACTTATGACACTTGGAATTTGGAGCTCTTCCGATGAAAGAAAACCTTTTAATACTATTTTTGGCTGATACAGCAACATATATACATATTCATACACAGGTCATGTATTGCTTTTTTCAATCTTTTCTTCCCTTCTGTGATTTCAGGTTCATGGAGATGTTGGATAATATGGGTAACTCGAGCTCGTGACCTATATGTAATAGGTTTGTTCAGCTTCAGTTTTTGTAATCATATCATTTACTTGTCTAGGGTTTTCTTCTGCTCAAGCAAAAAGATCACTTTATTACAGATAAAAGGGAAAGCTGTCTCCGACCCTCGTCAGCAGTTGAAGTGAAAAGAAGCCCTCTCTCTCTCTCTCTCCCTCTCCTCTCTCTCCACGAAATTCATAAACACTCTATCGAGTCCACTCTATATAAGATATAGACAACCAAGAAAAGGTTTGGAGATATGTTGCAGGGAATTTTGGTGGAAGACACCATGTCAAATCTAACATCTGTAACATCGAAAGAAGCGAGCTTTAATATATCTTCAGGCAACAACAGAAACAAATTGGCTGATGACGATGATGCTTATACTTTGCAGCAACCTCATCATCCACAGATTAATGATCAGTTCTTCTTTCCATCGCCGCCATGTAATAACGATAGCTTACTACTTGATCAACCACCTGCCAATAAGAAGAAGAGAAGCCTGCCAGGAAATCCAGGTATGTAGGAATATGTTCTTGAACATGCATATTATATTATTGTAGGATAACTTCTTCATGTAAAAATAATGTTTTGATTTTTGGTTGATTTAGACCCCGAAGCTGAGGTGGTTGCTTTATCACCGAAGTCACTAATGGCGACAAACAGATTTCTATGTGAGATATGCAACAAAGGGTTTCAAAGGGACCAAAACCTGCAACTGCACAGAAGGGGCCACAATCTTCCATGGAAACTGAAGCAACGAAGCAAAACTGAAGCGGTGAAGAAGAAGGTGTACATATGCCCTGAACCAAGCTGTGTCCACCACGAACCTTCACGAGCCTTGGGAGACCTCACTGGGATAAAGAAGCACTACTTTAGAAAGCATGGAGAGAAGAAATACAAGTGCGACAAGTGTTCGAAGCGTTACGCTGTTCATTCTGACTGGAAAGCTCATTCGAAGATCTGTGGCACTCGAGAGTATAGATGTGATTGTGGCACGCTCTTTTCCAGGTAATATTTATCATCCTTCTTTAGAGGTTAACTGATGAATGGATATTTTTTAATTAATCTCAGTGGTCAACTCAATTGACAGCTCAAAAACGATGATGAGAGTGAGAAAAAAGAAACATTATAAAGGGTTGACGATCTTTTCTTGTTTGAACTTTGAAGAATGATGAGCATTGTACAGTGGTTTGAGAAAAAAGTGGAATTATTGAAAAAGCAGCATGCACAGTGTAGTCCTTGGAATTGTCTCCGTCATTTTTCTTTTTTGTATTCTTCCTCTTTGTACTTTAGCGTTTGTTTTACTATATTACTTGCAATTTTCTCTTACATGTAGGAGGGACAGTTTCATCACTCACAGAGCATTCTGCGATGCTTTAGCAGAAGAAAGCTCAAGAACAATGACGACACGTCAGCAAATCCCACTTTTTTCAGCTGCCGCCCAAAACCAAAAGGACCCTCATCATCAGATCTTCTTCAACAGTAACGAATTACAGCTCAAACAAGAAACGTTCGCCCATAACTTCAACAATCTTCCGCCGTGGATATCATCGTCTGATCACGACATTAATCAGCAGTTTGTTCAGGAAAACCCTAATCGCGACAGCGTTGATAATCCTCAGCCTCTATTGTCGGCCACAGCATTGCTGCGAAGGGCGGCTCAAATGGGCGGCGGAGCGATGAATAATAATGACTCAGACAACAAAACGGCGCTGCATCATTCGTCAGACGACGACGTTGTTGTTCATCGTCAGTCACCTTATCTTCACGTGGGTAATAATTCACAGCAGTGTTTTGGTTCCTCCGACAACATTACAGTCGGCGCTGGCTTGTCGTCGTCCTCACCACGTGAAGTTTTCTTGCATGGATTGGCTTCTTCACTGGGTAACGACGCCGTCGTTAGTGCTGGTCTTGGTAATAAGGATCATTTGTTGCCTTCGTTGATTTTCGGGGATAATGGTTTCAAGAATGGGATCTTGATCAACAACCCTAATAAGAGGAAGGGTAGTAATAATGAAGGGCAGACAAGGGATTTTTTAGGGTTAAGAGCGTTTCCAAACGAGCGTAGAGAGTTTATTTACTTCACGAACGGCAATCTTGATCAAATGGGATCATCGTCGTCGTCCTCGTACGATCATCACATGCAGAGTGGTTCTCAGCATCAAGTCCCTTGGCAGAATTGATCATATATGTCGCAGTTTCTTGTTAATTATTAAAATTTTTCATGATTTCAGTTTTTTCTCATGTGTTTGTTTGAGATAAGTTTCTAATATTGGATCCTTATTAGTTCTCCAGTGCAATTTAGTAACGTCGCCGCGTGTAATTTCTTTTCATCTCGGAAAAGTTTCGATTTATCAGCAAGGCATGCATGGATTCAACATTTCTTTCCATTTTCTTTTAGTGAAATCTCGAAGACCATATTTTATCTCTAAATTAGGATGAAGCGAATATTTATTCAGGTTTCCAAGGGCTCTAATTTTCACAATCAGTTGAGAAGAATGTCTCATTTTCCACTCAATATTAATATCCAATGTTTCTAGTGGATTCAAACTCAAAACTTCCGACTAAATATTTTTTTTTTTGGAGATAAATCGAAGTACATGGAAAGAACAAAGATTCTCATGTCATCATCATTCTAGCTGTTCCTTGCACGAAATGCTATAGTTCATCTCTTTTTGCTGTAATAATGGAATCTTGAATACGTATGGGACTTGGCACGTTCTTCTATCTGTATGTAGGCGACAAGTACCTATGACTTTTCTACTATTTGCTAGTCAATAAGTTTTTTACGCTATCATTATACTTGTATTTCAAGTCATATGTTGGTACAAAATACTATATGTAATTCCGTTTCCGCCTTTTTCGTCTTACTATATTGACCTTACCACGATGGCAAGGTATTAAATTACAGGATGATATAAACGGGCTTCATTTGGGCCCAGTTGAGGCCCATGTTAAAGCCCAGTAACAGAATTGGGAAGGAAAATACTTGGATGAAAAATGAACATTAGTTTAACAGACGGCCATTTAATGTACACGGAGTTCAGCTTAGGAGCTCTCTCAGTCCTCATTACAGAAATTCTGGCACACCTCTAATTGGATTTTTATTTCATCTTTTTTTCTATTCCTTCTCTCAGGGATCACTGATCGAGCTTGTGCTTGTTTGGGTTTCCTTTGACTAGTTTTGTTGGCAGGCAAAAGGAGAAGGAATCGCGGAGACTGTGGTTGGTGTCGGCTATCGCCTTATCGTTTTCCACACGATAAATTGATTTTTCGTTTCTCTCGAAATAGCATGGGTTTAAGGAGGCTTCTCAGTCAGGTTACGTATATTATTATGATTTTCGCGATTTGTGTACGGGGTAGTGTCTGCTGCGGTTTCCCCCCCCATAATTTGTGGGTTTTAGGTAGCAATTTAGACTCTAATATGCTGTTTGATTGTTTGGTCTGATCTGATGAAGAATTAAAAAACACGATGGTTATGATGGCTTCGTATTTGTTGACGGATAACAAATAGATTTTCGTTCGAACTTGATAGTAGAAGAAGGAAATGATTGAGCTTTGTTAGCTTATGAAGTAAGTATAAATCTTTATCAGCTTCCAGCTTACCTTGGCCTTCTTATCTCCTTGCATAACGTTTCTTTTTCTCTTTTACATCTCAGTCTTGTTTTAGTTCTGATTTGGTTACTTATGTGATAAAGATCTTCAGTAAGAAAATAAGAGCTTCAGTTTTGCTGCTGAAGTTAGCTGTAATTCATCTTTGTGACAGGTTAAAAGGCAGGAGGTGCAATCGAGGCTAATCAGCAGTTTGGCTGCTCGGTCTTCTCTATATGCTGGAGGAGGTAGGCATCAACATCGTATTGTATTAACTCTTTTGCGGGTCAATTTGTTGGATTATCCAAGCTGATATATCTATTTGAGCTTGAATAATCCAGCACAATTTAGTTCATTACTTCTGTCCTTCATGTAAGAACTAACATTGGTAGAACTTAGCATGCCAGCCATTATCACCTTTTATATTTTTGTATATTGATCTAGATCCCTGCCATATCAAATGGCCCATGTCATTCTAACCGTACAATGTTTGGTTTATCTAGTCCACAAGCTCTCAGGTGTTGGCAGAAGTACCCTTGGGAGATCAAATTATTTCGGTAGTCTGTCTCGTCGACTGCGCGAAATGGATGAGTCAAGCGATGCTTTATACCTCAAGGAGCTCAATCATAAAAATGATCCCGAGGCAGTCGTGAGGATATTCGAGAGCCAACCGTCTACTAACCCTTCGGCGCTCGCTGAATATGTGAAAGCTCTGGTGAAGGTTGATAGGCTCGATCAAAGCGAGCTTCTTAAGACACTGCACAGAGGTGAGTCAATCTTGAACGTAGAGATGGATAATAGTATCAATTTTACATCCTTAAATACTTGTAGTATGACCCCAACTTCCTTCAGGAGTTTCAGGATCTGCTAACCCTCAGGTGAATGAACAAAGTATTGGAACTCTTTCGGCATTTAGCAATGTTGGGAAATCTTCGAAGGAAGGAGCGCTCGGTACTGCTAAGGCACCTATACACATGGTAACTTCCGAAGGGGCACATTTCAAAGAGCAACTGTGGAGAACAGTCCGTGCTCTTGGCACTGCATTTATACTGATATCAGGTTTAGGGGCACTCGTCGAGGACCGAGGAATCGGAAAAGGTGTCATTTCATCCCTCGATCACCGCCCTTTTCTTTTTTTTTTTTCTTGGCAATTACTTTCTTGATTTCCCTCTTTCTTGATAACATCAGGGCTAGGTTTGAACGAAGAGGTGCAACCCAATGTAGAATCCAATACAAAATTCAGTGACGTCAAGGGAGTCGACGAAGCAAAAGCTGAGCTTGAAGAAATAGTCCACTACCTTCGTGATCCCAAGGTTAGTACTACATATCTTTCTCCATCTGCTGTACTATGTTAACTTTTCCTATTTATTTCTTATTACAGCGATTCACTAGGCTGGGCGGCAAGCTTCCCAAAGGCGTCTTGCTCGTGGGCCCGCCTGGGACGGGAAAAACCATGTTGGCTAGAGCCATAGCTGGCGAGGCTGGGGTACCATTTTTCTCATGCAGTGGCAGCGAATTCGAAGAAATGTTCGTGGGCGTTGGGGCTCGTAGGGTTCGAGACCTATTCGCAGCAGCTAAGAAGAAATCGCCGTGCATAATTTTCATCGATGAGATCGACGCCATAGGAGGAAGCCGCAACCCAAAGGATCAGCAGTACATGAAGATGACTTTGAATCAATTGCTCGTCGAATTAGATGGATTCAAACAGAACGAAGGAATAATCGTCGTTGCTGCGACTAATTTCCCCGAATCGTTAGACAAGGCCCTTGTGAGGCCCGGACGATTCGACCGCCACGTAGTCGTCCCAAATCCCGATGTCGAAGGGCGGAGGCAGATATTGGAATCTCACATGTTGAAGGTAGGTCGTTTTTCATCCTTTCGTCTTCACTAGATATTTTTTTCGGCCCGTAATTTAGGGAGGGTAGCGTTATAGGGACAACGAATTTAGGAGTTGGCTTTATAATGACAATATCTTTCAAATTTAAGCACTTTGAGGACATCATACGCTGGAACCCTTGATTTTGCCACAAATTCTATGGTTCACACGTATATTTTAGAATTCAGCGTATAATATTCCTAAATTGCTTAAATTCGAAAGTTATTGCCCTTATAATGCCACCTCCTAAATTCCCCGTCCCTATAGTGCCCGCCCTCCTAAATCACAGGATCGAAAAAATAATCAACCATTTTTTAAATTTTGCGACTCAGTCCCCATACGAAGTTTCACTCACTATAACCAATAACCACCCATCTCCCATTTACGTCACTCTCAAACAGGTCCTCAAAGCGGACGACGTTGACCTATCGATAATCGCCCGAGGCACCCCGGGCTTCTCCGGCGCTGACCTGGCGAACCTGGTCAACGTCGCCGCCCTGAAGGCCGCCATGGACGGCGCGAAAGCCGTGACCATGCACGACCTCGAGCACGCCAAGGACAGAATCATGATGGGAAGCGAGAGAAAATCAGCCATAATATATCCAGAGTCCCGAAAGCTGACCGCCTACCACGAGGGCGGGCACGCCCTCGTCGCCATATACACCGAGGGAGCCCTGCCCGTCCACAAGGCCACCGTCGTCCCACGCGGGACTTCCCTGGGCATGGTCGCCCAGCTGCCCGAGAAGGACGAGACGAGCTTTTCGAGGAAGCAGATGCTCGCGCGACTCAACGTCTGCATGGGTGGTCGGGTGGCCGAAGAGCTCATATTTGGGGAAAACGAAGTGACGTCTGGCGCTTCGAGCGACCTTCAGCAGGCGACGAGCTTAGCCCGAGCGATGGTGACGAAGTATGGGATGAGCAGAGAAGTCGGGGTCGTGGCTCATAATTACGATGACGATGGGAAGAGTATGAGCACTGAGACGAGGTCGTTGATAGAGAAGGAGGTCCGCGAGCTTTTGGAGACGGCTTATGAGAATGCTAGGGCTATACTCACGGCTCATTCGAGGGAACTTCATGGGCTTGCGAATGCTCTGATTGAGCACGAGACGCTCACGGGCGTGCAGATTAAGGCGCTTCTTGCGAAGATGAATGCTTCTGAGGAGAAGGTGGAGGAGGCTCGAGGGGATGCTGCGGTTGCCCCGGCGGCGGCTCAGGGCGGTTCGGAGAGTGGCTCGACGGCTGGCTCGGCTGCGTCTGCGGCTGCAGCCGCCGTTGCCACGGCTGCTGCTAAGGCTAAGGCAAAGGGCGTGGCGCCTGTTGGCTCTTAGTTTGGTTGTCAGTCAAAGCTTTGCTATTACACTTTTTGTGACGGACATGATATGGTATTTGTGTTAGAAGTGTCCTTGTCGTGACGAATATTATCGTGCGTAGATGGAGGAATTTTATTCGAACGTAATAATGTTCGTGTTTATTTGGAAAAGCATTGCTTTACTACAGGTTAATGTTACAACATACAAGGCGAAGTGGGTAACTCTATAATCTCTCTCTGCCTTTCTATTGCACTAGTTGGTTCAGGCGGGGACAGTCTTTGGTTTTGCGCTGATTTTCTTCCACGAAACGCTGGGCATTATCTGCTTAGTGTCGACGCGGTCCTTGTATTGGATAGCGAAGTTGAGCAGAGAATCGAGGAGGGAATCTGAGAGCAGGTGAGGTTTGAGACCCAATTCCACGAGCTTTGTGTGCTTTGCGTTGTAATAGTGCTCTTCGGCCTCCACCCTAGGGTTGGGAACAGATATGGTTTTCACATCAAGGCCCAGCTTTTGGCCCGCCTTCGTAACCAGAGCAGCGAGTTCGTTGACTGAGAATTGCTCGGTGAATTGGTTGAAGACCCGAAATTCCCCTCTCTGAGCTGGGTTGGCTATGGCTAGCTCGACGCACTGAACTGTGTCCCTTATGTCGAGATATCCACGCGTCTGTCGATTTTATGCATAATTTTGACAAGATTAAGAACATAAAACACAACCCAATATGATCATCCAAGATTTGATGAATATCAGACATACCTGGCCTCCTTTGCCATAGACAGTAAGAGGATGATCGACAGCTGCCTGAACGCAGAATCGGTTCAATGCAGTTCCAAAGACTGCATCGTAGTCGAGTCTGTTATAAAGCTCCTCATGCATCGCTGTTTCATCGGTTCTCACTCCGTACACCACACCCTGGTTAAGATCAGTGGCTCGAATCCCCCAAGCCTTGCAAGTAAAAGCTATGTTGTGAGAGTCGTGAACTTTGCTCAAATGGTAGAACGAACTGGCCTGTTTGGGATAAGGCAACGTATCGGTCCTTCCATTGTGGGTAATGGTTATGTAACCCTCCTCGATGTCTATGTTCGGCGTACCATACTCGCCCATCGTGCCAAGCTTCACTAGATGGCAGTCCTCTCTAAACTCCTTTATCGCAAACAAGACATTGAGGGTTCCTATTACATTGTTGTGTTGCGTGTAGACAGCTCTCGACCTATCGATCATGGAGTACGGTGCAGATCTTTGCTCCCCGAAGTGAACGACAGCATCGGGCTGAAAGGAGTTGAAGGCTTCAGACAAGAACTCAAAGTCGCATATGTCGCCCACATAGAGTTGGATGTCTCTGTTGGTGAGAGACTTCCAACGCCTTATACGGTTGTGTATGGATGAGATCGGAGTGAGAGAATCGAGGCCAAGCTGCTGATCGAAGTGGCGACGGACGAGGTTGTCAACTACAGCGACTTCGTAGTTTTTGTTAGACAGATGGAGGGAAGTCGCCCAACCGCAATAGCCATCGCCGCCTATGACCATCACTTTCGTGCGCTGTGAAGTTTCACTTGACGGGTCGTGAGACCCTAATCCCGACTTTGGCTTGGCTTCTTGGTCTGTCGAAATAGCAGTCATGTTGATATTGAGATGTTTCCTTGGTCTGTTTGCCTCGAATGCAGGACATTTTGAGGGCGTTTTGAAAGTCGGGAAACTGAAAATTGTTGAGGATGAGCCCGAGCTTCGTTTCAACCGTTTGCTGTAAGATCTGCTCTTGGTGGAGATGTTCAAATTACAGGACAGTGAAAGTGAATGCGCCATAGGTGATTAGCTTTACCTCGATATAAGACCTGCGGAAATAAGCTGAGATCAGAGTTACATTTCTATTCAAGTGCAAATCACTGAAACAGCTGTACATTAATCGCATGAAACTCAGGCATTCAAGAGATTACGGATTCACCTGATCAATTTACATCATCCACGGAGAATAAAAAGCTACTGTATTCAGCACATATTTTCCGAATAAATTCGAAACACATTCAGTTCAATTCAAGTAAGAATCTCGTCGATTGGAAGAACAAACACTACGCACGAAACGGACTTAACTTCAACGGAAGAAAAAAAGACCAACGAACTCCAAAATTACCCGACGGATGAAGTGTAAAAATTACACAAACAGATGAGCGCAATAATCGCTAACCATAACCAGGCGAGAGACATTACCTTAACACCAAGGGTTAGCTAGCTTTTCGTTGCTTGTTTGAAGGCCTAAGCTTTGGTCACTCCTTGGGGGAGCATTTTAAGGTTCCATAGACGGCATATTCTTCGCGATATCATATCATTATCCTGGAATTCATCGACTGTAATGACATTTTCGCCCTTTTACTTAAATTGTCGGAAATACATTGGCCCAATCGAACGGCCCATTAGCGAACCCAGTAATAGGGCCCTACCTACGCTATTAAATTATACTCTATTATGTTCCTTATTTGGATTTTAATAATTAATTGATTAATTCCAAATAAAAAGCCATAAACAGAGATATTTATTTTCATTGGCATATTCGGGAATCGGAAATTTGATATCCTCCAGGCTCCAATGCGAGATTTGTGGCGTTACATATTCATGCCCACTATATATAAGAGAAAACAATAATATTCATATAGTTCTAATTAGTATTGAATATATGTCTAAAACTGCCAGCCTTTTTAGTTGCCCTACTAAACGTAAGAAATTCTTCACCAAATCACATGTATTAATATAGATGCTGGTATATACTGAAATAAAAGTAAAAATTAATATAGACTCAGCAATATATTTGTATTTAAAGCGCACACATTCTCTACTCTACCAATATGAACCTCATTCAAATAACATGAAGGAAAATCCCATCCTTAAAGCAAACAACGAAAAGAAAGAGAGAGAACTGTGAGAATTGAGAAGAGATATGTAACTGTCTCCAAATCCTGGGAAAAAAGATTAAAAAAAATGGCAGATGCGAGGAGGTACATTACGTCAGATGAGCTCAAAGCCCACAACAAGAAAGGGGATCTGTGGATCTCAATTCAGGGAAAAGTCTACGACGTCACGGATTGGATCAACCACCACCCCGGCGGCGAGCTGCCGCTGATGAACCTCGCCGGACAAGACGCAACCGACGCGTTCGTCGCCTACCATCCCGGCACCGCCTGGCATTTCCTCGACAGGTGCTTCAATGGGCTTTACTTGGAGGACTACGCCGTCACCGAAGTGTCCAAAGACTACAGAAAGCTCGCCTACGAGTTTTCGAAGATGGGCCTCTTCGAAAAGAAAGGTCACGGAGTTTTCGTATCCATGTGCTGTATGGCGATTATGTTCCTCGTGTCTGTGTACGGCGTCGTCTTCTGCGAAGGGGCTTTGATTCATCTGCTGTGCGGCGGATTGATGGGGTTTCTGTGGATACAGAGTGGTTGGATTGGGCATGATTCTGGGCATTACCAGGTTATGCTAACTCCGAGGTTGAACAGATTCGTACAGGTCTTGACAGGGAATTGTCTTGCAGGGATAAGCATAGAATGGTGGAAATGGAATATCAATGCCCATCACATTTCCTGCAACAGCCTAGACCACGACCCTGACCTTCAGCACATGCCATTCTTCGCAGTATCCTCGAAGTTCTTCAGCTCTATAACTTCCTACTTCTACGAAAGAACCATGTCCTTCGATTCTTTCTCTAGGTTCTTGGTCAGCAATCAGCATTGGACATTCTACCCAGTAATGTGCTTCGCTAGGATCAATCTCTTCGCCCAGTCTTTCATCCTTCTGCTGTCCAAGAGGAAAGTGCCCAATCGAGCCCAAGAAATTCTGGGATTGATTGCTTTCTGGCTATGGTACCCTTTGCTAGTCTCTTACCTGCCAAACTGGGGAGAAAGAATAATGTTCGTCGTCGCAAGCTTCACGGTCACTGGGATACAACACGTTCAGTTCTGCTTAAACCATTTTTCTTCGAGCGTCTACGTTGGACCCCCTAAGGGGAACGATTGGTTCGAAAGGCAGACGAGTGGGACTTTAGGGATTGATTGCTCGCCGTGGATGGATTGGTTTCACGGCGGGCTTCAGTTTCAGGTGGAGCACCACTTGTTTCCTAGGTTGCCTCGGTGTCAGCTTCGTAAGATATCTCCCATTGTGAAGGATTACTGTAAGAAGCATGGATTGGTTTACAACGTTGCCTCCTTTTGGGAGGCAAATGTTATGACTGTAAGGACGCTGAAGAACGCTGCTTTGCAAGCTAGGGACTTCAGTAAGCCAGTTCCTAGGAACTTGGTCTGGGAAGCCGTGAACACCCATGGTTAGATCTCTTACGAGGGAATCGGTTTACTATTGTTTCTTGTTCTGAAATTCTTGCAGTCCCAGTGTCTGCTTTTATCGTCTTGATTTTGAATTGTCTTTGATGGTATCAAAGGGCTATCTTTATCATCACTTCATTCTGAATTTACTGGGAATCTTTTGGGTTTCGAGGAGCAGAAAAGCACGTGCTGTGTGAAACGGGAGAAAGAACGAGCCAATCATACAGCTGTGTAATATAATAGCAGAACTCTTCATATGAAGAAAAAAAATGTCTTTTTAGGCAAAAAGTTCTTTCCCAAAAATCCCACAACCACATGTTTGTCTGCTTTGAACGTACTTACCTCACATGTAGTCTGAATTCTGATATTGTCGAAAAAATAATTGAAAAGGTTACTCTAATAACAACAGACGAGTAATCCACATCAAGAAGACGGTAAGATTTTGTAATTTGGGCCTTACGGAGAGAATGTTATGGCTGACTCGGCCCGATTCGGACAGTTTCTTTTGATTCTATTGGGCCTTATAATGCTAACTTCTTTTACATCTTATCTTTTAAAAGAATAAAAAATTGGGACATAAGAAACAAATCTTTCTGAAAAATTATTAATTTTAGTGTAATCTACACATAAATACCTACTTGAATAAAAACTTACAAATCAGCATCTATGTCAGAAATTTTTATTGATAGGTACCCAACTTACTGTTTGTACAAACAGTTTATGTGTAAAGACTGTACTTTGCTATGTGTGCATAGCTTAACATGTCACGCCTTTACACAGGACCATGTACGATTTCTATATGGTACCTAAATGCGCTAATACGGTGTACCATTTTCCAACGTATTACGTACCATAATACGTTGCTATAGGTACATAACTGTGATATTACCTATGTGCAAAAAAGTTTATTCTGTTAGGTACCTACATGTAAAAAAATGCTGACAGGGTACTAAATTACAAGTTTTTTTGCACGTGGATACTTATGTGTAGAGACCCGTTAATTTTATGTGGTTCAGTAATCAAATTATTTAGGTGGATGGTGTGGTATTAGTTAAATTTTGGATGCAGGAGTTTAAGGTGAGCCACGTGCACCTTATTATTGTTATTCATTAACATATAATCTAACAAGACCAATTACTATTCACATTTTTTTATTTTTCCTATGACTAAAAACTGACTAAATGTTCCATTGTATGCCAGCTTCAAACGGTCAAATGTCAATGACAATTGACAATACCTACCAAACAAATTAACACTTGTCCTCGTTACCGGTGAAAAAAAAGAAGCATAAATTAAAATAAAAAAAATAATGAGAAAATGTTAAAGTGCCAAACATTATTCGTGGCCGAGAATATTAGCTTTAAATGGAAAAAGATGATGACATGGTGAAGAAACAAAAAACTCGTTATTTATTGCAATCCGATCCCTTAAATTCGACATTTTTAAATCCGCCCCTTCGCATTAGGCCTCAGATTTCAGCTAACTAGCATTCTTCCGACGAAAAACGTCTCAAATTTTGACTGTAATCGACAAAAGATCACAGCTTTGCGAAGGAAAACAAGACATCGAAGCTCAGTATAGTCGTGATCTATAGATAATAATTAATATACGTATTGAAATCATTAGCTCGGTAATGTATAATGGCATAAACCCAAAAAACAAAAAAATCAAATTAATTACTGGAAAATCCTTTTCAGAATCCTGATCCTGAGATCAACCTTACACTTTGCATTCAAGGTGTTCGACGAAATGATATTCTTGCCCTTGGGCAACGCCCCACGAATCCCATCGCATGTGATTCTGATCCCAATTTTCCTCGTACTGAGCTTCTCAAACTTAACACGAACCATGGTGTCCATCACAACCTTCAAAGGCAGCCCTTTTTTCGATCTCAGATCAGCCCTCAAAGAATTGACCGAGTCGGCGTCGAGTAACTGAGACGACAAGCCCATCGTCGCGTGAAGCATATTGACGCCGTTCGGCGTGCCGTCGAACGCCGACAAGGAGCCGCTGGACAGCGCCACGTCGGACGAGGAGAGGAGCGTCGCGGTAAAGGGGTCGTAGAAGAAGGAGATCTTTGGGTTGGGGTTCTTCGAGGAGAGCGTGAGGTTCACGCGTGTGGTGAGGTGCGTGACGCCGTCGTCTGCGGTGGTGGTGAGGTTGAAAGACGAAATCTTGAGCGAGGTCGGCGAGAACTGTGGGAGGTGTGGGTGGTAGAGGGCGTAGAATGCGGCGGCGGCGATGCCGGCGAGGAGGATGGCTACGAGGATGACGATGGTGGACCATAGGCAGGCCTGGCAAAGGCACCTCCGAGTACTGATGCTGCGACGGCGGCGGAGTGGTGGTTTGGATGTGGCGGTTCGGTAAGGATTGTGGTGGCGGATGGGAGGGTTGGGGTAGGGTTTGGCCGGCGGCGGCGGCTGCGGCTTGGCGGCGGTTTTAGCTGTGGAAGGGTAGATTCTATCTGTCATTTCTTCAATACAAGATTGATGTGTTGTAGCTAAAGTTCAGAGAAAATAAGAACTTCGTAAGACTTTTGTGTGTGTGTGTGGATTGTTGTCCTAAAAGAAGAGTGGTGATGGGAGAGGGAGAGTAAGTAGATTTTGATGATGAACTGTGAAGTGAGGATAAAGAAATGTCTTTTTTTTTTTTCCTCTTCTTTTTACTTACTTAATCCCTTTAAATGGAAAAAAAAAGGTTAAGGAATTAATTTTTCATTGGTCCTAAATCTCCGTAGGTGCCTAATAGAGGATTTCATGATTAATTAGGATGATTTAAAAATCGAATCAATTGTTACTGTCGTATATAAACATTTGGTGTTACCCTACATCAACAGCTGTGAACGTTTACACCTCATCAAAGTTTGGAATCTATAGCCTTTGGTTTTTATATATTTTAAAATTTATTATTTTCCATGCTTATCTGTGGCTTGAATTTATGGCTTACGTATGGATGGGTTGTTGCTTGTTTTTATTTTGTTTTGTTTGATAGAGATGGCGTGCAATGCAAGTGCATGTGTGCTGTAGTAGTCTTGCTTTCTTACTTAAATATTTCTAATTCTTACATAACCATCAAGCGAAATGTATCTTTTACATATATAAAAAAAGGTATTATCAAACGAAATAGGAAATCAAGCATAAAGTACTACGACATGCCCACAATTGAAAGATTTCTTCTTCAAGATATAAATACATTTATTACGAGTGGAGATGCATCATGGACTTCTTCAGAGTGTCAATAACCGACTCCATACAAAAAAAAAAAGGATTACAGAAATCTGCCCTAATTTAATTAGCATTAATGTTTAATTGTGTCTGCCAGTGCAGGGCCTACAACCCATATATCAGCCTATTGGGCCCAATTTTTCGTCTTTTTCATTTTTAATTTGGGCCTTTAATGTCAGTAGAGAACCAAATAAAGAGCAACAGATTAGAAGACTGAAGACAGATGAATTAATTGTATAGATTCATTACAAAGCATGAAAAAGCTCACGCCTTTAAGTCCTCCTTCGTTGATTGTAGAATTATTACAGTCACATCTATGAATGAGTTGTAGCGAACTGAACAGCAGAACATGTATGCAGTCAGAGATATTTCGAGAAAGGCAGATTTAGCACGCACCACAATAATTCAGCAGAGGAAAAACAATGGCAAAATACAGTCCAAGTTGTGTCCATTGACCACGGAAATCATTAAACTACACACGCATTCATAATACAAATGGGAAGAAAAAAATATGTTATCTTGTTCAAAACAACGCAACCCCTTAACAAAACCACCATGATGTAGACTACGGATTTGGCCTGAAGCAGACTCAGAACTGCCCTGTAAAAGCCAGCTATGAGCTATATACTCTTAATTGCAAAACAGCCCACGCACTGACCAAGATTTACTACTTAGTTTACTCTGTCGCCACTGCCCCTGTGCCTGACAATAGAATCCATCCTCTGAAGCTTCAGCTGATGTTTAAACTTGTTGATGAAATCGTCGGCCTTCGAGTCAACCTCTGCGTCGCCGTCGGTCGCTTTAGAACTGCTTCTTTCCCTCGCCGTCTTCGGCCTTCTCGCCTCCTCAATATGTATGTCCTCAGCCTCAAGATTATGTCCTAAAGCTGACTGCGAACTAGCAATGTCTGACTTAGTTCGTATGACCTTGCTGCCTTTGAGCCGAGTGTTAACCTCGTCCCCTTTCTGCTCTTGGGTAGGCTTGAAATCTCCAAAAATCGAATCTTTGGCGTTGAAAGCCATATCTGCAAGTGCTTCTTGGCCGTTTTCTTCCTGGGACTCTGACAAATTGATGTCCGACTCGAGCACTTTCTCTTCACGGGGTAGCTGAAAATCATCAAAGAAGGAACCTTTTTGGGCAGAAACAAAAGGGGCTTGAGTTTCGTGATAGTTTGGCTCGTGGGTATGTGAGAAAATGTAGTGGACTTGTGACTGGAGATTTTCATGGAAGTAGTGTGACTCGTGTGTGAAAGCTGGCTTCTGAACAGTTTTTTCAGAAGGGAAAAGGTTGTCCGTAACTTGACTTTGAGATTGTAGTTGGTGATTGGCCTGAAAGCTGATGATGGATTTTAAGCGCTGGAGAAGTGAGGGTTGTGAGTTGGCGACCTTTGGTTGTTGATTGAGTTTGTTTCGAGTGTGCTTTTGGTTGGTGAGAGATGAGGTGTAAGCGATGGTGCCTATGATGAGATTTAAGAGGACAAAGAGCACTGAAGGGGAGAACCAACTGTTCATGATTGCCCATATTGAAGATGATGATGATAGTGCAGAAGCAGATTCTTGATGCATTATTGCTTTTCTCTGAGAGCAGAAAAAGAAAGGAAAAAAAAAAAGTCTTTTGATATATGAAGGGCTTGAAGTAAGGCAAGAGTGATGCTTTTTTTGTTTTCCTTTTTCTGAGCTTTTATAATTGTGTTATTTATTTTATATTAAATTCTAAAACAATACTGGCCACTGGGCGGTGTGGGCCTTTCAATTCAATACCCATCACTCACCCAATCGTGAAATGGAATTGCGTCATAACAAGGGAAAAAATAAGTAATTTAAAGTAAGAAAATCTCGTGTTAATTTATCTAGTGAAAGATGCAGACAACCTTGACACTCCAAAGTTTGGAGTATATATATATACTAAGAACGATGGAGTGAATCTTCTTCTCATTTTGATCTTGAATTCACTTCAATCTTTCCATCAAAGTCCACAATCTCTAAAAAGAAAATGTATATATACAAACCCTTTGTTGGCCTCGATCAATTCTTCTCACAAGACAAAGTAAAGAATGGATTTCTACACAATCCGACCAAAGCCACCGACAAAAAAAGAGAACCCGCCTCCACCCAAACCCTCTCCACCGCCGGGACCTCCGATTCCCTATGCGCCGCCTCCTCCACAACCCGCCGGAAAACCAGCGCCGCCGCCGCCGCTGAGACCTTACATGGAGGAGATGGAGAACTTGTCACGCATGGAGCGTCTGAGGAGCGTTGAGTACACCAATGCGAGGACTTGGAGAATGAACTTTGGGGATATGGATCAGCCTTACTATTACAATAGCAACAACAACGATGGTAATAATTACAATAATTATCATGGATATAACCATCATCATCAGCACAGTCTCCGTTATGAACGTCCCTTTGGACAACTGCCGCCGCATCATAGGAGCAGTAGTTATGATGACCACCGTCGAATGTTGCCGGCGCCGGCGCCACCATATATGGGGCTTCCACCGCCGCCGACGGATTACCACCACCAAGTGGTTCCATGGCAGCCACCGCCACACTACCATCGTGAGCCGTATTACGGCGGTGGTATGTTTAGCGACGAGAATCCTAATGCTTGCGTCATTATGTGAAATTTGTATTATTGCTCTATTCTTTCGAATATTAATTTTCTATATTCTATATTCAGCACCATTTAAAAATTGTCAATTTTAAGCCAATTTGGTGTATCAATTACACCAAAAATGAAAGCCTATTTGTTAACTCTTTGATTCTATTTATCGTGAAACCACTAATTAGTTATTGAACACGTTCTAATGTTCTGCTTTTCGAAATAATATGCTGGGTTGAATCTGAAGGCCCACTTTTGGCCATATCGTTTTATTATCTCCTACAGTTACCAATTTCTCATTATTTATAACTGCACTATAATCGTGTGCGTACGTTTGATTTAGTTAAAATGAGAAAATAAGAACAAAGAATAAAATAACTTGATATATTCTTTTGCATATACGTGCTTAATATACTAGTATCCTATTATGGTTTTTTACTTCTTAAAATTCCAGAAAAAAAAAGGGACTACTGGTTATTATTTAATTGGGCCGGATAGATTGGGCCTCGTCTGTGTTTAACCGAGCCGTAGGCCCAATTTGGCCCGGACTAGTTCTTCAATGGGAATATTCGAGATTTCGTTCCCAATAATAGAAACATCAAATCAATTTAAGGAAAATCGAACTTTGCATTTAATCCACACCAACTTTCACATAGTGTCGACATTTTTCTAATAAAATCGAAAATTATTTTAAATAAAAAGAAAAATTAAAATGATCTGGCATTTTGATTCAACAGTATGGAGCCGCCTGGATATTCAATGCACGAACGAAGCTCAACTTTGCACGGCTCGCATTAGTTGGTGAAAAAACAATAATTTATCTCAATTATTTATATTCTATTATTTTGATATTTTGGATAATTACGGAAAGTCTGCGAGCGAACTGCCATGGCAACGATCATTAGGCTAAGATGTCAACACTATGTAGCTCATTTCCTTGGGCAGCACAGCTCCCTTGTTTCCATCTATCTCCAAGTCTCCAAATATGTCGACATCTTACCTCTTCTCTCACTACATCCACAATTTTGTTCGCACACGTCGCCTCAATCCGTATTTATACTCGACGAATAGGAAAAGGAATAAGGAAATCGTAATCTCACTTTGAGTCTGGACTCGTCAATCGTTCGTTTATTCGATTGTGTTCTTGTGCGAGTGCATTTGGGGTATAACGGCGGAGATATCTGAGAGAGTTTGGAGGAATTTAATTTATTGGGAATTGGGGGAAGATAATAAGGAAGAAAGGGGGATTTAACTGCAGTTTGATGTCATTACTTGAGGTAGTTCCTGTTTTCCCCCTTTTATCTTTTCCGTCGTTATCAAATTGGGTTTGCTGAAATTATGTCGTAGAGTTATTTGTGACGTTGCTTTGGCTCTGCAGGACCTCTTTCAGGTGGTTTGGTTTAAGAGGTTTGGTGATAAAACAAAGCTTTTTTCAGGTAAAAATCAAATGATCATTTTGAAATTTCAGATAACGTGTTGTAGAATCTCTAAATTATGTGTTTGTCCACTGTTTGAGTTACTTATCTTTTGTCACTGATCTGAAAAAAGGCATGCCCTGTTCCTTGTACTTGAAATACTCGTGAAATACTGTCATTTCTAAACTCGTTTTTTCGTGCTTCACTGGTCTTAAAAGAATCGAATATACAGAATCTGCATCTATCCATGTCGAACGCTATTTGTGGGTCCCGCAACGACGACCTCGTAGGATGCCGAGACGTCTCATATGCGGTCATCCTCAAACTAATCGCCATTGCTTTAATCCTCATCTCTGGCGTATGTGGCGTGGCGATACCTTTAATAGGCAAGAAACGCCGCTTCCTCCGCACTGATTCAAACCTATTCGTCGTAGCAAAAGCCTTCGCGGCGGGCGTCATCCTCGCGACTGGCTTCGTGCACATGCTCTCAGACGCCACGTCAGCGCTGTCTGACCCTTGCCTGCCCGAATTCCCATGGTCAAAGTTCCCATTCCCAGGATTCATTGCAATGATGGCAGCTTTGGCCACGCTCCTCGCCGACTTCCTTGGGACGCAGTACTACGAAAGGAAGCAAGAGAGGCGAAATCAAGGTGCCTCTCGAGTTGATTCTGTGGATGTTTCGTCTGATTCTGGCGGGATAGTCCCTGCTGATGTAAGAGGGGGAAATGAGAAGCTGTTTGGGGAAGAAGAAGGCGGTGCCATGCATATAGTTGGGATTCATGCACATGCTGCACATCATAGGCATAGCCATTCTCAAGGAGACGGGGCATGTGCTGGGCATGCGCCTGTTAATGCTGATTCGCATGGACACTCCCATTCTCATGCGCTGGGCCTTTTGGATGAGGAAGGTGGTGTGAGGCACATTGTTGTATCTCAGGTACTGTTAATGTTTCTTTCATTTCCAATTTTTTTGTTTTATGTATTTGCCAAATCGTATTACATCAGATTGAATCCATTAGTTAGTGTAGTGGGATTCCTTGTAGATAGGTGGCATAAAAGATCATGCAAATGAAAGATCTATATCTTGTGGCTCTGTTCTTGCCTTGTCCACAATTGTATTGTTTGCTTTATCACAGTCCACTTTCTTATGCCGTGCGCATAAACAGGTTTTGGAACTTGGGATAGTTTCACACTCTGTGATCATCGGATTATCGCTGGGAGTCTCACAGAGCCCATGTGCTGTTCGCCCCTTGATTGGAGCATTATCAGTCCATCAGTTCTTCGAAGGCTTTGCCCTAGGAGGGTGCATTTCTCAGGCCCATTTGAAGACGCTTCATTCGACGGTAATGGCGTGTTTCTTTGCCCTTACGACTCCTTTAGGAATTGCTGTGGGGATTGGCCTTTCCTCGGTTTACAACGCCAACAGCCCACGAGCTTTGGTAATAGAAGGCGTCTTTGACTCGATTTCTGCTGGGATTTTGGTGTACATGGCTTTGGTGGACTTGATTGCAGCAGATTTCTTGAGTAAGAGGATGAGTTGCAACTTGAGGCTTCAAGTTATTTCCTACTTTGCTCTGTTCTTGGGAGCTGTTTTGATGTCTTCACTTGCGATATGGGCGTAGATCTCTGACTATGTAAACAATGCAGTTTTTTCTGTTATTTCATTTGTTCGATTCTCTTCTGCACGCATGGCCTCAATCTGAGGTCGGATTATTTCTGTGAATTAGAGTTCTATGGTGGTGTAATAGTATTCCTCCCCCACAAGTAGGCAACGTTAAATTTTTAATTGAATTGATTTTTATTCCTTTTTTCTTAACTATTGGGATCATGGGTAGATGTGGCATCCCAAAATATTATTTTTTTCTTGTTGTAGTGAACTGGTATGCTTTCACTTGCAGAAAATAGCTTGACATAGACGTTTCTAGCCGTTGGTCTTACCCTTCCTAATCATATGTACTTTGGTAATTGCCATACGTTTGTAGATGGATGGATTCTTGTTTATTCAATGCAAGATTCACCAACCCTAAGTTAGAAGTCTAACAAAGTATGCCAATTACATATATTTAATGCAAAGATTCACCAACCCTTTAGTCTTGAATTATAATGGTTGTTTCCTTCACTATACATGTTCTTTAAAACTCTTACGAATCTACTCTGAAACAAATAGAATAAAAAGACAAGAAAATCCTTACCAAGATAACCTTGTAACGTTCTGATGACTGATATGAGGTAGGAAATCAAGATAAGCCTAATGTGAAAGAGAAGCTGCCATGCAATAACACACTGAAAATCAAGAATTTTTGCGGCTTTTCTTGCATTGTAAACAAAATAATAATTTCATTGCTCGATTTGATCCATTGAATCCCAATCTCTTCCCTTCCATACATTCCCCAATTACACAATATATATCCCCTTTTTTTATTAAATAAAAATCACCATATAGCAAAAAAAAGATTCCTTTTATTGGCCTTCATAACATAAAGATCTACACGTGAACCCAAAAATCCAATATCCCTCTTCACCAAGTTGGTGCTAAGTCTACCTTAGCCACCAACCCATAGATCTTTGATTTTTATTACCTCAACATTTCATTACCCCATAAAAAAAAAATCACATAAAAAACATCATATTTATATTCACTTACTGAAATACTATATATGCAAAGAACTCTTGGCCTCAACCTACATTACCACCACCCACTTTCTGAAATCATGCATCAAATAAAAATATAAACTTTATCATCTTCTCATCTCCCACCACCAAGAATACACACACAGCCTTTTTGTTGTGCTCTGCTATTTTCTCTCATCTCAAAGCACGCATCGCCTGAGATTTGATTCGAATCGAAAATGGAACGTGCAAGGAAATTAGCCAACAAGGCCCTTCTTAGGCGCCTCGTTTCGGAATCCAACCAACAATCTCTGCACAAATCTTCAAGGTACGTTTCCTCGCTGGTTTTAAGCGGTAAGAGCAGCAGCCATGGCCGTGCCCCTCGCAATCCAAGAACTCATCCATCGCAATTCGTATGCGCGCGGCCCATCTCCGTCGATGCCCTCAAACCGAGCGACACTTTCCCACGCCGACACAACTCGGCGACGCCCGACGAACAGTCGAAGATGTCCGAGTACGCCGGATTCGAGAGCCTCGATTCTCTCATCGACGCCACCGTGCCCAAATCGATTCGCATCGACAACATGGAGCTGCCCATCTTCAACGAGGGTTTGACGGAGGCCCAAATGACTGCGCACATGAAGGATTTGGCGTCGAAGAACAAGGTTTTCAAGTCCTACATAGGGATGGGTTACTACGACACCTATGTGCCGCCGGTGATTTTGAGGAACATATTGGAAAATCCGGCGTGGTACACTCAGTACACGCCGTACCAGGCCGAGATCTCGCAGGGCAGGCTCGAATCTCTGCTCAACTATCAGACGATGATTACAGATCTCACTGGTCTGCCCATGTCGAACGCTTCCCTCCTCGACGAGGGCACCGCCGCCGCCGAAGCCATGGCCATGTGCAATAACATCCAAAAGAGTAAGAAGAAGACCTTCGTCATCGCAAGCAACTGCCATCCTCAGACCATCGACGTCTGCAAGACGAGGGCCGACGGATTTAGCCTTAAAGTGGTGGTTTCCGATGTGAGTGAGATTGATTATTCGGCGGGAGATGTGTGCGGCGTGCTCGTTCAGTACCCTGGAACCGAAGGGGAGATATTGGACTACGGCGAGTTCATCAAGAAAGCTCACGCAAGTGGTGTTAAGGTTGTAATGGCCAGTGACTTGCTTGCTCTGACCATGTTGAAGCCTCCCGGCGAGCTTGGCGCTGATATTGTTGTTGGGTCGGCTCAGAGGTTCGGCGTGCCCATGGGCTACGGTGGGCCCCACGCAGCTTTCTTGGCTACTTCTCAAGAGTATAAGAGGATGATGCCTGGGAGGATTATAGGCGTGAGCGTTGATTCTTCGGGCAAGCCAGCCCTTCGTATGGCGATGCAGACGAGGGAGCAGCATATTCGTAGGGATAAAGCTACAAGCAACATTTGCACTGCTCAGGTGAGTTTAACCTCTGTTTTTTGGTTGCATTTACTATTTCTGGACTGTGTTACGACGATGCTTGGAAAGTACAGAGTGGTTTGAAGTGGGAAACGAATTTCTTACACTGTTTTATGACTTAAGTCGTTGAATAGCTGGTGAGTTTTCGAGTTTACGTCTTGTTGCAGGCTTTGCTTGCGAATATGGCTGCTATGTATGCTGTGTATCATGGGCCAGAAGGGCTTAAAGCCATTGCTCAGAGAGTCCATGGTTTGGCTGGAACTTTTGCACTTGGGCTGAAGAAGCTTGGAACCGTGCAAGTCGAAGGCCTTCCTTCTTCGACACCGTGAAGGTCAAGTGCGCAGATGCTAAGGCGATCGCCGACGCAGCTTACAAGAAGGAAATAAACTTGCGTATCGTGGATAACAACACGGTAAGCTTTATTATCCTATGTTTCTTTCTTCTATTGTGATTATGATTTCTGAGGAAGTAGTAACTAGACATAAGTCCTTTGGTTTTCTCAGATAACTGTCTCTTTCGACGAAACAACCACTTTAGAAGACGTGGACAAGCTCTTCGAAGTCTTCTCATCTGGCAAGCCCGTAAGTTTTTCAGAACGACATTCGTTTCAAGACATTTTCTGGTAATTTCATGTAACATTTCGTCTGATTTTTCATCGTCAGGTCTCATTTAGCGCTGCCTCGCTTGCGCCCGAAGTTCAGAACTTGATCCCTTCAGGACTCGTTAGGGAGAGCCCTTATCTTCAACATTCGATTTTCAACACGTGAGAACAGAACCCAACGATCTTGAATTTACAGTTTTATACGGTTAAAAAACATAATTTTTTTTTCATTACTCTTGTTTCTGTAGGTACCACACCGAGCATGAGCTTCTTAGATACATCCATAAACTCCAATCGAAAGATCTTTCTTTGTGCCATAGCATGATTCCATTGGGATCTTGCACCATGAAACTGAATGCAACTACCGAAATGATGCCCGTAACTTGGCCCGAGTTCGCCAGCCTTCATCCTTTCGCCCCCAAGGAACAGGCCGGCGGTTACCAGGTAAAAATCGAACAATCCGAATTCTTATAAAGCTGCTTCGATGGATCTAAATATTTTATTCCATTTCATTTTCTCGCAGGAAATGTTTAAGAATCTCGGCGAAATGCTGTGCACAATCACCGGCTTCGACTCTTTCTCCTTGCAACCCAACGCCGGCGCCGCCGGCGAGTACGCTGGGCTCATGGTCATTCGTGCATATCACATGGTACAAATTCATTGCCAACTTTAAAAGAAAAAAAAATAAATTATCAAGTTATTTGATTATATGTTCAGAGTTGCTGTAAAACGTTTGTTTTCGCCGTTTTGGTTATTTCTTGATGCAGTCGAGGGGCGACCACCATCGAAACGTATGCATTATTCCCGTCTCAGCGCACGGCACCAATCCCGCAAGTGCGGCCATGTGCGGCATGAAAATCGTGGCGGTTGGAACCGATTCGAAGGGTAACATCAACATCGAAGAATTGCGCAAAGCCGCCGAAGCAAACAAGGACAACTTAGCCGCTCTCATGGTATATATATACATATACGACTAGTAAAAGGTGTCTTAATGCGACGTCACATTCTTACCATGTCTCGAAAAAAATTCAGGTTACTTATCCTTCGACACATGGAGTCTACGAAGAAGGCATCGACGAGATTTGCAAGATCATCCACGACAACGGCGGGCAAGTTTACATGGACGGAGCTAACATGAACGCTCAGGTAAAAAAAAAGTCATATTCCTTCGCCGTCGTATATTATATGAATCGCCAAATTTTCTTGTGTGATATTTATTAATTTTATCACGTTTCGTGAAAAAAAAGGTTGGTCTCACTAGTCCGGGATTTATCGGGGCAGACGTTTGCCATCTCAACCTCCACAAAACGTTCTGTATCCCTCACGGCGGCGGCGGCCTGGCATGGGACCCATCGGCGTGAAGAAGCACCTCGCTCCGTTTTTGCCATCACACCCAGTGGTATGTATTTAGCCATATAATTATATATAAATTTAAAATATGATGCAGTCCCTTCAAGATTAAGCTTTTAGGTGAATTGGTCATTTAACAGCACTGATTGAATTGAAGCACCTTTTTTTTTGCCATTATTTACAGGTGCAAACTGGAGGCATTCCCGAGCCTGATAATTCTCAACCGCTCGGTACGATCTCGGCGGCGCCTTGGGGCTCGGCCCTTATCTTGCCTATATCATACACATACATCGCCATGATGGGATCGAAGGGTTTGACCGACGCGTCAAAGATAGCGATTTTGAACGCAAATTACATGGCGAAGCGATTGGAGGTACCCTACTATAAATTTTTTTTTTTTTTTAAAATTTCTTGATTCGTTTCGTCCGTAACTATTAAGTTTACGAACTTTTCATTTGTATGAATGCAGAAGCACTACCCTGTTCTGTTCCGAGGAGTTAATGGGACGGTGGCCCATGAGTTCATTATCGATTTGAGAGGCTTTAAGGTAATTTCAAGCGACTATTTTTGCTTATTGCGAATCAATGGAGTGGTTCTCCATGATATCGTTTTTTTTTTGTGATATTGGTATAGAACACTGCTGGAATTGAACCCGAGGATGTCGCTAAGCGTCTAATGGACTATGGATTCCACGCGCCGACCATGTCTTGGCCCGTCCCTGGGACCCTCATGATCGAACCTACCGAAAGTGAAAGCAAGGTAAAGACACAGATACAAAGTGTGATTTTACGTTATCATGAATCTGAAAGAAATTGCGCTTTTCTTTTCCTTCTAAAACCTACGCAGGCCGAGCTAGACAGGTTCTGCGACACTCTTATTTCCATCAGGGAAGAAATTGCCATGATTGAGAAAGGAAATGCAGACATAACAACAATGTCCTGAAGGTACGAGGATTTACTAGTTAAAACGAACATCTCTTTCTATTCGGTTTATTTTACGCACTTTGTTTATTTAATTTTCAGGGAGCTCCTCATCCTCCGTCGCTTCTCATGGCCGACACTTGGAATAAACCGTATTCTCGTGAATACGCTGCCTACCCAGCGCAGTGGCTCAAGACCGCCAAATTCTGGCAACCACAGGTTTTTTGTTATTATTATTTCCTTGAGAAAGCGTAATGTTTGGAGTGTAATGACTTATTTGCTGTTCGTCTTTTCTTTCTTTTTTTTTTCAGGGCGCGTCGACAATGTTTACGGCGATCGTACCTTATCTGCACGCTCCTATCGGTGTCCCAAATGCCGAAGAAAAGGCCGCTGCTACTGCTTGAAGGAAGATAATGCTGAAAAATTGTTGTTCACAAAATGTGAAGAATTGTTTTTTTTCCTCGTCGTCTTCAGTGTGTTGTTTGTACATAAGTAAGTTCAATGTTGTGTCACTTCTTAAGTTTATATACGCTTTGCGTCCTTCCTTCCATGTTATTACAGCAGCATTTGGATCTCAGAACTGATGATAGTTTGTTGCTGATTGCAACTCTCTTATGGATGAATGCTCATAGCAATTGTAATAACCAACTTCCTTTGTATTATTTGAAATTATATTACATATATTTATAATGTTAAATGAGTTTAAGGTGAATGTATGGTCTCGAGGGATAGATAGGTGAAGTGATCGAGTTTCTGATATCTCCAATGAATGTCGACGAGTTAGTTCAGTTTTCTAATATTTTTGATATAAACTATATATCTTAGTTTAGTTAAATGTTTGACAAAAATAAACTAATCGAAATGTATACAAACGTTTCTGTGCATCTCCAACTCCAAGAAACATACTTCCATTTATTCGTTTTATAGATTACGATTAGTACTTTTTTTTAACTCCTCTGATCTCATCTAACTGTAGA
The DNA here is from genome assembly GCA_027422505.1 of Craterostigma plantagineum. Classification (NCBI taxonomy): domain Eukaryota; kingdom Viridiplantae; phylum Streptophyta; class Magnoliopsida; order Lamiales; family Linderniaceae; genus Craterostigma; species Craterostigma plantagineum. The sequence continues at coordinate 215,857 of JAPQWV010000605.1, read as the reverse complement.
CTCTACCGCTATAATGTGTGTTACTGAGTACGATTGAATGCTATAAAGTACCACTATTAATACCTGAGGTACAACCAGACAAACACCTAACCACCGACCGACCGGCCGACATACTATCGTAGCTCACCTCCAGCCTTGGCGTGAGCCTGGTACGCCTATAGTGCGCCGCCGGCGCGCTGTGTCATGATGAGTAGATCGCCTTGTCTCGCCGTCATTTTACTTCTCGTAGCGGCGACGACGTCTTCGGCCGCGAGGGAGAATAATTTCATTGAGAACGATACAATTGCGGTGACCAATGCCACCGAGATGAATGCGAATGACACTAAGAAGGAAAATACCTTTGCTGATATGATCGATCGCGCGCTGGAGAAAGAGTTTACGGAGAATGAGGATCCTAACGAAGGTTTCCATTGCTTGATCTAGGATTTTAGTCTTTTGTTTTGGTTAATTTATTTTTCTAAAATATATTTTTCATGTGGAATTTGTGGAATTGGGATTCGGGTGGTTTTGGTCTTGTGAGCTAATTGTATTGATCACTAAACTAGCATTGCAGTTTTGATTTCTCTTTTTAGATTTAGATGGTAGTTTTTCTGAGAGATATGCCTGACTTAGTTGAGTGAATCTATAACTGACGCTGATTCTATATTGCAGCAAATGATGCAGGCAGCTTCAACAACAGTGTGGCCGAGCAGCAGGTTCTTTGTTCCCTCTTTTCACAATGTTTCTTTATAAATTTCATCTAACATTTATGACCATTATTTGAGAATCATTCTGTATTATCGTGGCCTCATTGATTAATTACATTGTCAGGGTATCACATCAAAGTTGTTTCAACTTTCACTTGTCCATGTCGATTTTTTTTATTTGACCATATATTTTTTATTAAGTTGATAGGGTAATTGGTTTAGAGTATTGTTTGAGTGAGTTAATTTTACGAGGTGGCTCTTTTTTTGTACAAACAATGTGGTGATGATTACTTAGGCATATTTTGCACAATCAGGCTGTCCTGGAAACTGTTGCTAGGGTGAAGAAGAAAAACGAGACGAAAGACGAAAAGTAAGTCTAGCATCCATTAGGCATAAAATGATTCCTTTCCCCTATGCTTAACCTGTTGCGCTTGATAGATCCTTTAAACTTCATCAAGTTTTCAATCTTGATAATGACAACGGAGCAGAAGAGACCCCAACACTGATTGATAGAAAGGTAACATGCCATTCTAAGATATGTTATTTGCTATGGTTATTTTTTTGCAAGGGCGTTTGATGAAATAAAAAAAATTACGTACTTCGTGATTATGTAACAATAATGACATTTTTTCAGGACAATGTCTTCATTATATCAAATTTCAAGTCAAAATATCCAGTCCTGCAATTGGACTTGAGGTTATATCTCAATCCATTAACCGCTCATCAATATTTTCCTTTATTTCCAGATTATCTGAACTGATACATTTTGTAGGCTCATATCAGATCTGGTTGTTGTTATCGTGTCGGCAACTTGTGGTGGAATTGCCTTCGCTTGTGCTGGACAACCCGTATGTGTATCCTTGGCTCTTCTTGTCCATATCCTTGCAAACAACTCTTTCATTTTTACTTTACTGATTATGAGAAACATTCTGCAGGTTATCACTGGATACCTATTGGCTGGATCACTAGTTGGACCTGGAGGGCTTAATGTCATCAGTGAACTGGTGCAAGTATGTCGCAATCTATAATCCTTTATGCTTTGTTTATCATTGACCTTCAGCATCTCTTAGCCAATGAAAGCTGTTGTAACTTGTTCAAATGTACAGAATGCATGGTCGGTGAATGACCTCACCTATTAGGCGAACTGTTTACTTTATCGGCTTGTTGATTCTGTCAAGAATACATAAACCTTCTGCTTTTCAATTTGGGATTGTTTTCATGCAGTGATTCTATGAAGTGGCCTCGTTTACTTGTTTCTTTGTGCTAACAAAAGTTCTGCTCTTAGGTCGAGACAGTGGCTCAGTTTGGTGTTATTTTTCTTCTTTTTGCTTTGGGACTGGAGTTCTCCACGACTAAGGTTCGCTTTCCAACACCTGGTGTCCTTTCTGTTGAGAGATGATATATCTCTTTCCTCATGGTTATGACTTGTTTTCCCTATGCTAATGCTTTCAACTTGTATTACAGCTTCGAGTTGTGCGTGCAGTTGCTGTTCTTGGAGGCCTTCTCCAAATTCTCCTTTTTATGTGCCTGTGCGGAATTATAGCCTCGGTATGTTATATTACAAGACCATATTGAAAATTTCTCAGAATCAGGCGGTCTCAGTTGTCTCTGCATAAGTAAAGCGTTCAGGGCAAAGACAGTGTAAATTACTGTGCGACTGAATCATTCAGTGAAGTTGTCTATATAAAACTTGCAGACTCGGGTGGAGATTTGAGATTGTATATTTTCATCATACGTCAGCTACGTTCCGCCAATCTGGCTGATGCTGTTCTTAAATATTTAATGGCAGTTATGTGGAGGCAGAACTTCGGAGGGGGTCTTTGTTGGTGCGTTTCTGTCAATGTCATCTACAGCAGTGGTGAGTTTCGAAACTGTCATCAGCACGTCTGGCAATGCTTTGCTTTCGTATTTTTCATAAGCTGCCATCTATTTTTAGGTATACAAGTTTTTGATGGAGAAGAACAGTACAAATGCCCTACATGGGCAAGTTACCATAGGCACCCTTATTTTGCAGGTAACTAACTGTTGGTTGGACTTTAGAATTTCGTTAGTATTCTGATTTCTGACAAAGGAATATGGTTCAGTAACACATAAATTAATTATTAGCGGCCCCAAAATCATACATGAACTCCAATAAAGAATTAAGTATTATACTCTTGGCCGTTTATACTCTTGGCCGTTTATAAATCCTATTTTTCTTTTCAGGACTGTGCTGTTGGTTTATTGTTTGCTCTGCTTCCAGTGCTGGGTGGAACTTCAGGTGTTATGCAGGGTGTAATTTCGATGACCAAATCGTGAGTTCAAATCTATCTGTTTCTCTTATGCTGAAATTTTATTGATGTTTATATAGCATTTGAAAGAGAGAAGCGTAACAGTTATGAGGGTATTACATCCAAAGTTGTGTCAGTTGTCGACATAGTAATATTGTTGTTTTCTCTTTTTCATTCAACTAATTCACTTTTCGAATAATTTCTGAGTTGAAACTCTGCTGGCTTTATCTTTAATGATCTTTGGGTTTTTAAATCCATTCGACATCATACTGATTTATCATCAGCCAGGCTGGTGGTATTGCTTGCATTCTTGGCGGGTTTGTCGATATTTTCTCGGACATTCGTGCCATGGTTCTTGAAACTTATGATAAGTTTGTCATCACAGGTAATGTCATTCTCAAAAAATGAATGTGACCAAGATGCTTTTGTTGTTTGAACTCGCGATGAATCGTGATTTTCTTTTGCAGACCAATGAACTCTACCAGCTGGCATCAGTTGCATTTTGCCTACTTGTAGCTTGGGTTGTCTTCTTTCCCTCTTTCGACTTCAAGTTGGTATTGGTTATGTGAACACATCATATATTACTAGATTCCAGATATATTTACCCATTTCCCTTTTCGTTTTCAATTTTTTTTTTATTTTACTTTTTCATTTATGGAATTTGGCCAGACTATACTGCTTTTTCTGATTTCAGTGTAGTGATAAGCTAGGTCTTAGTTTAGAACTGGGTTCGTTTGCTGCGGGTGTGATGATATCAACCACAGATCTTGCCCAGCATACACTCGACCAAGTAAGATCTATGTCATCCTTTTCGTCTTCCTTCAAGCTATGAATTTAGTAGACAGTAGAGATGTGCTCCACGGTCATTTATCGTAAGATATGGATGCTCATCAGCATCTAATTCATGGCCTCTACTGATGCAGGTTGAACCTATCCGTAACATGTTTGCTGCTCTCTTCCTTGCTAGCATCGGCATGCTTATCCATGTTCATTTTCTGTGGAATCATGTCGATATCCTACTGGCATCTGTCATTTTAGTAGTCACTGTCAAAACCATCGTGATTTCTGCAGTTGTTAAAGGATTTGGCTACAACAACAAGACTTCACTTCTCGTAAGATGCCCACCTCATGCATAACATTATTACCTAACTCCTCATTGAACTGATGTCCGTTTAACACTGCCCATGTAGGTTGAATGTCTTTAGCTCAAATTGGGAGTTTGCATTTGTGTTGCTTAGTCGTGCCTCTAACCTTCACCTCGTCGAGGTAATTGCTAATCAGCTGAACTATGTATGTAAAGTAATCACATAGATGGCCAACTGAGATAGAGGAGGCCTTGTTTGTTTTCTTCCATCTCTCTCAGGGTAAAGTCTATCTTCTACTGCTCGGAACAACGGCTTTAAGCCTGGTATTCTTCCTTATAAATGATCGTTTTTACGTGTTAATTATTAATATTCTTGATCATTAATAAGATTTTACACTTTAGGTAACTACTCCTTTGGTCTTCAAATTAATACCAGCAGTTGTGCACCTCGGTGTATTGTTGCGGTGGTTCCCGCCTGATAGTCAAAGTGAGGTATTATATTATATCGTATTCTTAGTCGTTCTTCCAATTTCTTTTTTTGTTTTCGGGGGCGAATTATTATCGACTTCTTGGCTGTCTTGAACAGTTCGTGTACAAAGGCGACGTTCTCCGTACAGAGAGTGGTAAGCAGAGGATCGCTTTGATACCTAAGGACTTGATCCACGAAGGATGATAGGAAATCCAACATGCATTTTCATGAACAGCCATCTTCTTTCTTTCTTTTTTATTGCCTTAATTCTTTTTTTTTTTTTCCTTCAGTGTAAAATAGTTTTTGTAATTGGTAAACGACCCATCTCCTTCTCTCTGTCCCTCCCCCCCTCATAATTTTCCTTTATATTCCAAGATATCGTTTTATTTTTTTCTACAATCAGCAACTTGAAGAGTTATGTGAGGAACCTAAGTTGGGGCTTCGCTTCGTTATTGCTTGTTTAAATTAATATATTTATATATATATATATATCTATATTTGTCGGATTGTTCTCCCTAAACGATTGTTTTCCCCATAGCGATAACCCAATTATTGAATGGGTTTGACCTCTGAAGAGCGTGCATATAATTATTATAGTCAATTCAATTATTACCTTACAAACGTGTTAAGTCGACTCTAAACCCAGCTTCATTATTCTGTCTTACAGTAGATAATAGATGACCCCTTATGTCGTACTTCTCTTCCTTTTTTTATTGTTTAATTCCGGTAATAAATAATGGGTACTTCTTAGGTCAAATATTATACTTTATGCGTCTACAGCAAGTCTTAGCTTCGACAGATACTCATCTCTATTTATAGTGTGTAAGAATTATGATGGGCTCTTCAATGTTTCAAATAAATGGGCTATAAGGTGAAGGCCTGCAAGTATTTACAACTCTTTCATTTTGATAAATCATATATTTAACTTTTTATTTATAGATGTTAATTATTCTCCTTTTAACAATATTAGCAGCGTAGTTTTCGAACTCAAAAAAGAACGAAAATCATATGATTAAAGCAATCAGAGCCTTGGGAATTGGAAAAAAAAGAATGATATCGAAATGGAGTGACTTCACAGATTGCTGATCATCGACTCATCCAAGTAAATGTCTTTTTGTTAAAGATATATATATAATATATATATATATATAAATATCTATATATATATTTCGTTATTACATGTCATGCGTGTTCTTTAAACGCTTTCTTACATGTTACACATTTAAAAGAACATTCCAAACGTTTAAAGAAAGTCTAATCACGGAATTATGCTTTCCCCTTTGCTAGCTTACCTTTATGCCTAACAATGTGATTCTCTTTTTGGAATTGAGTGCAAACAAAACTTTACTTTGTTTTACTTTGGATAACTTCTGCATTAAGGGTTTGATCCATATATTGTTCTAATTTAACGAAGAGAGAATATAGTTAGATCGGCCTAGGCTGGAGCCCAACGACTTCTTTAGTTCTATTTCGAATCATGTAACTTCGTGCAAGAAAAATAAAAAATAGAAACTCATCAGCCTAGTTCGTGAGCTTTCCAGATATAAATGTAATACTGATACTTTTGCCCAAAAAAGAATAGACAAATGATATTTTTTTTGAATCTAGAACGTTGCTTCACGGGCACAGTTGCTAACTAAATCTTGGAAATATAATTAAGCTAACCTTTTTAATAACTATATTCTATGCTTTTCTTTGCTAAGAAGACCTTACAGCCGACCATAAACCTCTTCTCTTTTCCTACATGATGGGGCATGGGCCATGAGGTAAATAAAACATATATAGAAATTATACATATATATATATATATATATGTATATGTATATATTAAATTCATTGTGAACCCTAATCCCTAGACATCTCCTCACTTGCCGAAGAAACACAAGCAAAAGAACACAAAAAACAAAACTCAAATCCAAAACTGTACTGACAACCGACAACAGCAGGTAACACCAGGCGGTGAAAACTGCCGGGATTCAAATTCAGTGAACTGTCACAAACGGTGGTCAGTCAACATAATGGAGAATACATATTTGGACATATATATTGTAAATTTGGAAATTTACAGAAAACCCTAAAAAAACAATTATTTGTTGTGTGCACGTACGTAACGCTATTGCACGCTTTCGTTAAATCTGTTGTAGACTTGTAGTACATAATGCAGATTCTTGCTTGGTGATGGGAAACTTAGTGGGTGAGGTAAGACAAAACACAAACGTAGAAATCGAGGGGCCGTGTTAGAATCTTTCTTCCATATGCTTTTAGAAGATCCAAGATGGATATTGTATATATAATTCAGTATTTATATGGTAGATCGAATTTCGAAACATGTATGTACGGTGAAGTGTTTATAATAATATGATATAAGAAGAGAGAGAGACGTAGAGTGAAGGGTCGGATGGACTTGATATTACAACTATTATATTTTTTAAAATGAAAAGCAAAGTTAGCAAATGAAAGGGGAAAATAAGAAATTAAAGCAAAAAGGATCAATATTAGGAAACTCAAATTGAATCAATAAAATCAAAACAAGAAAAGAGCTTATCATGATTTGATTGCTCGATGACATTTCAGAATCATTTGCTTGATTCAATAGCCAAAAGAAAATAAAATTAACGCCTTGTCATTTCTGTTCTATAATATGTTGCTTCCCGAAGAAAACTTCCGTTAATCCAAGAAAGTAGAAATAATAGTTTGCTTAATATCATTAAATATTCTACACGCAAATCTTATAATTTAAAAAAGTTCAATAAGAAAGAGAAAGTACGAATGTAAGCCTTCCATTTTTTGACGTTCACGTACGATCTCCGTTTGTGTAACGACGAGTGACTGACGGCGTTACATACATCTCTTTATATATACCTCATACTCTCTCTGCTCTTATATTTATTTGTCTGGATTTCCGTCATCTTAACACATTACACTTCTAAACACGTCATTACTTATCTTCTCATTACATCAACGTCATTTCTTGCATGGAGAAAAAAGATTCGTTTTTTATCGTCTCCTCCAAAGTCCCAACTCCTCGGTGAAACTTTTTAAGGAGCTCAAGAGTTTCAACACATTCGTGTAGATTCAACCTCTCCACATTGAAAAGGGTGAGTTATATAATGGATTTCTGTTCTTTATTTTCGGGTATCTATATATTTTGAAGCATTTTTCTTCCAAGACTTGAGCTTTATGACACGTTGTAATGATTGTAATTATGTGTTAAACAGCCATTCTTTTGTCTTAAACAAGTTTTCATCTGTGAAAAAGATTTGAGTTATACTGTCTTTATATTTTGCACTTTTCCTTTATACTAAACCCAAATGCGCAATAGTTGTCATTGGGAATTTTTTTATAAGATTTCAGATAAGGCCTGCTCGAATTGTTACATTGTTTCCTACTTTGAGTTTTTTTCTTTTCGATTTTGTTTAATATTGATATGCGAAATGGGTAACAAGTTGTCGTCTTTGTCGATCAACACAGCACTAGACTAGATTATTATGTGTACATGAACATATCTGTCTACATGTTTAAATTGCTCTTGCAACATGTCACACAGAAAACGAAAAGATTCCTTTCTTTATGTTTGTATTTAATTTAAATAAAAAAGCATCTTCACAAATCAAACTCAAATCTTCATACATCAATGCTCTTTATTACATCATATCAAGCAACAATCATCAAGAAAAAGAAAAATGCCACACTTTCTTCTTGCATTTCAGGCAAACCAAAGGCTGGAAAGCAAAGAAAAACTCAAGAAGCCAGCACACATAATTTAAATATATATATATATATATATATATATATATATATATAGAGAGAGAGAGAGAGAGAGAGAGAGAGAGAGAGAGAGAGAGATAGATGTGGACTTGTATTACGTGCTCAAAGCATAAGAGAGAAGACGATGGTGAAGAAGAATCCCCTCGTGGGACCCCGAACACTAAAGACGCCGTCAAAAGCCTGACAACACAGGTTCTTATTCCGATAAAATATTTATTTTATCTATTATTTATTTTGTTGATATCATTCTATAGTATATATTTATTTGCATTCGTAAGTTCTACGTACGTATGTAGTATACATGCATCTCTTCCGAGTTAGCGTGGGACCCAGTGTAGTTTTTTTAGGTAAAATCTTTGATAGATTATATACTTGTTTAGTCGAAGCCACCGCTTTGTACTTGAGATGTCTGTGTTTCTTTTGCTTTTTCTGTCCTTGCGTGTAAGAGGTAAGAAGATGGGATCGAAAGGGTGTTTATAGGGTAAAATTGTCTTTTTCACGCTATGGCAAAGCAAACATCTATTTCTTTTTCTTCATTTTTTTTGGTATTCTTTGTAGTATTGTATGCATAATAATACTATGTAATAATATAGGTGGGGTATTGTAAGAAAGACAAGGAATTAAATTGTCACGCCTCACCTCGGATCTTGTGTACAACTTCATGGTCCCAACTCCTGCATTCTTTGGTCCCTTTCACTTTTTTTTTTTTTTCCAGTTATTATGATGATCTATCTTGTCTTCATATACTTGATATAAATCTAAATATTGGTCGTTAAAAGACATGAAAGCATACTACACTAGCTAACCTTCATCCTGTTATTTTTAAGACTAATTTCATGTAATAACACATGTTTATGAGACGACCGAGCCGATCATTAGATGATATGATATAGTGATGTCTTCTCTTGCTTTTATAGTACCATAAATAACATTCCATGTAGAGAAGGCTCGTCAAAATGGTCCACATTTGAATTCATTTCCTTCGCTCAATGCAATATGTGCAGAGGCTAAGAATCAGAATGTAAATCTTGAATGTATGACTATTTTTGAAAAAAGTGTTGAAGTGCATCAGCTGTTTGCAGAAGCTTAGGACTGCACAAAGCAGCTATTTAGAACTGTTAGGCCAATTGCAGCCTTTCTTTATATATAGAATTAAATGCAAATCTCAGCAAAGGTGTATATTAGGGGGTCCCTGACTCTATTTCTGATCAGCTGAGAAGATTTTGAGCTTTATTGAAGATCGATCACACAGCAGATTAATTAACTTCTGGGCTGATCTTATATTTGGTGGACCTTAGACAAATAGGGACCTTTTAATATCATCTATTCATGCTGCAAAGTGTACGGACGTTCTCGTAAAGCAATAAAGATTGATTTTTATACATCCCAAAGTTTTCTTTGATCACTAACAGAAGCTTATGCCATGGCATGCTTGTTCTTGGCTAAAGGGGAGAGAATTATACATTATGCGATAAGTAGTGAATTGCTTTATGATCATCAGATGAAGGACATGGCTTTGAAGGCCTCGATATCGTCGAACAAATCGAAAATCGAGCAGCCTGGGAGCTCGGCGTCGACGCCTGCATGGCATTACGACGGTTCGAGGTTTTCCGGCGAAAGGGTCATGTTAGAAGGAGGCGAAGAAGAACGTAAAGAATGGAACGCACAAGTCGAGCCCGGCGTGCAAATTACCTTCGTCGCCCTCCCACGCGGAGGGAACGATCTCAAGCGCATTCGTTTCAGGTGGGCCCACCTCATTTTCTTGAATGGAAATCATGTGTGTTTGTTTATGTTGTTGATATATTCGATAGCCGGGAAATATTCGACAAGTGGGAAGCTCAGAGATGGTGGGCGGAGAATTTCGACAGAATCATGGAGCTATACAACGTTCAGAAATTCAACCAGCAAGCTCTCAATGGAGGAGTAAGTAAATAAATCATCATCATCGCAAAAAGAAAAACTTGATGGTATTTTTTACAATCATTGCTATTATTATTATTATTATTATCATCATGCATCCGTTTTCTTTTTTGTTTATAAAACTGTAGAGAGAGTCGACTTACTCGAGGCTCGGATCAGCCGTGGAAAGCCCTATTAGGACGACTCCATCGCTGAACACTCCAAGATATAACAGTAATCATTATTACGGTGTCGGGGGGCAAATGGAAGCTTCTAGAACCACAGCATCTTCTAGAGATGAGGCTTCTGTTTCGGTGAGCAATGCCAGCGAGGTCGATTCTGAGTGGATCGAAGAAGACGAGCCTGGAGTTTATATAACTATCAGACAGCTTATCGACGGTACTAAAGAGCTTCGACGTGTTAGATTCAGGTAACTCAACGATTCGTTGATCTGTTCCCTCGTATGTGTATAATTAATACTATGATGTCTTAATGAAATTGTGCGTACAAATGCCATGCAGTCGTGAAAGGTTTGGAGAAGTGCACGCAAAGCAATGGTGGGAGACGAACAGAGATAGAATACAAGCTCAGTATCTTTCTTAGAACATCAATCGGAAATAGATCGCGCTCTCTCTATAGATGTTTTTCACTTTTCAAGATAAGAGAGTTGTTCAGTCTTGTGTACTGTGGGTGAGGATCTGATCATGGAGACTGTATATTTCAAAGATTATGTTAATGTAATAAAATTACCATGGAAATCACCAAACATAGCAAAAGTGTCGTCAAACCAGACATAAGTATGGCGAACAAACAGAAGAAACCAGACAAAATCATAGGTTTTACGCGACCACAGAGATAAGGACAGCAAGCAAGCAAGCTAGAAAAAGGGCATAATTTCTTTTATTATTTCATTTCTGGGCACTTCCCTTGTCCTGGTATTACATGGTTCTTCCATGGTTTGCCTACGAACGTATCAGATTTCGTATGCCAACCTCCGCTTTTCATAGCTTGAGGATGTTGTTTCCCGAGTGGCTGATGGTTGTTACGAGGGCCGAGCGACATATTCGCCAACTTTTCAGCTGCATTAGGAACTCCGCGCGCCTTTGTGGCGTAGTTTCCATCTGCAACAGAATCAATTCAGGCGAATGTTCGATTTTGATAAACAGAAATTGTATGATGATTGACCAAGGGGCACTACTGTGAGGCAAAATATGGGCAGGACGATTCTTAAATTTGTAAATATGGTATTGGTTAGTAAGAGAATAAACGTACTCGGAGCATTCATCCCAGGTGGCCTATACCTTGGCTGTCGTTCCTTAGCATCAGTTTTTGGGTTCTTGTCATTATTCGGCGCATCCTGTCATAGGAAGAGCGAAAAATTATAATTATAAAAGGGAAAGACAAAAAGGAGCATCAAATATGATATATAAAAGATTGATATAAATGTAGTCATAAGAGAGTAGAGCTGTTTTTCCACCAACCTGATTATTCAAGTCTAACTTCCTTTGCACGCCTGGTAATATGACAAGAGGAAATGACAGTATAGGTTGGAGATTTTCTATAGATGATAAAGCCACTCAAAGACGAGCACGTGAAATAAATACGTTATGACAACATATATGTGATAAAAATATAATTGGTATCTCACCCTCATCAAATAAATTTCTAGTATCTTTATAAAATTAGAAAGTAGTGATGAACTACTAGTCTACCTGCATTCAAATATGATTGTACTTTGGCAACAGAGAGGCTGTTTGCAGGTTTCGGATTTGATAAACTCAATGGATATCTCTGACCACTTTTTGGCTCCAAAACTCCACCACTTCCAGCTAAAAAATGTAATTAAATGGTGATGTACAATTTTCTAAAAAAAACTGCAACAACGAAGAAGGCTACAAATGCTGCAGTTTGAAATGACTAACAGGGAGGAGGTGTTCTTGGAATAACTGCTTTAGGACGTAGAGATGGTGGAACATAGAAGCAGCTCTGCATTATTGGAAAGAAATTGATGCACATAAGCTACAACACAGCGAAAAATGAAGCGTGTTTTACAAACCAGCACTACAGAAAACTTATGAGCAAAAACTTACCTGAAAGAAAGGGTGTTGAAGAACCTCTGAAGCAGTTGGCCTCCTGCGTGGATCCCACGAACAAAGGGACTGTAAATTCAAGAAAACAGAAAGAAATTATTACAAGTGTTTATGCCATTGTGGAATTATAATTAAATTTCCAACAAACATTCAACAAAAAGTCTTCAACCTTATATTAGTAAGTATGAGGACCTAAAAGAAACAGGACATTGAAAAAAAAAATCCATCGCATACTGTGATCAGAGCGATTGCATCCTGACTAACGCCTGGTATCAACATCGAAAGATCAGGAACGCCAGCAACCTGCCACATCATGTAACAGTCAAATATTCACATACATAATAAAAAAAAAAAAGAAAACATCTTCTATTGCCTATAGAGGGGAAGAATTCAACAGAAAATACATTATTAAGATGATGCAAGTTATTGTTGATGAGAAATTGCCTTGGGATGCGCAAAATAAGTTTCAGACAAAGAATTATCAGGCTGATTTTCTACACTTCCAAGGACTTCCTATCTTTCGCCCGCAGTTCTAGAAAATAAGAAGATATGTTTCATAGTTTAAAAAATAATGTCATTTCTTTCAAGATATAGATACTAAGCTATCTGGGATCAATAATTAATTAACTGAGATTCTAAGAATAATCGCCAGTAATATGAAACAGGGAGATAAGTACTAACTTTGGGAACTGGTACTTGATGGCATTAGCCTGTTCAATACCATCAGGCCATAAACTCTTGGTCGGACTCCCAATCACGCAACAGATCTTGTAAATTTCATCAGCCTCACTACATACAGAAAAACAAGTATGTCACGCACCTATTGTTCGTCAAAAGAGGAATATGTAATGCTGATTGAAAGCACAGCATGAACTCATCAATAAACCAAAAACATTATCTACTGAAACCATAAATACAAACAAATGATGAACAAATACACTTTCATGACAGAACCATATACCTTGAGCCCGGAAACAGAGGGCGGAGTGTGAATAGTTCAGACATTATTGCACCCATGGCCCACATGTCTGGAAAGGAAATAGATTAAAACTAAGGGAAATAATCATAATGAACAGTTTCAGGAACAGTTTTATCTACTCACCAACTGGAGAACCATAAGTCGGTGACTGAAGCAGAACTTCAGGTGCTCGGTACCTGAAAAAGGAATATATTGGTGGAGTGCTGCTAAATTTATGAAGTGAGGTAAGCAACAAGAAATAGAGACAAATCACCCACCAACGGGTTGACACATATTCAGTAAAAGGAGGTTGAGAATTGATCTCACGAGCAAGACCAAAATCAGCAACTTTTATGGCATCCTTTGTTACCAGTAGATTCTCTGCACAAGAAATTGCATTAAGGAGGAAATATTGTACCTGAAAACCAGACAAGGCCCTGATCTATTCTAAATTCGGAAATATTCTGAAAAAATAACCTGGTTTAAGGTCACGATGGAAGTATCCACGTCTATGTATATATGCAAGACCTTGAAATACTTGGAAGCACCAGTTTCTAACTTCTGCTTCAGAAAAACCTTTCTTTCTGTCCTTCATAAGCTGGTAAAGATTGAATTCCTGAAAAGTTCAAAAAAGTAAATGTCTTACGTGAAATTACAAACTCAGATGACTGCTGAATCAGTAGTGAAGAAAGAATACCATGTACTCAAACACGAAGTACAAAACATCATTTTCTCTAATCACTTCTCTGAGTTTTACTATGTTTGGATGGTTCATTTTCCTCAGTGACTGCAGAAACCAAAAAATAATTGCAATTCAGTTGGAAAACACTTGCCAGCCAGAAAAGTAACACAACTACTATAGTCAGTTACCTTTACTTCTCTGAGATTTATGCACTCTTCCCACGAATAGTATTTCTTCTTCATTTTTTTGATTGCGACCTGATATCATTAATTCAATCGATTAGTGAAATAAAATTTGCAAAATTGTCAGCATACGAAAAGAAAAGAAAGGAGACAACATAAGAGGAAGAACAACAAATAGTATTTGTTGCCAAGTGTGGCTGATTACAACTACCACTTCGCCAGACTGTTTGCTTATTGCTCTCCAAACACTTCCGAAAGTACCATTACCAACTTCCTTTATTATCTTATAACTGCATCCACATTTAATGGCAAGTCAATCAACTTTAACAACAAATTAAAATCTTAAACCAAAGGTGATATTGTTAATCAGCTTACCGTTCCATTTTTTCACTTCGACTGCTTTTCCACGCCACTTAATTGAAAACGTACGACTAAAAATATTCTACACTCTAAATAAGTCGAAAATCTAAACGCCTGGCTTATTCAGCGAAATCTACCGTCAATTGTTCCACGGAAGCTCCATGCTAACTAGACCAATGAAGTTACAATGGAAGATCCTTATTCGTAGAGTATACCAAGGCAATGATATCCACGTTAAGACGCAGCAGGGATGCTGAGATGCGGAACAGATTCATAGCAGTCATAATTGACCGTGCATGTGCTGGATAAATTCATGATCAAGCAAGCTTTGCTGAATCCGGATAAATCTTAATGAGTTATTGGATAATGAAAAGAGATCACTTTGTCCAGGTAACTTGAAAATCTCACAGCCACGGAGCAGTATAGACTGTTCAACTACTGGGAACAAAAACGCGCTATGATCATCACTTCAAATGCTCAAAAGATTGTCATTGCAAAAAGCTGTCCATTAGGTGCAATTGGCAAAAGGAACACGAAGAAATTTCCCTAGGTTGAAAAACCGCCAATCAAGAACTTCCTGGAATGAAATAACGCGGTACTGGCTGAAATTTGGCCCGAGATGAACTTGTTCCATATCCTAGACAATACTAACTCTTTTAGGTATAAATCTGAAATGACCTGAAAAGAATAGAGATTGCCATTTAGAAACACACCAAAAGGAAAGTGATAAAAGATAACACATATGCAAGCACGACAAGAGAACATAGCAGAAACATAATTAACATCTCAAAGTTCGGACAGGAAAGATGATTCAAGCGACTTATTACACTGCTGAGTGCGCTAATGAGAATACTCACATAACAACGTAGCTATAAAATTCACAAAAGCAATCTCCACAAAAAAAAAATAGAGATCACTTGGTTTCACTAACACCAACAATCATGTAACCGAAATCAACCTAACAACGGTAATCTTAATCCTGAACCATCTACCTCAATTCAGACAATAATACTAAACATTGGCCGCCGAGCTTTCCAGTCCAAGCATCGGAATTAGAAATCGAGCAAAAATTGTTAAAACTCCAAAAAGTAAACGATTAGGCCACCAACAAAAACCTAATTAATACCTACCAGAGATCTCTCCACACCAATTAAAAACAGTGCACAAACCTAATTCAGATATAGCAACCCAGCTCAAACCAAATCAAGCCCATCAAAACACGGGCACGCTCAAAAGAAACCGCATCACATATAAAGGCAACACCAATAAGGTTTAGTGGTTTACACGAGGAAGGAATCCTTTACCGCGAACAAAAACGGCACAAACACCGCAGAAGATGCCCAGAGATGCCACCGTCTTTCTCTCTCTCGTTTTACCCTATCTATGGCGATACTTTTTGGGTTTCGCATAGACAAAACAAATGCCCGTATTTGTTATATATACAATCATGGCCCAATAATACGGTCACCATCACCACGATCGTCATAATTTCGTTAAATTATGTCATAAAAGCAGTAAAAGAATTCACGTAGTAAATTTTTCCGAGAAACACATAAAGAGAGATGTAGGAAAAATATTAAACAATTTTTCCCTCCTTTCCTTTATATTTGTTTTCCTTTCGATCTGTACCCCTCCCCCACGCGAAGAAATTCAACTTTCTTTTTCTTGTGGGGAATCGAATCGCAGAATTGTGAAACAAAAAGAACATTCTGAATAGAATATTAATTTATTCGTAAAATAGGACTGTTCTAACAAATTATAGTTGATGAGGCCCAAATTAAGAAGCTACGCAAAGGACCAAAAAGCCCCTGGGCCCAGTTCTAATGCATGACTGGCAACTTTGACCGGCTGAGTAGGTCTCATCCACGTGGGACGTGCACGGCGCTATTAAAATAAATAGAAATATAATTTCCAACCACAAAAAAAAACGTTCCTTGATTAAGACGATCGAGGAAGGTATCCTACTCCTTTCTGTGCTATCCACACGCCTCCTAACTTCGACATTCTCGATTGCTGGCAAACCAGTTTCCCTGCGCTTCTTGTATTGTGTTTGTGATTTTGACGTCATTGCTCTGATCTGCTGCTTATATCTGAGCCTGGTGATTATCTTGATTCTTGTATTAGCTGGAAGTTTGCTATTTTTTTCTGTATGAGCATATTATTGATGCTATTGCAGCTTAATTTCGCGTTCATTTGGCATATTGCTGTCCGACACATTGTGTAAAGGAATTTGATTTTGAGTTCATACTTATTTAGCAAATGATAAGTCTGTCGGATTCAGATTTTCCAGTGATTTGAGATTGCATGTCACGTTTGGAAGTGTGCCATGTTCTATGTTGATATGTTAATGTATTGAAATTTGTTAATTCCGTTTCCTCTTTGTACTGATATGTCGATCTTTAGAATACAAGGAAATGGATTTCCTGGGCAAGCGACGGAATCAGGACAGTATTGATTGCTCTTTGAGCGACCAACAGGATATCTTCAAATGTCCGTTCTTGAGGAACATCGATAAGCCAACCAGCTTTTCCTTTGCTCCTCTCAGTCTACCACTTCATGTACGTTTTTGTCATTCATTCGTGTCATTTACATATTTATAGTCAAGCAATGCTATGTACTAAGTATCAATATCACATGGGTATGCTGTCAGCGTGGATTTACTGATGCTTTCTTTTCAACATGTATTTCGACTTTCACATTCGTCGTTTTTCCCGTATCCTGTATCATTTTTCGTTACAGTCTAGGGCAGCAAAGGGTCCGATCTTTGAAGATGGTCCCAACTTCGACATGGCTTTCAGACTTTTTCATGGTAAAGATGGGGTTGTTCCTCTTACAAGAAACTCCGAACCTTGCCTTAAATCTGAGGCTGAAGCTCTACCACAGTTCAACCCACTAGCTTCAAAAGCTGCCTCTGTTAGCATGTCTGTATTTGGACCAGGTGGGCCTTTTGGTTTCCATTCTTTCTTCGAGAAGTTGCAGAATAATAAGAAGCCCGAGGCATCCAAAAAGAAAGACAATTCCCAGCAGGTGTGTGATTCTTTGGAAGATATTCTTTTTTTCTTTGTCAACAAAATGCTCGTGATCTGCACACAGTCGAAGATGTCTCAATGGGCTTTTTACATATTTTTTCAGGGATCGTCGTCGAAACACGAAGCACTTGGACACGAGTGGTTAGAAACAGGAAACTGTCCAATCGCCAAGTCTTACAGAGCCGTTAGCCATGTCATCCCACTAGTCGCCACTGCCCTACAACCACCGCAGGGAATCAAGCTCAAATGCCCGCCAGCCGTAGTCGCCGCCCGAGCTGCCCTTGCTCGGACAGCCTTTGTCAAGAACGTTCGCCCTCAACCACTACCAGCAAAGATCCTCGTAATTGGCGTAATGGGCATTGCAGCAAATATCCCGCTCGGAGTCTGGCGAGAACATACGAAAAAATTCTCCCTTTCGTGGTTCACTGCAGTGCACGCTGCTGTTCCATTCATCGCCATGCTCAGGAAATCTGTCGTTATGCCCAAAACGGCCATGGCGTTGACTATTGCTGGCTCGATATTGGGTCAGATCATCGGTTCTAGGGCTGAGCGTCTGAGGTTAAAGGCCAAAACTGAGAAGGCGAAAATGGTGATGGTGAAGCCAAATGGTGCAGGCGTTGGTCATTGTGGTAAACAGGGGAAGATGATATGGGATCCATTATCTGACAAGATTGAGAAGGCCAATTCTTCATCTGCTAGTGTGTGTTACTGAGTAAGTTCGAACTTGTTTGAGAATAAACACTCTACCATGTTTTCGCAAGCCTTGTCATATACTTCCATGAGTTCTTTTACAATTATTTTCAACATGAGTCCCAGTTGAGAGAATTACACATCCGTTGACTGGTTATGTCACAAGTCAATGCATCCCTGTTGTTTTTTCGATGAAAATTCGGCGTGCACCAAAAGTCATTCAACAGTTGAAAAGGATTATTTGCAGACAACCTCAAAATTTGTCAAAGCCGTTATGTTTGAATTTGCATGGATTTCTTCACCACTATGCATACATAAGGAACTTCTTCTAAGTTCTAACACCTCAAACTCGAACTCATGGAAACCTTACTATTAACATCAATCATAATCCTCCTAATCCACCATAAACTCGGCCTATCGACGAGCTCAAACGACCTCTCCACAGACCAATCTGCCCTCCTTGTCCTAAAATCCCGCGTTACTTCAGACCCTAGCAATGTGCTTAGAACTAACTGGACAGTTTCGAGCTCAGTTTGCGCTTGGATCGGCGTCAAATGTGGGCCCAAACACCGAAGGATCACAGCGCTCAACATATCGAACATGGGCTTAAGCGGATCCATCCCTTCTCAGCTAGGAAACCTCTCTTTTCTCGCCTCGCTCGACCTCAGAAACAACTCTTTCGCCGGACATTTGCCCGAGGAGTTGTCGAACTTGCGCCGTTTGAAGCTTTTAGATCTGAAGCTTAACAACTTCAGCGGAGAGGTTCCATCGTGGCTGGGCACGTTGCAACGACTCGAGTTCTTGTCTCTTAGAAACAACAGCTTTACTGGGAATTTAGGTTCTGTTTCCAACGTGACGAATCTCAAGGTACTCGACTTGTCTTTCAATTCCTTGCATGGGCAGATCCCTGAAGAGATTGGTCAACTTCGAAGCCTACGGAGTTTCAGCGTCCAATACAATCTTCTCTCGGGTATTCTACCGCCGGCCTTTTATAACTTGTCGGCTCTGAGAAGCATCGCTTTGACTGGGAACTATGAGTTAAGTGGGAGTCTTTCAGATGATTTTTGCCGAGCTTTTCCATTTCTCGAAGGGATTTACCTCTCTCTGAATCAGTTCACTGGGCAGATCCCTTCGAACTTATCGAGCTGTTCAAATCTTCAAACCGTATCCTTGACCTACAATTCTTTCAGCGGTTCAATACCGAGTGGAATAGGGATGTTGAAATCCCTCCAATTTTTGTATCTTGGAGCTAACAACTTCAGTGGTAACGACATACACTTTCTGCTAACTAACTTATCTTGTCCTAACAACAGCTTTTATATTATATCTGACTTTTTGCTTACAAGCAGGTGTTATCCCACAAGAGATAGGCGATCTCGAGAACCTTATTGGATTTTCGATCGAAACCAATCAGATAAGTGGCGAATTGCCTCTCACGCTGTTCAACGTTACGTCTTTGCAATTTTTGCGACTTTCCGAGAACAAATTAAATGGAAGCATACCAAGAGAAATAGGTAGGCTTCATCAGCTGAGTCAACTGTTGCTATACTCCAACGCTTTCAATGGCTCGGTTCCATCAGACCTCTTCAACATCTCTACGCTTCAGCTGCTTTCCCTTAGAAACAACACTCTCTCGGGCAATCTTCCCTCGAATTTAGGCTATGGTTTGCCTTCCCTTGAAGAGCTTTATTTGAACAACAACTATCTCAGTGGACCGATATCAGATTACATCTCAAACTGCTCTTACCTGAGAATCATATCTCTCGATTCGAATAGATTCAGCGGTTACATACCGCTCTCTATAGGCGATCTGAGATTGCTCGAGCGTCTCGTCCTCTTCAGCAACAATCTGAGCAACGAACCATCTTCCCTGGAACTTAGCTTCATTACATCCTTGACGAAATGCAGATTCTTGTATCGCCTGGCGATAAGCGACAATCCCATTGAAGGCGTTGTTCCATCTTCTGTTGGGAATTTCTCTGGCTCGTTTCAGAGTTTCACTGCTGAGAGTTGTAAGCTCAAGGGAGGTATTCCCAAAGAGATCGGTCAGTTAAGAAGCTTGTTGATACTATCTTTTTACGATAACGAGCTGAGTGGTATGATCCCTACTACTATAAGCAACTTGACTGCACTACAAGGCTTGTCTTTGGCGAAGAACGATATGATGGGCTCCATTTCTCAAGGTTTCTGTGATTTACACAGCTTAACCGAGTTATATCTTAGCGAAAACAGATTCACGGGTTCAATACCTGAGTGTTTAGGGAGTTTAACGTCTCTGAGGGTTCTTAAACTCGACTCAAACCTTCTTACATCATCGATACCATCGAATCTTTGGCAGGTCAAAGATATGATGGACCTAAACTTGTCTGGGAATTCGTTGTACGGGTTTTTGCCTGCAGAGATTGGAAATTTACGCGCAGCAGTTAACATCGATCTGTCCAGGAATCTGTTGTCGAGGGGCATTCCAAGCTCGATAGGGAATTTACAAAATCTTTATACTCTTTCTCTATCGCATAACAGATTCGAAGGTTCGATACCCGACACTGTCGGTAGCATGATCAGCCTGACATCTCTTGACTTCTCTTACAACAACCTCTCAGGCTCGATACCTAAATCCTTGGAGTCTCTTCAAAATCTCGAGATCTTTAACGTCTCGTTCAACGCTTTGAGCGGAGAAATTCCCATAAATGGCCCTTTTCGAAATTTCACGTTCGAGTCTTTCCAGGGAAACGATGGACTGTGCGGCAATCCAAGGTTCCACGTTCGATCTTGTCCCGAAGTTCGAAAGAATGGCCCAAAGAGAAAAAAGCTGCACTTTGCTTTCTTTATCCTTTTCGGGACAGTTGCTTTCGCCGCCGTCGTCTTTCTTTCCGCCTTCCTCTTCGTAAGACGCCGGAGAAAAGAGAATACTGAAGAAGACAGAGATGAAGAACTACCGCTACAGTCGAGATTAGAAAGATTTTCCTACCACGAACTGCTGCGAGCCACCGATTACTTCGACGAAAGCAATTTGCTCGGTAAGGAAGTTTCGGTTCGGTCTACAAAGGAGTTCTCAGGGACGGGAATCTAACAGCAGCCATTAAGGTGTTCGACCTCAATTCAGACAGAGCATTCAAGAGCTTCGAAGTCGAATGCGAAGTGTTAAAGAATCTCCGCCACAGGAATCTTACCCCAGTCATAAGCAGCTGTTCGAACGCAGACTTCAAGGCGTTGGTGCTCGACTACATGCCGAAGGGAAGCCTCGAAAATTGGTTGTATTCTCACAATTACTTCCTAACACTTGAGCAGCGCCTCAACGTAATGATCGACGTGGCAATGGCCTTGGAATATCTCCACCACGGCCATGATGCAACTCCCATCGTTCACTGCGACCTG
Organism: Craterostigma plantagineum; assembly: GCA_027422505.1. Taxonomy (NCBI): domain Eukaryota; kingdom Viridiplantae; phylum Streptophyta; class Magnoliopsida; order Lamiales; family Linderniaceae; genus Craterostigma; species Craterostigma plantagineum. Next base: position 194,315 of record JAPQWV010000605.1, on the reverse strand, counting down.
AAGCCGAGCAATGTGTTGCTGGGCGAAGACATGAGTGGACATGTCAGCGATTTTGGGATAGCGAAGTTGTTAGGCGAAGAAGAGAGCGTTGCTTTTACCAGCACAGTAGCAACAATTGGCTACACTGCTCCAGGTAAACCAAACGAACCCTGTACTATATAATCCCTTACCCAACGGTTTCGTCGATAATTTACTTCTTTTCGTTGTAGAGTATGGATCACAGGGGCTAGTATCGACAAAGTGCGATGTTTATAGCTACGGTATAGTGGTGATGGAGACGTTTACGAGGACGAGACCGAGCGATGATATGTTTGACGGGGAATTTAGCCTCAAGAATTGGGTGGAGCGTTCGTTGTTGAAGTCGCCAAGAAGGGTTATCGATGCCAACTTACTGAACCACGAAGCAGATGATGATGGTGATAGCAAGACTGTGAAATGCGTATCATCTCTCACGGCTTTGGCATTGAAGTGCACGTCAGAATCTCCTGAAGACAGAATCAATATGAAGGAAGCAGTGATTGAGATGCTCAATATCAAATCACACTTCTCCACACTCGTGTAAAACTTTTACTTTACTCTTGCACTTATTAGCTGCGAATTCAATAAACTGCTTGTAGCAACTCAAACTCAAAAAAGAAAACGGAAAAAGAGAAACAGAAATAGTTCAAACCCAAAACCATGTTTTTCACAAGGGGAAAAAAAGCTTCAAACCAAGGGAAATAATTACACGGCAAGAGAAACTAGTTATACAAGGCTACAACTGCTTCCAAAAACAAAACACGAGAAATTCAAAGCCCGCCGACGTGTTGCCTAGGACCCATGGCATATCCACCTGGCGTAGCACTTCTATTACCATAGGCAGAAGGGTATTTGTTCGCACCTGGGCAATCCCTGGCCCAATGGCCAGGCTGATGGCATTTGTAGCACTCGCCAGAAACACTCGGCCCTGAATTCGCGTTATTACCATAACCGCTTCCGTAAGACTGTTCTGGGACGCTCATGATACTCGGGCAATTTTCAGAGGTATGCCCAGATTTGAAACAGCTAGTACAAGTCGTGTGTGTGTTGCTTGTTCGGCCAGACGAAGGAAATGCTGTACTACCACCGTAAGTGTTACTATGTGAGTCCAACTGAGTCGTAGTGGTCAACTTGCTATTGACCGCTCCATAATTTGCGCCAGGAGTCGCAGATCCCCTATTGATTCCAGTACCAAAAGGCGGGTAATTATCGATTTTAGGTTGCACCGAAGAACCGTCTTCGTTGAACTTGGCTATCTGGTCCAGCAGATATTTGGTCTCAGTTTGAACATTCACCTTCTCTGCTTTGACAACGGTTGATTTGACGCGCTGTTCGTCGCTGAACGTCTCTTCCTTCACTTTCAGCTTGAAGATGAATTCCTGGAACAGAACGTTTCTTACCACCTGAGTGACTTTCTCGTCGTCTTGTTCTTCGCACTTCAGATAGTACAAATCTTTGGCTGGTACGCCCATAATCTCCTCGCCGGCTTCCTGAAAGGCGGTCACCCAAGTTAGGCCGGTGTGGTCCTGGATTTGCATCTGAAGGATGTACCTATAGTCGCACTCGTCGAATACCTTGTCGCACTTATCGCACCGCCATTTTCCATCTCCATCGTTTGAAACCTTTTTGTTACACTGACGATCCCCAGTCATGTTGGGGCATGCATAATAGCAAAAGTTGTCCAACTTTATAAAGGCCACTGTAGCCAACACCTTGATCCAATCAGGTTTCTCGGATGTACCCAACTTTTCATCTTTGATCTGGGATATAACTTTCCGCACATCCGTGCGGCCTGCACCAATCTCCCTGGTTAGAGGTACAGTGGGGGTGCTCTTTCCATCGTTGTCGAACCATACTTTTAGTTTCTGGGCCTCGGGAAAATCAGGCTCTACAAACAACTGGCTAGTGGATATGGTCCCCACGGATTTGCCATTAAAATCACTGACCCTGGCGGATTTTACTGCCAAAACAGGAAAAACGCCAGAATCACACATATTCTGAAGCGTCTGGCCTTCGGCATTGCAGAAGTTTCCCCACATCGTCAATTCAACACTTCTACCAGACATGTCCTTGAGTTGGAGAGTTCTTTTTTGGGTTTCACGACCATTTTTGGTCATTATTGAGCTGACTGGGCTGACTGAAGAAACAACACCTATAACATCCATGACACTGTTATTATTCAAGCTTTCAATGTCAATGATGGGACGAAAATGGAATTGCTGTTTTGGTATGGATGCATCATCCTCAAAGCAAGGCTGCACAGTTGAAGCGCTATCCAGGAAAATTTCATGTTCATTTTGCAGGTGATTGAACGCTTTCTGAGCAGGTTTCACAGTGCCCCTTGAGATCATATAAACTCTACCAGGCTCAATTTGTTGGTAAAACTGATCAGCCACATCATTGAAGCATGTCACCCTTATTTCTCCACCATCAGAATCGAGAAGATCAAAAGAGAAAACTTTACCATCTCCACGAGGATTGCTATAATGCCTGAGTTCTCCTTTAGCTGTAACTCTCGCCTTAATTGTCCATCTCACTTGATATGGGTTCAATGCAGCAATAGGAGAAATTCTAGGGGCAGCGTCATTTTTAGCAATTGGTCCTCTGTTTGCATACATTGGTGGCGGCTGATTATAAGTGGACTGAGGTGGCCGAACATAATTATTAGCAGGCGCTCGTGAAACAGCTGAACCATATTCTGGTTTCGGATAAGATGGTATGGAAGAGTTGTATCTTCCAGGGCCCATGTTGCTGGCAACCGAACTTCCATAAGATTGATGTGCCGTATTCCGATAATCACCTGAAGGGGGAGCCTGGATACCACCGCCCCAATTAGGCCTGGGAACAGAGGCATTTGCTGATGAGGCAACACTAGAAAGATGACTTCCGTTGTAAGTAGCTGACTGGCTATTCGTCTGAACCGGTGCAGGTGGCCTTGTCACTGAAGGGGCATTACCATTGATTTTCGATGGATATAGACTGGGTTCACCAATTGGATCACACTTTTCAACCAAAACCTCTAAACCAATGATGATGATAATTCTGGAAAACGATAGTACAACAGCTGGTCAATGATAACTTTCAAAATTAGCTTATTAATGAACAAAAGATAAAATTTTTAACATCCAATTGATACACCTCAACACAAGAACACTGCAAAACCTTTTAACAAAGAGCGTATGGTAAATCAGAGAACGTCGCCCAACAAACATAACCCCATAATAACTACCGCCACACTAAACGTAAAGGCTAGCATCAAACAGACACGACAGCTAGATACCAAAGCAAAAACCAAGAACAAGAAATCAGTTTGGCAAGTGGACTCACATTCGATTCTGAACCATATTACAGACGCACTTAGTCAGCAGCACAATCGATCCCTTCTGAAGCTCCCCAGACCGCACCAATTCGTTCAGCTGCGTCCCGAGCATTCCTTGCTGCTTAAAAGTACCATCTGACAACAACAGACGGTACCTCTCGGTGTTTCCGTTCTGTCCTGGAGTACTGACGAGCCGTATATCAGCAACTTGGAGCACGGGTTGTAAATCATGCGATATACCCAGCGATTCCTCGCTCGAAAGCGTCGCTATTGCGCCGTCGGTCAGATTGAGCGGTGGATTCATCTTCGCCGGTTGTGACATTCTTCTCTTCTTGTCTGGATTCGATCTCTTTAGGTTTGGGGAAGTGAAGCGGTGAGAGGGAAGTTGAAGAGCTGATATGAAATACGAAAGAAAACCCTAAAGAAAGAGAAAAAATCGTCTGTGAGTGAGCGCGAAACGAAAAAAAGACAAGTTTGGCGGTCAACCTCTCCCGTGGACCGCGCTAGCTTCTCATTTACGATCCTATTTGGGCCTAGGCCCAAATTGTGTAGAACTGAGGCCTATTAAGGAGGCTGAAGTAATGGCCCATTAAGAAGAAAGCTCAACGTTGGCTTCATTCCATCCTAACTTCAAATCGCCGTCTGCTCCATTTTCTCTCCGCGAAAAAGGCAAAAAAATGCTCGATTGCTCGGCGATGCAATTAATAAAACCCTAAAAACCTCAGTCTTCTCTTGCTCACTTCGTTAACCATGTTCATCAGACCTCGTTTCGGGTCGTCTGCTGGGTTATGGTCAGCTTCTCTAGTCGATCGGTTCAGCTGTTCTGGATCTAGTGCCTTGACGGGTAATTCTTATTTAGTAATTTTTCACTGCGATTGTTTTCTGGGTAATTGAATCTTAACGCTGCCTGCGCGGCTTTGGTTTTGTAGTTCTTCATTTGTTGTAAATTCTTTGGCGTTATCGGTTTACCTGAAAGTTGGTCGCGGAATGAACTGTGCGTTACTTCGTTTGGGATACGTGTGTAGAACACGATGTGAATGGCTAATGTGTTTGGAATTGGAGCTCTTTAATCGAGTTATTAGACTACTGAATTCGTTGTACAGGTTTTGCAAGGAACTTTACTGGAGCTGATTTTCCCCGGAACTCATCGACATGGACTAACCTTGGCACGAAGCTTGGGTTGTTGAGATCACAAGAGAACATAGCATCACCATATTCTCTGCATTTCAGGAACTCCATACATTCTGGGAAAACCCTCGAATCCGAGGATCAAATGCCACCTAGATCCTCGGAGTTTTTCAGAGAATTCGGTCAAGACAAAGGAGGGGGGATGCAGTCAGGATCCATGGACTTTGTTCAGTCGCTAATCAGAGGCGGAGGAAATATTAACTACCCATCCAACCAATCATCTTTCTATCCTCGTCTGTTTGAGGCAAACGCAGATGTTGTCCACATAAAACTGATGCGCAACAATTCATTCGTTACCCTCACCGATTCCAAAGGCAACAGAAAGGTGGGAGTTTCCGCTGGACAGGTGGCGGGCAAAGCCGCCAAGCTCACAAGGTTCTCCGGCGAGGCTGCTGCGGAGAACATCGGCCAAAAAGTGAGGCAGATGAAGACTAAGTCGGTCGTAATTAAGGTGAACGGATTTTGCATGTTCAAGAGAAAGAAAGATTCGATCCTTAGCTTCAGAGAAGGCTATTCTAATTCTCGACTCGATGTGAACCCCGTCGTTTACATCGAGGATACTACTAGGAAGCCACACAATGGCTGTCGACGCCCAAAAAAACGCAGAATCTGATCGTTGCTTGCTTGAAGTTATATCGTACTCCCTGGGGATTGAGGCTTGTCGTCCGACTTCAAATTGAATCCTTTATACATTTCTTGGACTATACATGTTTCGTTTAATGCCTTGTTAGCTTTTGAATGTTTTCGTGTCATTCACACGAATATTCAGTTGATGTACTACTGAGTGTTTGTTTACAAGGAAGAAATAGATGTGATTGACCCTTGAAGTTGAATATCACCTGGCATATAGCTAAGACAAACTTCTCTTACCATAAGGAAACTGCTACATAGTAGCAACACTTTAAGTGACATTTACAACCAACTACGGAGGAGAGCTACGCCTCAATAACAAGAGAAACAAGCCAAAAACCAACCTACTGAAGCTAAAATCACACACTTACACTCAAAGCGCAGCAGAAATCGAATCAATAGACCAATGTTTCGTTCTCCCGACGAGTAACAAGATTATCGGGCAAATCAGAATTGACTGAGAATCTGAGCCATCTCTTCTTCTCACTATGCTTGATACAAGGCTGCAGTATCAGCCCAAGCGCCACAGCCACGAGGCTGACAATCATAACCTTCAGCGACGAAAACGCCAACACAACGCCGATCAGAACTGTAGGGGGAACGCACATTAGGACAGCGCCAGCTGTCCCCACGGGTATCTTGTAAGGACGAGGAGCGTTAGGCGCGATAATCCTAAGCCTCACGAACGCCACAAACTCGAGCATCATGCCGAAGCAGTACAAGAAATTCTCCGCGGCGACAATCTCCTGAAAACTCAGCCACGAAAGGAGCAAAACCCCCGAGGCAGAGAACAGAATGCCCACCAATGGAGTTCCATGGCGAGACCTCCTTGCAAAGAACTCGGGCAGCATACCTCTCTCAGCCATGCCTAGAAGCTGAAACGAATCACTGCTCATCTCAGCCACGAACATTCCCATGTTCGACACGGCTGCAGCTCCTTGGATCCACGACCTGAGCCACACCCCGCCGAGGATCTTAGCCACGTCAGAGAAGTAGCCATCGGTCCATGAATCTTGGTTCAAGGGTATGGCGCCAGTGCTAGTGAGTAGTGGAAAGAAGTATCCAAGAACGACGAGGATCAATGCGTAGAACAGAGCCTTTGGCAGGGTTTTCTTCGGGTTTTCGACTTCACCCGCTAGAGTGCTTATCGAGTCCCAATAGTTCAGATTCCAAAACAAGGTATTCAAATACAAGTTCCAGTCTATGTGATGCGTATCTGAAGCCAGCCATCTTTTGGGCCTTAGTTTAGGGATGGATATCAGTCCCATCACTACGAAGGGAAGAATCGAAAAAATCCCAAGCAAAATTGCCATCCATCCAACTATGGTTAAGCCTCGGTAGTTCATGTAGGTGAGCACGATGGTCAGGGCAAGAACAGCCACGACTCGAGGCCATCCACCTTCTAATGCAGGGATGGCCGATTTTAAGTAGTCCAAGAAAAGAACGGGGTACAAAGCATTATCTATCACCCCACTAAGCCATTTCATCCAACCTTGCTGAAATCCCCAAAACGGGCCTATAGCCGAGGAGACCCAAACTACGTACCCACCGTTTTCGGGGAACATCGTGCCCATCTCGGCGGTTATTAGAGCCTCGGGCACGCTCCATATTATTGGGAATATTAAGAAACCGGCGAGGGCGAGGAGTGGGCCGGCGGCTCTAACGCTGTCCTCGATGCCAAACGGTCCCCCTGAGACTTCGTAGAAGATTAGGAAGATTAGGGGAAGGAGAGAGACCTTCTTGCCGTGATTGCCTCTACTAGGAGAACGAGGTTCGTTGATGGCTATGTAATCGGTCTCCCCCATTGCTATAGATGTCTGCCTACTCTCTGTTTCCCTCTGTTTCTGCATTGATTCGTCAGGGAAAAAACGTAAGCCTGAGATTAATTAGAACGGAAACAAGAAAACAACTTTGATATCTAGGGCACAAAGAATGATAGAGAAGACAGCCAATTCCTCAATAGCAGGTTTTCTGAACTTACTCGAGATTTCATTGATACTAAGCGCAAGTAATAGCTAGATCACGATCTTACGACATTGACATAATCTTACTATCGCATTCTCGCCTTTTTAAACAAATAGAAAACCGACGGAGGGCGTAAAAAATACGATCTTGAGCCCTAATTGCGCCGATAACTCACATGCAAGCTCAAAATTGATATGGGTCAATCAAATTCCAGCTCGGCAGAGCAGAATCCTTCGTACATTAATCAGATTTCAGTTCACTTTGCACGACTGTATGACCTTGACAACGAAAGCGTGAGAATAGAGCGCACCGAGCCCAGTTATTATTACCATCCTTCGACTATTTGTAATCTGTTATTCGTGGAATGAATCGCTTTCGTTTGAAACACTGAAAACTGAAAACGAACTTCATTCTCACCAAGAAATCACGGATTTTCGCACCGCTACGTATATCGTATCAAATTAGAATTTTTTTAAAAGAAAAAAAAAGAAAAAAAGAAAGAAAGATGAAAATGGAAGATGAGGAAATCTGGGCTAGCTCTCTATTCTATTATGGGCCCAGTTCTTCGCCATCAAGCATTGTGAAATCGATTATTTATATATTAATGTAACTATTTTCTATTACTTCTATTTAATATAACAATATAGTCAAGTATGATTATATGTTCGGAAATATGATTTTATCATAGATGATGACCTGCTGTCCCATCTATTAGAAAATCATATGACGTGGATGATAATGATTTGAAAGATGAAATGATAGGGCACGCTCACAAGTCACAAGTTCTATGTTTTTAACAACATTATCATAAAATAAATTAAATAATACTTTTCTATGGCTATCCTAGCATGCAAAGAACATCAAATGATTTTCCCTTATCCACGTGACATTGACATACCAATCACCGACTTCAAATTGTGGGTCTCTTATGCCCCATCAAATAGTGGATCACTTTTTTTTTTTTTTTTTTAATTCCAACCTCAATTAATTCAAACAAAATCATATTTAGTTTTTCGACACGAGATGATAAAGAAATTATATATTGATAATAAAGGATAACTAAATCATAGTATTGAGTGCACGTTGGAGACACTATTATGATGTTTTTCTGTTCACCAAAAAGGCTATGAGTGCTAAAAATCCCAACACCGTGAGAGCTTCCAACAATTACGACCTTCTAATAATCATAACCATATATTAAAATGCGCGTTACGGCCCGAGTTTCGTATATTTCACGATATGCAATTACATACATATCAGATATTTTTTCAAGAAATTTGAAAAAGAAACTTGCCAGAAAACGACACCACATTGATATTTTAGGTATATATAATTAGAATTTCATTTCATTTAATGGCAGGGATGAAGTTCAATCAAATATGGTTGCTTTGATAGCTACCATTGCTGGCATATTTGACTTCTCTTTTTCGAATCTCTTCACACACATACACATAAACTCTAGCCGTAGGCTCTTAATAATTAATTAAAATGAAAACCATCAATGGCGATGAATTATAATAGTGTCATCGTATATTTGCATAACACGCATATATTTGTATATATATTATATATACATATATAGAGAGAGATAGAGATAGAGAGAGAAAGAGACATGAGTACCTCATCTTGTTTAGCCTCTGCGCTTTGGGTGTTCGTAGCTTCGCCGGCGGCCGACTTTGCTGCAATATCGACCACTTTGTTGGCCGGCGGCGCCGCCGTCTCTGCGGAGGAGAGTTGTATCTCAGGTTTCGTCTTGCTCATAACTCTATTCGTTAAGTGATATTAGAGAGAGAAGAGACGCTGAAATTAAGGGAAGAAAGTGAAATGGAGAGAGAGAGAGAGGCTAGAGTTTGTTCATTGTGTTCTTATCAACGACTTACACATCCTACTATTAGATATATAGAGGCCAAGCTGTCACATATTAAGATGCTTGCTTATACAAGTTATAGGGATAAATAGGGAATATTAGAATAAAATAAGAGAGATGGGTTTGAAATTTGACTATTGACCGAAAAATATTTTTCTATTATCATATGGTGACATAACAATATTTGATAGCACGTGGGATATGTCCATACATGTATATTACATCATATTTCTTACATGCATCACTTGGAGATTTTCGTTTTTCGCATTTATATTTTGACTACAAGATTTCTGTATCTTATATCAGAGTTGGCCGACCAAAAAAGAGAGCTTTGAAATAGTTGGCGAGCAATTATTAGGAGAAGAAATAATTAGTGATAAAGAGAGAAATACTTATCATATATATAAGTAAATTATAAAGCAAAGCTTGGCACGCGTGTATTGAATATTTGAATCTAATCATAATCGACCCATAAATATAAAGCGAAAAGCGAGGGAGAAAAGGGGAAAAAAAGAACTATTCATAATGTGAAACATCGATTACAACTTTCATTTTTCTTTCACAATGGTTGAATTTTGGGTACACTCGTGCTATATGGCATTACATTTTCTTCATGAATAAAGTACTTTTAAAGTGAGGTGTCTCGTTAAAATGGGCCTTAAATAACATATGGGCCCAATTTAAAATGTAAAGCCCAATATCAGCAATTGGGCCCACCTGCGGTCGCCGCTTCTAGTCTCGCCGTAGTTTGCCAAAAGCCGGCAGGCAAATCAGTAAACGACGCCGCTTTTCATGATTAGCCCACACAATTCGACTTCCCATAGACTGGTTTAGCTTCACGCGCCGCCGCGCATGGGCTGCTTCGCCGTCAGCTACCACCACGCGTTCCCTTCCACAAACTTCAACAACGCCACCTTCGGATGCCATAAACCCATAGCTCTCCCCTTGAAAACTCGTAGAGAAATTTTATCTCCTCTTCGGAGCAACGATGACAACAATAATGGCAGCAGCAACAACAACAATAATAACGGAGGGAATGGGAGATGGGGAGATGGCGAGTGGTTCAACGATCCTTCGAATTTCAACCTAAACCGTCTCCTACTCCTCTCAGCTTCGGCGTCCTTATCCCATTTTGTGTCTTCAAAGTCCACGGCTTATGCGAGAGCTCGAGACCTTTCGGAGAATGATGACGAGAAGGTGTTTGAGATTAGGGGTGGTAAGAAGTTTGAGCTGTTGCCCGATTACAGTAAAGATGAGTTTGTCGTGCCTGAAAATATACGGCCTTGGTGGTCAAAGGGGACAAAGCCGGCGTTTCTGTTGAGTGATTTTTGGGCCAAATGTGGAGATTTGGCAAGTGGTTTGTTGCTCCCTGAGGGTTTTCCCGATAGTGTGACCAGCGATTATCTCGATTACTCGCTATGGAGAGGGGTTCAAGGGATTGCTGCGCAGATTAATGGCGTTCTTGCAACTCAGGTTAGTGATTATCTTTCTTTTGTGACGTAAAAAAAAATGTCTATCCTTTTCGCGCAATCATCATTGCCATTGCATAGGCTTTGCTATATGCCGTTGGATTGGGTAAAGGGGCGATTCCAACTGCTGCTGCTGTGAATTGGGTTTTGAAAGATGGAATTGGCTATCTCAGCAAGATTATGTTGTCGAAATATGGGCGTCATTTCGACGTGAATCCAAAAGGTTGGAGATTATTCGCTGATCTTTTGGAAAACGCTGCCTTTGGAATGGAAATATTAACGCCCGCCTTCCCACACCTCTTTGTTCCCATCGGTGCTGTTGCTGGGGCGGGTAGGTCCGCCGCTGCATTAATTCAGGTATTTGTAAATTTTTTCCAGGCGATTGTTTTCTCATGTCTCAAGTTGGATTAAGTTTTAAACTGGTGATATTCTTCGAAAAGGAGTCTTTGACATTTTTCTTCGTACATTGAATCTTTGTGTTGGACAGGCTGCTACTAGAAGTTGCTTTTATGCTGGATTTGCTGCTCAGAGAAATTTCGCCGAAGTAAATAATTGTGTGGCTACATCTTAACTAAAGTATCCATTTTCGAGGGTGTTTTAGTGATTTTAGAACTCGTTATCGAACGTGTCTTAGGTGATTGCGAAAGGTGAAGCTCAAGGAATGGTGAGCAAATCGATAGGGATTTTGCTGGGCATAGCATTAGCTAACTGTGTACAATCTTCAACGCCTCTCGCCTTGGGTACTTTCGGTGTCGTGACTTGGATTCACATGTTTTGCAATCTGAAATCGTATCAATCCATTCAAATAAGGACTTTGAATCCATACAGAGCAAGTATGCCCCTCATTAGATATGTTTCTTGCATCCAATTGAACTTATAGATGATCTAATATGTGAAATAACTTCTCTGATATGCATCCTTTCTCAAACTTCAATCAGGCTTAGTTTTTAGCCAGTATCTACTCAGCGGCCTCGTACCTTCTGTGAAAGAGGTGAACAACGAGGAGCCTTTGTTCCCTGCTTTTCCAAATCTTGTTTTGAAGCCCGCCTCTTCTTCGGTGAGACGAGCTTTCCTTTCACGATTTTTAGATTCTTTTGCTTTACCTAACGGTTGTTCTTGACCGGTTACTGTTCTATTCTATTGCAGGAAGAAGAGGAAGTTCTCACCGAAGATGCGAAAAACGCAGCTTCTTACATCGATCAAAGGTTACATCTTGGCTCAAAGCTCTCCGATATAGTAAGGAAAAAGGAAGATGCTGTCGCTCTATTCGATCTGTACAAGTCGGAGAACTATCTCCTTACCGAGCTCAATGGGAGATACTGCGTAAGCCTATGTCTTCTCCATTTCTTCGATGTAAGCAGCTAATTTCTCAACTTTGCTGCTATCAATCATCGCAGGTTGTGCTTAAAGAAAGCTCTTCTCCTCAAGACATGCTCAAGTCCATATTTCAGGTCTGCTATTTGTATTGGCTGGAGAAAAACGCGGGAATTATATCGAGCTCGATAGTCGACGACTGCATATTAGGCGGAAGGCTTCAGATATCGTTAGAGTACGCTCAGAGAGAGTTCGACCATGTCAAGAACGACGGCGAACTCAACGGATGGATCCTCGACGGGCTCATCGCTAGGCCTTTGCCTAACCGTGTTAGGACATAGAAATAAAACGTCTATTGCAAAAGTTTATATTTCGTATTAGCAGATTTTTGTACGTCTCGTCGTGGTCAGTCTCGAAGTTACGGGGCCCATCTGTTAAAGTGGTGTGAAGTATGAAATGGTAATTCTTGAATTTTGATTCGATTTAGATTGAAATGTGGGGACTTAAGTGTAAAGAAAACGAACGAACACCTCTGATTAGTCTATCTAGATAAGGCTATAAGGATATAATACATACGTGTCTTACAAAAGGGCTTCCAGATTTTTGCAGTATCTTAGTAATACTTTATTATTTTGAAATTTCACAAAACGATAGTACGATAACTTTTATAACACTTTTTTAAGTTTAGATCCTTATCACTAAATTGTACAGAAATTACCTTCTTTAAACAATAAGTTTTTCAGGCCTAAATTCAAATTAACCCTTTTAATAATCTATTTTTCTCGTGTTTTAAAACGAGTCCTTTCTCCTACTTTCCTTTTCCAATTGACAAAACCATTTCATGCTTAACTAACTAAAACGAGGAAAACAATTGAAAGAAAATAAACAAAGAAAAGGAAAATCACAATTTCATTATCGCATGCCTGCCTCAACAAAGAGTCCATGAAAGCCATAAGATACCATTTGAGGCAACGTAACCCTAGCAGCGATGTCCAAAGCCATAGATTAGCGTTCATAACCAAGAAATACGATTCTTGTTTATATTTGTCATGCATATACGTAACTAAATAACCACCACCTTCTTCTTCTTCTTCTTCGTTCGCCACGAAAAACGCCTCACCCCCGTACGGAGTACGTATCTGATATATACATACGTGCTTCCACAAAAGGCATCGAAAAAAATTGGAGACCAAAAATGGAAGACTTCACTGATCTAGATTTTTCATGTATGCGTTTAAATCTTTTTTTCTTCTTTTTCTCGTGTTTGAAAACGAGTCCTTTCATTTTCTTTCGTTTTCCAATTGACAGCACCATTTCATGCTTACCCCGCCACCAGGAAAAGATTGAAAGAAAAAGGAAAATCACAATTTCAATACATTATATTATTTATTTATATAGCTAGTTTCATTTCATTACACTATCGCATGCCTTTGCCTTAACAAAGAGTCCATGAAAGCCATAGGGTACCCTTTGAGGCAACCTAACCCTAGCAACGATATCCAAAGCTATAGACTGAGCATTCATAACCAAGAAATACGATTCTTGTTTGTTTTCGTCATGCATATACGTCACTATATAACCATCATCTTCTCCTTTTTCGTCATTCTCCACGAAAAACGGCTCGCCGCCATAAAAGCCCAGCCCGTACGATCGGCTAGCCACCGTGCAGTTCAAAGACGTATCGATCTTCATTATGCCCGACACCTTCGGCGTCGGCGAACTAATCGCTGCGTATACGTATCTGCGAATAGCAGAATTTTAGAGTTTAAAATTCAAGTGGAATGAATAAGAAGCGCAGATTAATACATCGAACCCACCTCGACTTTCTTCCGTAACGACGAGGGCTAACGGTCGCAAAGTCGACGTTCTTCGTCGACAACGTATCCCTCCTAACGCTCCTCTCCTTAACATCGATCGTAATCTTTTCTAGTACGGAATGCAATGAATCGATCGAATCGAGCCCACTCCCTTCTTCTAACTTCACATTCGGGGCAACGATCACAATCTTTCTCCCGTCGTCTTCTTCCCAGGCATTGACCAAGTGCATCATATTCAGCCCAGGGACGTCGACCCATTTAAGTTCGCTCTCATCTTCAGCATTCCTCGGCAAGATTCCCAAGCGGGGCGTCCTTTTTTCGTCGACCATCAAAGGCGGCGACTTTCCTCTAACCATCCCAATTACGTCGACCACGAACTGCGTCTCCTCGAAAACGATATAGTTCTCCGTTAGGGCAAAGTCGTGGACGAAGGAATAAGGCCGCCTCATGGAGAGGATCGGCAAATCCCGGCCCTTCGTTCCGTTCGAATCGATCTTGAAGAAAACCAAGAACGGTGATACTAAGCTGCACCTAAATGCAAAGGTCTCGCCTTTAATGATATCCGTCTTCGGATGGGCAGTCATACTCAAGAAAGGATCGTTCTTCATGTCGAAATCTCGGCGAGAAACGGTCTTCACGTCTCCGCCCGACGTCAGCTTTATTTCGTACGGTAAGTCGCTCTCGCACAAAGCAAATAATTTCCCGCCGAGCAGAGCCACGCTCGTATTCGCAGTTCCCAAGCCGTTCGTCGCAGGGTTGAAGCACTTTGTGAGAATCCTCGCCCAAGTCAGCGCACACCGTGCGAGCGAAGCCATTACGCCGTTGAAGGAGGAAAAGGGGCTTATGAATATGGGATAGCCCAACTCTCTCTCGACTAGGCACTTGTAGGTCTCGACGTAGCGGGAGCAAAAGACGGTTTTGCCCCTGGAGAAATTTATTACGTGGAGCATTCCGTCCCCGTCGAAGAGGTGGTAAGGGCCGTTTGGTATGAACTGAGGATTTGGGCCGTTTCGAATGTATGCGCCGCCTTCCAAGCAGCTCGGGAGGGAGCCCTCGACTGTCAAGCATTGGGTGGGCGGTAGTTCGCCGACGGGGGCAAAGTTGCCCGACAGGACGTGCTTGGGGTCTAAGGACGGGCGGAGGGGCAAGTCGAGGAATTGTGATATGAGGTCGTCTAATGGCTTTAGCATCTTTTCGAATCGTGGGAGGGGATTTGCTGCTGTTGATGTCCTTCGATGGATGTTAGCCGCACAAAGTGGTTGGATATTTTTGTTTATCATTGAACTATGGTGATGATAATATCTTGGTGTGATTGATGAGGACCATGAAGGTAATGATGAAGTCATTGTTGTTTGAATGAATGAAATATCTCGTAGTACACATGATGAACGAATATTTATAGTGAAACAGAACAACAGTAATGATAGTAAGAATTAGGGGTGTAATCGAGTCAAAACTTGATTCGAGCTCGGTCAAAATCGAGCTCAAGCTGGCTTGTTAATAATCGAGCCGAGCTCCGAGCCTATCATATCTGAGCTCGAGGCTCGTCGAACTCTTATCGAGCGCCAATAATTTTTATTTTTAATATATTAACTATTTAAAAAATTTAATATTAAAATACGTATTTTATTTAATAATGTATATCGAACTCGAGCTCGAGCCCGAATTCGAGCTCAAATAATACCCCGGCGTATCAAGCTATCGAACCGAGCCGAGCTCGAGCCAAAAAATTTCCGAGCTCGTGCCTAGCTCGACCCCGATAAAGCTTAATAGAAATAAAACATGTTAAACAACATATATAATGTGTTTTACAAAACAGAGAAGGGTCAAAGGGACAGACCTTTTGTTTCTTTCTTAAAAGTCTTTTTGATGTATAGAAAACATGCAAGGGAAGTATTGGAAGAGATTTTTTATTAAATCCCCAGAATGGTTCTTATCTGATCAGGGGGATGCCTGGCCAATGATCTCGGGTCTGGGTACTTGTTCGTCGGGTCCATAATTCCCTTGTAAATAACTTCGTACGAGTCAGCGATGGATCGAGCCAATCGAGCGCAGGCTTCTGACCGTAAGCTTGGGACCTGCATAGATTCGAACTCGGGGAGAGAATTCTCTCTTCCAAGTATGAGCCCGAAGAAGGCGTTAAGGCATTCTAAGAGGGAGGAGGGAGACATGTCTTCTCTTTCAGACAGCGGTTGTTTGGACACGGACTCGCCAGACGTATCGCCTTTTGATGATTCGATGAAGTGGGGCATCTTTGCGGACAAGCCACATTTCCTTAAAATTGCATCGACTTCTTTTTCGACGAGAGCGCTGATGTTAGTCTCGATCATTGCACCGAGCTTCTTCACGTACTCGAACGCAATCTCGTGGGCAACTAACGGTTGGCGTATGGCACACAGACAGTTGATCAGAAATATCTTAGATGGCGTTTCACGAATCTACGGAGATAGTGAGAGATTGTTAGCCGGTTTAACTTTTTAGAAAAAAGGAAGTGAGATCAGGTTAAAAAAATTAACGAATAATTTGCACCAACACCAACACTAACGAAGTGAGATGTGTACCTGAGATGACATAAGAGTATTTGGGCTGTCCAAAAGAGCATCTACAGACGATCTGCGGAGCTGGGCTGGGTCTGAAGTTGTGTGCCTACTTCTTCTCGATGATTGATACACACCCTTGGACTTGTGTGCCTCTGCTGCTTGTTCACACATCTAGAAATGAAGAACAGAACTTTCTAATCAGTGGACAAAAAGGAAAGCAAGGTATGTGGTAGAATAGGAAGATAAAATAGGGTCGAATCTTTGTTCTTGGCTAGAATCAGGCAAGTAATGTCTACAACCAATAATATACCTGAATAATAGGATCAAGCAATGCAGAGAGGACAGGTTCAAAGGCAGGCTTTCTGCCCGAGAGAGTAACCATCATACTGTCATATGTTCCGATTATTTCAAGCAGTAGAGATACTCCTTCCCTTAGTGTTTGCGGTGGAGAAAGATCAACTGCAACAAGCGGAGGGTAGCGTAGAAGTTTCTCTCCTCGGGTTTTTAGCATGTCAAAGAATGTCTTTTGAGCAGCCTCCTTAAGATCGCAAAGCGTATTGCAGAGAGCTGTCTCCCTACCTAGTAGATCTGATATCTGCATATAATTGCGATAAAGGATGCCCAAGATGACAACTAATAAAATCTAAGCTACGTTGAGAGTAGAGTTAACTTACCGTATGGCTGTAAAACTCCAAAGTATTACTAAGTTTATATGTAACTATAATGTTAGGCTGCGACTGAAGAACTTGTTCGACTCTCAACTTAAATGGCCGGCAAACTCCTTCAAATATCCTGTCTAGAACAAACTTTAAATCTGACTCGGTTTTCGTTACATCACTATCGGAGATTTTGGAGGGAGTATCTGCTCCTGTGTCTGCCATGGAATCTGGATCGAGCAACGCTACTACAAGTTCTCTTTCAGACGCTAAAGCCTGCATATAGCCCAAAAGAAAAAATACTCTCAACACAGAAAAGAAAAGCCCAACAGCAGGAATAACAACACAAAAGATTAAGACCCACCTGATGAAGCCATCCCAGCATGTCACCTACATATCTCAGAGGATCGTGAGCGTGCACTTCAATTGGCCGGGGTAACCCTCCGGGTCCTCCACGTGTGAGAGCAGTGATAAATCTTCTGAACAATGCATTGTGCCTCATGTTTGCCACCTGTGTGTAACGAAAGCTATGTCTGAAATAATGTAGCAATATACTATGAACCGTTATGTTTCCCGCAGAATTATGAACAAAAACCTCTTCGGCACAGTATTTGAAAAGTACTGGTCTGGCTCTGAGGCATCGCACTGCTGTTTTTAAGAGATCACTGACTTCAGGATTGTCTGTGTCGCCAAGTCGCCTGCATTCAGCCTGCACCCACCTGACAGCAGAGAAGTGATATGCCTTGTATAATCATGATGGTGCAATTTAATTATATGTAAGAACTTTTTACCTGTTATCCTCTATTGATATCAAAGAATTTACCTGCATAGTCGTTCATAAGCTCCTTCTTGGTAGACTGCCATCATGTCCATAAGTTCCAAACCAGCTCGCTGAAGGAGAATAGAGAAATTCAACGAAGACCACATTGATAAAATCGCCATCACATAAAGGCCATCATCCTAAAAGTTCCTATCTACGTCAAGCATAGTAAGATAACAAATGCTCATGCACAAAAGACAAGAACACATATTAATCGCCATCTCATTAGCTGCCTGAAGTTCGACAGAAATGGAAAACAGAAAAAGAAAAGCCGGCAGGGATGAACCTGGTGGTGTGTCCTCAGTAGTACTTTGCAGTTGGAATGAATTTCCTGAACGTGAGCAAGTGCTTTGAAGAAACTTTCGCTAAGATCTTCCTCCCTTAGTGCATTTATCTAGATAGTGACAGGAATAGCTGAATAATCATCCTAAAATTAAATTCAAACGACCTCGCAAGAAAAGTATCAATGCACAAAGATAAGCCAAATACCTCATCATTAGACAGCTGATAATCACGGAGAAAACACGACGCTATTTCTTGCCTCTGAGTGGTGGTTTCAAGCTCCTGCTTCAGCCTCTCCGTTGTGCTGATAATGTCCCCCGTGGTCGCATTACAATTGCTTATAGATTTCGCAATCCTACAGCAAAACAAAACAAGTCAACATATTCATTCCAACCATTTTAAACTATTGTGGGTTATAACATCAATCCAATGATCGGCATACTTGTCGCAGCATCAGCCAAAGTATTAACCTCCTCCTCCACCCGATCTAAAGCCTACAAAACAGATCGCATGTATTCATTACTCCGCACGTCAAATATAGCCAAACAAATCTGCGATTCGATCATCGTACCAGCTGTACGGAAGTTGACGCAGCTAAAAACTCCTCATTAATCGACAAACCACGCCTCTCCATGGTTGATCGGAGATTACGCCTCGTTTGAGGAGTATTCTCGGAGTAAAAGCTTGACAGCGTGTTCAGAGACGACAGCAGATCGGGCGCATCTGTTCGAGTTTCCAGCACCTTCTTCAGCTTCCGTGAAAGCCCCGGCGCCAATGCCGTCGATGTACCCATCCTCTCTCTCTCTCTCTCTCTCTCTCTCTACACACGAAGAGTGTGGTGTGGTGGAGCAGCTAACAGAGATGGAAAAGACTCGGACTCGGATGTCGGAAAATGTACAATCGTTGATGCTTGACGTACAACCGACTGCTCAAGCAAGACGAATGAATGCGTTATATTATTGTTGGGCCTGAGTTATTTGTTGGGCCGATCATTGGAAAATTAAATATATGCTAAACAATAATAGTATCTGTTGTGTTTGTGTCCATTTGAGTCAGCAAAGTTAAAAGGTCAACTAATATCTTGACGTACACGTGTCGGGTGACGCGTGCTATACTCGACTAAGCAAACGCGTGGGCCACTAAATCGAAAAGCAGGATGTGGATGATTGATATCTTCCTGCTATAAAAAGCAACAATAATGGCTTATCTATAGGAATCCTTTTACGTTCAATACATATATCAAAGCGCATTATCTCTTGCCCCAAACATCGGCGACGTTTTCAAGGTGATGACATCTATCTATCTTTCTATCCCTAGTATCTTCTCTTTCTTTGCATAACCATGTTCTACACAGCTCCTCTGAGGCAGGCTTTTGTTTTTGTTTTTATTTATCGAATTTTGTCGTAATTATTTGCATGCCTACGATCTACCGCGTTCGTGATCTGATAATTAGTTTTGTTCCTTGATTTTGCGTTTGGCTTTTCGATCTTGAATTTTTATGCGGTGTAGTAGTAGTATGTGTTATTTCCGGGATGATTTATCTGCTCGGAGGATTTCATCTCCTAGGGCATAGTTTCCTTTGATCGTAGCTATGTTTGATTTATTGGTACTGTATAAAAGTTCGCCGATCTGTAGTGATGGCTAAAGTATGTTATCAATACGCATGCCAACATCGCAGGAGAGAGAGAAATTAAAAAATAAAAAAGGTGGTATTTCCATGTCCTTGTTGATGGTGCGATTAGATTAGAAATTGATCGAAATCCCTAGTTTTCTTGGTGTAATTTGAAGGAAAGTGCATTGGCTTATGGTACTGCAGTTGAGCTGTACCTTACGAAACTTGTCTTGTTTCAGGTAACAAGGAAGATTTAAACAACAAATTTAAAAAAATGGGAGGTGGAAAAGACAAGCACGACGAATCAGACAAGGGCCTTTTCTCGAACATCGCTGGTGGCCTCGCTGGTGGCCACTATCCACAAGGCGGATATCCACAAGGCGGATATCCACCTGGGCAGTACCCACCACCACCGCACGGTGGTGGTTATCCACCACATGGCTATCCTCAGTCTGGATATCCTCAAGGCTATCCGCCTGCCGGCTACCCACCTTCTGGCTACCCCCCATCTGGCTATCCACCATATCAAGGCCATCATCCTCCTCCATCAGGATATCCCGGCCATGCAGGTACTTAATTCTACCTTTTTTAAGCAGCAGATTAGCTTGTCGAATAAGGGTTGCTTGAGATTTGGATTAGTGTAGAGAAATGATGAATAATGATGCTGTCCCACCTTTATTTGCTTGTAGTTGTAGTCCGAGTTTCTCTCTTTTCAACAATATGAGATACACATTCTCCCAACAATTACTGAAGTACCATGATGTCTTGCTGGTCAAGTTGGTTCCTTTTTTTTCTTGCGAAATTCTGAAGAAGTCTCCTTTCTTTTCAGGGGGATCTGGGATAGGAGGGTTGATCGCTGGTGGTGCTGCGGCTGCAGCTGCGGCCATGGGAGCCTCCCATATGGGGCACGGTGGTATGGGCCACTATGGGCATGGCCATGGCGGCATGGGCCATGGCGGCATGGGCCATTATGGTCATGGAAAGTTCAAGCATGGAAAGTTTGGCAAGCATGGCAAGTTTGGGAAGCACAAGGGTCATGGAATGTTCGGTGGAGGCAAATTCAAGAAATGGAAGTGATCTGCACCTATGGAATGATATGATTGTGATTATATATGAGAGTGGCTCTTAGTATGTTTGTCATGTTCTTGACTTGATATAATAATGATGTTGGCTTGTTTTCTGGTGATTTGCTTGATATTATGACATTAAGTTGAGCTCTCTCGTGTGAGGAGAAGCTCTTTCTTTAGTAAAGATTAAATTTCTTTTTTATTTTGCTATTTAGTTGTTGCATATATAAATTATACGAGAGCATTTTGGATTTGTGGCCAACGTCTTGTATGAGAATCCTTAATCTTGGGAAACAAATCTCGTTACTCCATTAAATGTAATCTGATGTAGGTAAGGTAGTCAATCGTAATAAATTATAGGAAATAGTTATTTGTATAGTTTAGTACCTTTTAATTAATAAATCAAGATTATAAACTTGTATAAACAAAAAAAAGTAATACCTCGAAAGAAAACCTAGCGAATTTAAGCTGCGTGTGCTGGGCTTCATCTCCAGACTCGTTCAGCTCTGTCAATCTCTTATCCGCTGAAGGTATCGTTTCGTTAACTCGATCTACACATATACATGTAGATTCGATTAAGGATTATCCTTTCGACTGCTATTCAAATTGTTGCTGTCTTGATATGTTTTCAGTTGGATACGTATAAAGGGAGAGATATGTCGGATCAGAAGCTGACGCGAATCGCGATAGTTAGCTCCGACAAGTGCAAGCCCAAGAAATGTCGTCAGGAGTGCAAAAAGAGCTGCCCTGTTGTTAAAACAGGTTACTTTTTTACTTCTCGAATCTATCGCTCAAGGGTTGATTTAGCTCAATTTTGCTTTATTTTGTTCTCGTTGTTGTTTCTTTCGATCAGAGGAGCTGGTGAATTTCTTTCCTATTTCTTCTTTTGGCTTTCTCGACTTCACATTCTTTTGATCAATGACTACTGTCATTTTTCTGAATGAAACTTGCAATAAAGGCTGCTCTTTTCTTGTGAACGTCTTTGAACCATGATTGCGGTCTGTTGTCTGCTTGTCAGATCTTAACTGTTCTATCTGGTCGTTTTGTTAAGTTGATTGTATATATTGCTGCGTCCTATTCAGGAAAACTTTGCATTGAGGTCACTGCTGCATCTAAGATTGCTTTCATCTCGGAGGAACTGTGCATTGGTTGTGGTATCTGTGTGAAGGTTAGTCCATTGCAATGAAGGAGGTTTTTTGTTTGAGCATTTTTTCGAGTGTCACACATATCTACTCCTTTCAGAAATGCCCATTTGAAGCAATCCAGATTATCAATCTGCCAAAAGACCTGGATAAGGATACGACCCATCGTTATGGTCCGAACACTTTTAAATTACACAGGTATGGTTTAACTTTCTCTCTTTTTTTTTATCTTTTGATCAGAACTTCCTAGCTGTCATCTTACGTTCCTTTCAGGTTACCTGTTCCAAGACCTGGTCAAGTTCTTGGCTTGGTTGGAACTAATGGCATTGGGAAATCCACGGCACTCAAAGTTTTGGCTGGGAAATTGAAGCCTAACCTGGGGCGCTTCAATGTATCATCTCGTTTGTCTGCTTCATATTTGTTATGGATAGTTGAGTATGCTGGACGATTTTCAATTTCGAACTTGTGCAGAATCCTCCAGATTGGCAAGAAATCTTGACCTACTTCCGAGGATCTGAGTTACAGAATTATTTTACACGCATTCTGGAAGATAACTTGAAGGTACTGTTTTCCATGGTGCAACGATCTCCGCGACTTGGTGTTTCTGAAATTATCTTCATCATTAGAAATTCCCTTTTCTCCCAGGCGATTATCAAGCCCCAGTATGTCGACCATATTCCTAAAGCTGTTAAGGGAAACGTGGGCGAGGTTCTTTCACAGAAGGATGAGAGAGGCGTGAAAGAAGAACTTGGAACTGATCTTGAGCTAATTCAGGTCATGGACCGTAATGTTGGAGACTTATCTGGTGGAGAGCTGCAAAGATTTGCTATTGCTGTTGTCGCCATACAGAATGCTGAGATTTACATGTTTGACGAACCATCGAGCTATCTCGATGTGAAACAGAGACTTAAAGCAGCACAGGTTATCAGATCCTTGCTTCGACCAAATAGGTTTGTGATACTTGCATTTCATCTGTTTAGACATCATAACCTTACTGGATCTCTTTTTCATAGTTTTTCTGTTTTTTCTTGGGCAGTTACGTGATTGTTGTGGAGCACGACCTTAGCGTACTAGATTATTTGTCCGACTTCATCTGCTGTCTGTATGGCAAACCTGGTGTTTATGGAGTGGTGACCCTTCCATTTTCTGTCAGAGAAGGAATTAATATATTTTTGGCTGGATTTGTGCCTACGGAGAATCTAAGGTTTCGTGACGAATCTCTAACTTTTAAGGTAAGCCTTTTTCACCTGTAGTAATTTTTTTATTTGGTGCTGACCAAGTTACTCGTTATCGTTTTTTTTTGTTCAGGTCGCGGAGGTTCCACAGGAGAATGGTGAAGAGGTTGATACCTATGCTCGATATAAGTATCCAACCATGACTAAAACTCAGGGAAATTTCACGCTTAAGGTCATGGAGGGTGAATTCACTGATTCTCAAATAGTTGTGATGCTTGGTGAGAATGGTACAGGAAAGACAACGTTCATAAGGATGCTGGTATGATCCCTGACCCTACTCATATGCTGCGGAATATATCATTATTTATTATTCATTTCATTTTTTTTTTGTATTTCAGGCTGGTCTTTTGAAGCCCGATTCAGTAGAAGGATCCGATGTGGAAATACCCGAATTCAATGTCTCTTACAAACCACAGAAAATAAGTCCAAAGTTTCAGTCCACTGTTCGAATGCTACTGCATCAGAAAATCCGAGATTCCTACATGCATCCTCAGTTTGTATCAGATGTAATGAAGCCCCTCTTAATAGAGCAACTAATGGATCAAGAGGTTGTGAATCTTTCTGGTGGAGAATTACAGAGGGTTGCGCTGACCCTCTGTCTTGGAAAGGTTAGCATACACGCATGCAATTTTCTCTTCTATACGTCATATATATGCTTAGTATAAGTCTTCTGATCAATTATTTAAATTTCACGACTGTGCTTTTGCAGCCTGCAGACATATACTTAATAGACGAACCGAGTGCATACCTCGATTCAGAGCAGCGAATTGTCGCTTCCAAAGTCATAAAGAGATTTATACTTCATGCAAAGAAAACAGCGTTTATTGTTGAACACGACTTTATAATGGCAACTTACCTTGCGGATAGGGTGGTAGTGTATGAGGGGACACCATCTCTCGACTGTACGGCTAATTCTCCTCAATCACTGTTGACTGGGATGAACCTATTCCTATCCGTAAGTTTCTTTCTCATAATCTTAACATTTTGGCCGTAGTCTTAACACTTTCTGGTCTTAATTTTTTTTTTTTGTTTGTAAATGTAGCACCTGAATATCACATTTAGAAGGGACCCAACAAATTATCGTCCGAGAATCAATAAATTGGACTCTACCAAGGACCGAGAGCAGAAGAATGCTGGATCATACTATTATCTCGATGACTGATGAGAAAACTAGTCCAATCAGCAGAGGCATTACCTAAAGTAACCTCTTGAATTCCTTGTTTAGCGTCTGCCCCAATAAAAAAACCTTGCTTTCGGATCCCCATTGATGATGATATCAATGCGGTGTGTTTATCATAGTCGAAGGTTAGTTTATTTTAACGGGTTTCGTTCAAAGATCAGCAAATGCTCATGCATAATCTTTGATTGTCGATCACGGCACAGTTTTGGCCATTTTCAGATTTTGAGTTCCCTTTGAGGATTGTCTCTTTATATTTCTCGAACCATCGTGCCGTGCTGTTTGTAACAATCGTTTTAGTTTTTCCTCTATAAACTACATACATATTTGACGATGAAAAAATTCAGTTCTTGTCTCTCTGTCCATGAATTCTTACAAGTACAGTATATATGATATCTTATAACAAGGGAAACCTCGCCTTGCACAAAATCATCGGTGAGTCGAATATCGTCTGTCAGCTTTTGCCTTACAGAGGAGGATGATCTTCTTCAGGCTTTTGTGGAGGTTTAGGTTTCCAATCAGGCTTTTCGTCCCAATACATGTCATAATATATGTGGCCCGACTTGTGATCCATGACACAACACCATATACCAACATATCTCTTCATTCGCCTACGAAACCTTTCTTCCCTGGCCTGGTAAGTCGATTGCATTGCAGCAAGTAAGCAAAACTCATTTCCATTGCATGTAGGAATAAATCTCATGTCTAAGAACTTACCTTGTCTGCAAATCCCGCAAAGGCACCTTGCATTGATGAGAACTGAATGACTTTCACGTCCTTGAAGGATGAGAATATCGTCTTGAACTGTAAAGGAAGAGACAAAATCAAAATCGTATCGACAGAGGTTGTTTATGGACGAGACAATTAGGAATATAGAATTTAAGTACAGTTTCTTCGGAACTCCGTTTTGGGAACTTGAGAACTGCAGATCTGCTCGTCGTATTTGAAACCTCACAACCCTTTGTCCCCTCTTGACATAGATGCACGTCAAGCCAAGAATCTTTCACCTGCGATAAACAACCATTAAGAGAAATTATATCGCACGAAATGAGAGAACAGAACAGAATCTCTTTATCTTGGATGAGTATTCGAAAAGAAAACCTCTCGAGGCAACAAAGGGTTGTCGAGGAAAGAATATTCCCTGAAGTCGACCCTTGGACCAAGTTCTTCCTCAGGAAATTCCTTCAGCATTACGTTAACCTGCATTTCATAGCTATCTCAATTGATCCATCTCGGGTTTTCGCTACTAAGCTTGCTTTGAGATTACGAATCAGTAAGTACCTCAAAGACATGATCTAAGGGACAAAGGAAAGGCTGTCTAGTCAAAGTGCCGGCAAGAATTCCTGGATGTCCGAACCAAAGTCGGTCCAATCTGCACCATAATGGAGGCATTACCTAAAATAAGAAAACATGTTTCGTTCGTTCACATCCGAAAGAAAAATATCTGAAATTTGTTCAATAAAATCTACGGAGCTCAAATGTCAAGAACCATGGCAGTTCTTACCAACGTTCGACCAAGCAACGAAGCAACTGCAAAGGCAGTCCGTATCTGCTTCATCTGAAGATACAAAGTTCATTTTCATAGGCTTATTCACTTTGCCACTGAAGCAAATTCTACACTTTTATGGGCTTACTTGGTAATTAACAAGGGCAAAGTGTGACTCGATGTTGTGCTCTCCATCTAGCATTAAGTTCTTCGGTATGTTGGGCTTGAATGTCATGAATCCTCCTACATAATAATGAAACATCAGTAGAATGATAAAAGAATCACAACAAAACATCACAGATGCCACAACATCCTTATTATGGTCAGGCATGCATAAACGATAGGCGTATCAAATATAAAAAATTGAAAAACCTGGCGAGTCATAGTACTCGGGCGGATCATAGAAAACCATAGCCTCACGCAAGCGATGACGCTTTCCTTCTGTACCACCATACTGATATGTCGTGTGTACGGCATAAGGTTCCAATCTAAGTTGCTGGTAAGAAGCCTGCACAGAAAAGAAATGGTTTCTGTGAATTTTGTGAAGGCATAACTATATGATCATCTGCAAGTCTATTACAAACTGCAAAATCGGTAATTATGTTGAAGAAGAAGAAGAAGACCTGGACAAAGTAAGTGTGTCCACTGCAAAAGATGCTCGCTGGGAGAATCCCGAGTTTAAGGTTGCCATCGTAAGCATACACAAGTCCGCTGTCTTCATCAACAGGTGGGCCCAACTGCTTTCGAATTATGTCATTGAAGCCATTTTGGTCCCATATCTTGTCATCAGCAAGGAGATATTCTTTCCATTCTTTTGCTAATTTCTTCGAAGAGTCAGTTGGCCTCCAATGAAAAATCCCAATGTTATAGGCAGCTCCAGCTTTTCAAGAGAGTTGAGTCAAAAGCTTTTCCATTTGCAAATGACTAATACTATCATTAGTTAGCTTTCGTAAAGATTAGACATGGAAGACATACCTAATCTCCAGTCGTCCAACCGATCGTCAACCATTGTTGGTGAAACTTGATCGGTTGAAGTCAACACGTCTGCGTCAGGAAAACGTGCAAGATATGGAAGGGGGTTCTGTTTCAAGAAAAAGGAAACTTGACGATTGGTAACATATATTGCAGCAAGAAAGAAACTGGGATCATCTTAGTTGTTTGAGAGGGGAACATTCGCCTCTAATTCATCAAGATGGGAAATTGAAAGCAAAATTAAGCAGATGTCTACCTTCAACCAAACCATGTCCGTGTCGCACATCAGTAACTCAAAGCCGTAAGGTAAGATAGAGTCTATCAGAATGACCTTCTCTCTCCCCATTTTGTGAAACGTTGGTGAGCCCCACCCAACGTCTATGGTGCTCATGTGACTGCCCATATCAAAAACTGGAACGCCTTTCCAGTAAAGAGCCTCCAAGAGCTTCGTGTCCATTGCACCTGAGAATAATAATATTTTCAAAAACTATATGTCTAAAGTCACATAAATGATTACACAGATGGAATCCAAGAGAATACTCACCGACAAAAAGGTTGTAAACACCGATGTCGGTCAAGTGTTTCACCCAAGTCAGAATAAAATCCATGAAGGCAAAGTTACCAAATGTCACGATTATGACGTTGTCCTCCACTCTTGTCTGAATAAGTTCCTTCGTCAATTTAAAGGTGCTCAGTGGTGGCATCTTTGAACCAGTTTCGGGAGCGTTCCAAATAGGAGGCAGAGATTTATGATGAGATTTTGAGGCTGAGTTTGATATCGTGTCGACTTCTCCTTGGCGACGAGGAGCAGAAGAACGAGTGAGAGCTGGTGAAATTGCTCCTACAGTATTTCACAGAACAGATTAAACAAATAAACATACAGCTCTGGCCAGAAATGCGCAACGATCAGTGATCATAGGCAGAAAAGAGAGATTCGAAGCTCAAGAAAATGGAAAAACTGAAAGAAAAATCTACTGCAATGCCTACTTTTCTCAAGGCCATCATCTTCCCACGTTTGACAAAAGCTATCAATCCATCAACGCCAGAGATGAATAGATCAAACATCTCAGAATATTAAGGGATCATAACTATATGAGTTGATCTCTGCAGCTGACAGAATTAATAATGGAACCAATTGCACTTATGAAGCTTACGAATCAAACTAAGAACAAACATAGCGTACACGTCATAAACGACAGCAACGGGTCAACTATAATGTCAACTACCCATAAACGATTTTGACCTCAACATGCGATACTCAGCACAAACAAACTGCAGAAATAGGAAGGAAAACTTAACAAGCAAAAGGCGCGCGCTTATAGCAAGAAACCGTACCATCAACGCCGGAGGAAGCTGACGCGGCGAACCACGATAGTGCGCTTGAAGTGGAGAAAACGGCGGAGAATACGTAGAACGACGACAGCAATATGCCGACGATCACAGTGACGTAGATCGTCACGAATAATGGCTTGGATTTTGAGACCTCCTTCAGTGAACTCGACGCCATTATTAAGCTGGATTCAGAGGAAAAGGTGAAACATTATCGGGAAAGTTGGAAGCTTTGACCTTTCAAACCATAGCCCGGTATAAATCTCAAGGAATCATCAACCCATCAACTTTCACGCCTTTATTACTTCGATTTCGTTTAACCTCTGTCTGATTATAAGAGATAGATTCTTGATTTCATAAATCCTGTAATTAGATGAGAGAGAGAGAGAGAGAGAGGCTTATACATGTGTAAGCAGGATTGACAGTATAAATATGATCAAATATAAACAATTATTTCTATTTGCCATCCAATCCACCGTCAAATAAATGTCGTAGCTTGGAGATAAGATATAGGGAAAAAAAAATTCATTATTGCATCCCAAACCAAATGTAAGAGACGAGTCAGCAAGGAATTACTATTTACATTATGCTGGCAATTTATTGGGCTTTCGAGCGCAGGCCCTAATAAAAGTCAACGGTCGACATCAGTGTCCGAGTGTGTGTAAAACGTTTGACTAAGTTATCCAATTATTAATTTTTTAGTTTATTGCAAGTAGTTGGTACATGGAATCTCCTTTGCATGTAATGGAAAATGGGAAAGTGGTTAGGGGTGGCGGATATTTTATTGGAAAATCAACACAATAGATGAGATAAAATCATAATCTGTAAGAAAAATATACTCTTTTTATATGAAAACTTGGGAAGTTTATGATACATTCGGAGTATGTAAGTTTGGAAGTTTTCGAGTTTACTTCATGCATCAGATATTTATCTATCTGTAATGGTCTAGCTTTTAAGCTGTTGACGACGTACGCTAGGAAATAGCCGATTAATAGAACGTGCGGGCATCGTTTAGGGTTTGGAGAAAAGTATTTACTCCTAACTAGTAGTCTTCATTATGTCAAAAGTCAACTTCAACATAATCCACATGTATCGTGTACATGAACTTCCCAAGTAAAACAAACAGAAATGAATCATAGTCCATACTTCAATTTTCAAGAAGTTTAAGTGTTGGCCCAAAACCATATCATCTCACAGGTTATTACAGACAATTAATGTCGTTAAGAACTTTATTGAAATAAAACAACAATCACACAAGGTCACCTCACAGATAGAATAGCATCACATAAGCAATACTAATAACTCAAAATTTTTATGTTTGGAATATGACGAATGATATATATCCCCCACCTCACAGCACAATTACAGACATTTATATAATCTGATGCAAAGAACGAAAGTACACACTGATTTTACCAAAATCACACGGATAAGTTTAGGTTTAAGCAGTGGATTTGACGATTAAAAAAAAAAAAAGAAAGAAACTTCAGCTAAGCAAGTCCTTGAATAAGTTGGGGTTCTGACCTGAAGGTGTCACGCCCATTTGCCTCACACGTTCGTCTTTGCCCAGCTCTTCCTTCAGATTCAGTCCCTTGCTATGTTGTTGTTTCGAGTTCTCAGACGAACCATTTCTGTAAACATCGCTCGTCATTAGATTCGCCTCAGAACTGTCGCCTGGAACGCTCACAGACATGCCATCAAATACAGACGTAAAATCAAACGTCCCACTCGAGACAGATGGACCAGACATTTTGGGGTTTGAGTCCTGCGTAAAATCAAGAAGACCCTCCAAATCCTTAAAGGGATCCATCGACGGGGCAGAACTTGTAACAACAGACGCTTCTCCTAAATCCAACAAGTCTGGGGGTGGCTGGGGTGTTTTTACGACAATGTTATCAGAAGCAGTTGTTTTCGACGAACGAGGCTTATTGTGGTTGTGAGGCTCTGAAATCTGAAATCTGAATAAGCGGTGGACGAAGGTTGTCTTCTATCAGGTTTCGATTGACCCCCGAAGATGGAAGCTGCCAATCTTTGCTTTTCGGGTGGAATTTCGACTGTATTCTTTTTGGGTTCGTAGGGCTTGTGAGCATCAAGTGTTCTTGAGCTCGAAGAACTGGTCAGTGCATCGCTTTGACGAGGTTCGTTCTGAACCTTCTCAGTATATGGAGTTGAAAGGGATGGAGCTGGGGTGGAGGAGTAAGTGGGCTGGCCCCACTTTCTTTGAACACCGTCAAGTCGTAATTTGATCTCGGATGAGCCAACGCCAGAAGAAGACGGAAAGGATGGGGTGGGTATGTCTGAGGTGTATGGTTGTTCTGTAATAGGAACAAGTTCAGCTGAGGCTGCTGATACAGGAGGGGTACTCAGAGGCTGAGCGGGTTTAGGTAGTTCGTAGGCCTCGAACCTAAGTGAGTGCATCGAGGGCTCATGGTGATCCTCTTGAATGTTGAAACTGACAACGTTTGACATTCCAAGGCGTTCATTCTCGGGGATGTATGGTTGGGCACCATTTTCCAGTGCTTGTTGGACGAAACCATCTAGGAATGGGAGGTTTCTGTCGATCTGCAGTGATTTTAGATGACGAATCATGACGTTACATGAGAAATGGAAAGTTAAATGAAACTTTCTGGTGCCAACAAGTTACCTCAACGTAGTTAGAAGCTGAATCTCTTTTAATTATTTTCTCAACCTGATGAGCATCCAAACCAGCCATTGCTTGGAGCTCGTAGCCACGCTGCTGAAGATCTGTTGAATGGGAAGCTAATGTCTCTTCAATCAACGATTGGCACTGGAAAAAAAGCAATACATATCAGTATGAAATCCTTTACATGCAAGTTCA
Source organism: Craterostigma plantagineum (assembly GCA_027422505.1). Lineage (NCBI taxonomy): Eukaryota > Viridiplantae > Streptophyta > Magnoliopsida > Lamiales > Linderniaceae > Craterostigma > Craterostigma plantagineum. The sequence continues at coordinate 163,571 of JAPQWV010000605.1, read as the reverse complement.
GGAAGAGACAAAAGTAGGCTTACCACCTAAATACATAGCATAATCATCCTAAATATATAGCAAAAGATGTTTGATTGAGATAGCTTATTACATCACGATGCTTCAAAATGCTCAAGATGCATTAACACATGATGATAATAGATGTAAATTGTTAAACATGTATAGCATATCAATTTGATTATATATGTTCCACGAAAGTAATGAATGCTCCAAATGTGAAAAGCTCAATCCATGACTACGTTACCTCAGGTAATATGTCAACCACTCTCCCAGCAGCTTTCTCAAATGAATAAATCTTCATAAGTGCTGTTACTGCATATGCCTTCAAAACAAATGGAAAATCAGCGACTACACGAACAGACCAATTAGTTGCAGTGAAAATCAAAGCTTCACATATGAACATTTAACTGCATTATAAGAGAGAATGTAAAAGGCAAGACTAGGTACATACTTTCACAGTATCATCAGTTGAATGTGCCTCTGCCACATCACACAACTTCCCCATGATATATGAAGCAGGATACTTTCCATCAGCGGTACCATATTCCCCCAAGACCCAACAAATAACCTGCAATGCACAATAAGCACGCAAATCATGATGACTTGCTGAGTAGAAGAGCGATTATATTTCGAATGGATAAAAGGTTCAGTCGCATCGTACTTGCAAAAAGGCAGATGGAAGTTTAGGTTCTCCCATTATTCGGAGATATGACTCAACCTGCACCAGACATACACCAGCAAACACATTATTTGACCAGAAGGAAAGTATTACAAGAACGTCAAAAGCCAATGGAAGACAGACCATAGCTTAATACCACAAGTACTGAAAAAACAAATGATAGAGTAATAGATGTTTTTCTTTATTATTACCAACAAGAATGTCATGAAAAGATAAAACAAACTAATAATCACCATAGATACAGGGTACATGAAAGTGACACGAAGCTCAGATCCAGAAAGAGAACTTACAGCAGATGATCTAAGCTGACTATCTGTAGTATCATCATCCTCTCCAAATCCCTCAGCAATTAATCGCATCAAGTTATGCGCAACTTTACTGTTTATCAGGTCCCCAGCATGCTCAAACACTCGATTCATGGTCTGATATATGACAAAGGAAAAGAAAGAAACAAATCAGAATTACTTTAAAATTCATGCTATATCAGAGGTAATAACAAGTCAGAAACTTCTTAAAAGTAAAATCATAAGCACATATGATAAATGATAAATCAGGACAGACCAAAATAAACCATTGGTTGCTCGGTGCGAACTGTTCCGCAAGCTCAATACATCTCGATGCTATTTCAGTTTTGTAATGGCTGTCGATAATGTTTATCATGTAGTCTATCATGCGTTCCACTATCACTTCCACATTGGATGACTTCGTCATTTTATAAAGCAACTCAAATGTCTTGCGCTTCAGAGTGTCATCAGGATCCTGTTGTTCAACACCCAAAACATGTGACTAAAGTTCATATGAAAGACAGGGAGATAAAGGGGGCATAAACTAAGGAAAGGACCAAAATCAAGGCATATCCTTTTGCTGCAATGAGTATGGCAATTTCGCCACGGAGAAGAATAGGAACCATACCTCTAAGCAATCAATAACTGCAAGTTGGTGCTGTTCAGCGATTTCCGGGTTTATCATTATCAGTCTACTAAGAGCGTCTATGCCAAGATATTTTAAATTGTGGCTGTCACTCTGTCCATTGAAAACAATATCGACAATTTATTATCAGGACAAGGGAATCATTATGTTTAAGTTTCTAAATAAAATAACATAAAGCTGCTGTGACAGACCCTCAAAAATTTTGAAACAGCATCAGCAGCAGCTTCAAGCAACTTTGGTTCGGGTACAATGAAGATACACAGCAAATGCACTCGTAAAGAATGGCATTTCCAATATTAGTAGTTGAGTCGCATTTCCTCAATATGTCACCAACGATTGTATACATTTGCTCGCTGGCCTTTTTGTCACCGCTACCCAGTAGTGCCAGAACTTTCAGTAATTTGATCTGTCAATGCATGGGAAAATTTATCTCTATAGGGTATCCAGAATCAAGAATTAAACCGAAGAAACGAGGGTGGGTTAAATTCTTTCATTGCAAAATCCTAATTCCGAGACAAACTAGACTTCAATTTGCAAGCTTAACTGGAAAAAGCGCAAAAAGTGTTATTAACAGGCATTTCAATATTCACACAAGTGCACAACACAGTCCTTACATATCCCATAAGGGGCTTTATCTTATCAATTGCTCAAATTTTAATTCAGGAATTATCCTACAAACAGAAATAAGCACCATGTTACATACACTTTAGGAGACAAATAAGAATAGATAATCAAGTGTACCTGAATGAATGGAGCAGGCATCTGGTGATAATCATAGCTCTTTGGTAGTCTACGTTCAGCTACTTGCTTAAGAATGTTTACAAAACTAACCACCAGATCTCTATACGAATCAACATCAGTCTTGATAAGATCAAACAGAGGGCATAATGCTGCTCCCATTACACCAGGATCATTATCTACGAGTCCCTGCAGAAAAATTCGTTTAGAACGGAAAAGAAATTACTAGATATTCAAATGGGTAGCACCAACAATAAATACTACACAGCATAACCAACACTGGAAGAACGTGTCATAAATACAACTAAAGTGAAAAAAAAGAAGATCTCGCATCCCCAATTAGGTGAAGGGAGATCCTTAAATTCCAATGGAACCATTCAATCCTACGCAACTCTTCCAAGTTCTTTCTACTATGAATCAGAAACATGCAACCAAGACAACTACAATTTAATCACACAATCACGATGTATTCAACACAAAGCAAAACAAATCCTTCGAAATCTAACAAAAACTCCACACTCGAACACATACAACAAAGAGGATGGAAAAAAGAAACTTAAGAGAACACAGCCAAACCCATACAACCTTTCTAAAACTAGAAAGCAGATGTGACACAGCCCCAGGCGCCTTTCGGTAAAACCGATGCAAAGCCATCACAGCCTTCTTCCTCACTGCCTCCTTTGGATGCCCCAGTAGCTCCACCACCTGATTTAAAACCGCTGGAATTGTTTCTTCATTAATCAACCTACACACTGCGTTCAAAGCCGCACAAACCACCAAATAATTATCACTCTTCAAATCCTTCTGTATCGTATTCACGATCAGGATAATCAGATCGTGGTCCTCGTTCAAGAACAGCGTCACCGCCAAGTAGCCAGTCCTCTTAATCGGCAAATTTTCATCGTGCGTCATCTTAACAGCGTGGATATACCCAAAGGACGCGTCGTGACCGAGCATCTCGATGTATATGAGTCGGATTAGGTATTCCTTGAACTTGAATTTGGGGTATTGGGGTTCGCCAGTCGGGACTTGAGGTTTCGATCTCGCGGAGCACAATGCGATCTTCCTCAGCTTTGGATCGGCACTCGCCTATCGACTTTATGAGGTCAAGGAATTCCTTTGATTGGGAAAAAGCTGCTTGGAGCCCATGGCGAGCTCCCTGCCGATGGTCTTGAGCTGCTCCATCGTCGGAAATTGGATCGGAGCTACGATTTTATGTTCCAAAAGTGGCTTAGCAAGTGATACTGAATCTAGATCGGAGCTAGCTAACGTTGTATATGAGAGTGCTAATCAGATTTTTGTTGACGTGTTGAGAGTAGAAGAGAACCGAAGACGACGATCTTCTTTATTTATTTTTATTTAAGTAATTATTAATGAATTAAGGTGAAGAAAGTATTTTATAAAGAATTAAAGGGCAAATTGCAATACTGATATTTTGTTTTGATGTCAGTAAAATTACCTCATCTCATCTAATCATTCTCTCTTATTGTATTGCATCTCTAGGAAGTATCAAGTGCATTGAACTGAAGTATACACTCATATCAAATTCTATTGCGTTGCAATCTCCATATGATTCCCATCGCATGTATCTTTACTTGTCGTCTTCACATTAGCCCCCTTCATATTTTCTTCGGCTAGCCGCCTTTTTCTCAATCGGTGCACCGTAACCGAGCCGAGGTTCGAACCAAGAGCCACCAAGGCCAACAAGGCCGAGCCAACAAAGACGCCATCTTTCACAAAGTAGCATTCTTGATCGAGCCATCCTTCTCCTAAAGGCTGACTTCGGCTCATGCTTGTTGCTGCACTGATCATGATAACAGCAATCAGCAATTCCAAGCTGATCCTATTCACAAAGTTTATATTCAAATTAACTGCTATCAATTAAATCTGGGCAGAACTGTCAGAAAAGTTTATTAATAACGTTGTCTAAGCTGTCCACGTTAGAAGATTCTCCGACCTGGGTCTGTAAACGAGAGGGAGTGATAAAGAAAGGATTTTTATGTAAAGGCCTGTTGAAATTTTCGATTTTTAACAGCTTCAATCGGTTTTCCCATCAAAAGATCGAAATCCCAGATCGATTTGAATAGTTAAAACATCTGAAAGCAGAGACTGACTGCAGAGAAACCTTACCAAGAGAGAAGGAGCAAACTGCAAGGAACCGTAGGTTTTTTCCTAAGCTCGTGACTGTAGTAAGACTTTCTGCAGACAAGTAATGAGCCAACGAGTTGTGAGATGCAGAGACAGATTATTGCTCCGATCCCTAATTCATAAGCTTGGCTTCCTGGGACAGTACACAGCTTCGAATCTAATCTGATATCAGTTTTCTGGCAAGAAAAGAAAGGATTTTTGAGATTTGCATAGAACATAGTAAAGTAGAAAGAAGAACAAAGAAGCTACCTTTGATTTCTTGAATTCAGAGGCAATGCACAGGGCGAAAGAGATGAGGCTTGATGAGATGGCGATTGAAAGAATAAGAGCAGAACTCATGTAATGGCTTGACCTGTCCATGTAGACCCTTTTTTTTCTTGGTTCGATTATATTACAACTCACAGTTCAGTCGTATGTAATCTATTATTAGCTATGTAAAAGTAATAATTTTCTGTATTATAGTATAGTATTTCCTTCCCTTCACTAGATGGATTCGTTGGCAGTTGAAAATGTGATGTCAGTTACATTTTTCTATAGCAAAAGCAAACGTGTTGTTAATAGAGCTTCGAAGCGACTACTAAATAAGGATGACTTCAAAGCGATATTATTATATCATATTTTCCCACCACCGATAACATTTAACGTTTTCCGTCTTTACTCATTACATGAATGTTTTTTTCCATGATTACACGAAGGTATTGCTTTTCTTGAAATGGGATTGGTTCTTGAAAATATAGGTTGTATTTCTACGTGGGCTTACAGTTCGAAATAAAGCCCAATACAAATGGTCTCAATTTCTTTTTCTTTGTGAAGTTTATTTTATGAATTGTTACCGAATTGGAGCGAGTAAAATGTCCCTCGTAAGAAGCAGGGGAAGGCAAAAGCTTTGAACATGGAGTCGATGCTAGGGTTTAAGGAGCCCCTTCAATGCGACGTCGTGGAAGAGAAATCCCAAAGCTTGAAGCTCGTGCCTTGGATAAGCTGGGACGAGTGGAGATTCGTGAAAAAATCCATCTTTTCCCCCGTCTCATGCTTCAGTTGCATCTGCTTTGCGAAGAGTGAGCTCTTCTTCTTTCTTGTTTTTCTTTAGCTTATCGTTAGAGAGGCTATTTTTAATTTGCTTTTTATTTCAGATATCGGCATGGAGGAGCAGAGGTTGCATTCCCGTCGCAGTTGATGTCACGGCATCGATTGTTGAAATTCAGCAGAAAGATCCCTTCTTCAGGTTTTTAATTAGTATTCCGTATTTTTGTTCTCTTCAGCAAAGTATTTGATTCTTGCTTATGTATGTGTGTAGAGATTTTCCCATTCCATTTTGCTGCTGTATTTTGACGATGGGTAGAAAGAAAAATAAAAAAAAAAGATTCGAACAAATAGAAATATCTGGATTTATGCACTATGTGTTGTTATATTTGTAGAGCCGAGTTGGAGCAGAGCTCTTCTCATTCCGAGGAAATGTTGTCTATGCTCTATTGCATGGCAATCATGAGGTATCAATCTCTTTCCTTTATTTCTCAATGTAAACATATTTGTGAGCTATTAATGCTTCTAATGAACTGTTTTTATCTGTGTACGATCTCTGTATAGGCTTGTTAATGGAGTCATTGAGAAGACGAGAAAGAAAATGAAATTTCAATAGGAGAAGCTGCTGATAATGTCGGGCTTCCTAGAATGCTTATTGATATTCGACATGGTGAGTGTCTGATGTATTTATGTATGTGTTCATGCCGTCTTACCTTTGATTTGTCCTATGTTTTCCCTATGCAAATAATAATCATTGCGTGCATCTAATTAAATGTCGTCTTTGTATGCAACCTTACTTTTGATTTTCATTCATATTTGCAGAGGGTTCTCACCGTGATCTCCCTTCTCTTCAACTGGTTCGCCTGGCATCAAAACATGTAAATTTCGTCCTCTTTTTCTTGTAATTCATCTCTGATTTTTGTCCTTCACTAATTATTTTCTGACTCTTATTATTAACAATGCAGGCTCTTGATTGGTTGGTATCCTATTATTGGCAACCCCAAGACAAGAAATTCTAGAAGACGAAACTACGAAGACCAAGAAAGATATCAAGCGCAAACTGCGTCAAGCCGCGCTTTGTCTGAAGGCAAGAAGGATTGAAAAATCTAGTTCTTCGCAAGTCAATGAAAAGTGTGAGTTTCAGTATGTAACTTCCTTGGTGTGGGATATTGTTCTTGGCCTTGTCAAATCGTTGTGTTTCTGAAGTATGACTTCTATTCCAATATGCTACAGATTCAAAGAAACAGCTCTCAAAATCATTGAAAAACGTCCTTCGACTGTATTCATCCTTCTCACCCCAAGTCGTCGAAGCTCTTTGGAATTCTTGGTAAACGCTTCAGAATCGTCCAATTCGAACGACCTCCCCGAAGATTCGCCGATAGCTCATCCCAAGGCTGAAGAAAACAAGCAAACTGCTTATGATGACTGGAAATGTGTCGTCATGAAATTGTCCAGGAAAAGCCCAGAATTTCTCCTGACTCTCACACAAGCAGCTCTAGGGAAGATGGAGAGCCAAGCTTCAATAGATTACAAAACACGTGGCCATCATTTCACTCAGAGGCCTTCAAATTCACTCCAATTCGAAGGACTTGCGCTGTTGTTCGAGTGGCTTGTGACTAACCTAAAGACCCTTTATACGGCTGATCACAGAGAATCTCCTGGGTCGAAATCTCCTTCGACGCTAAGATCTTACCAAAGTCAACTGTAATGGGACTTCTACGCAGATGCCTTTTGATATCCACACCCAACACCAGAGTGTAATGGCTTCTGTCCTAATTCTTGCACAGCTTACCAATGACAGCTCTCTACTCCAAAAACTGAGAAAGCTTTCTTTAGTAGTCTCATCAAACTCAGAAGAAGGCCATCTCAGCTCTGGCGAAGAAACCCTTCTTCTTCCGAGCAAGAACAGGCAATTCAGCTCGCTAAAAGGAAGTTCGAGTTGCTCAGACATCGTAAGAAATCAAGAAAGATCGAAGAGCAAAATGACTCTGAAATAGCATCCAAGAGCAGCAAATGGTCCGTGGCTAAGTCTTGGAATCCATGTCCAATTGGGATGCTACCTCACACCATCGGCTTGTCTGGTCGTCTTCCTATTCTAGAACATTCTAGAATCTCAGACGAACGGAATCGACGTAGTAAAAGAGCCCGAGGGGCGTCGAGGAAAGAGATGTGGCATCTGTTAAGAAAATGAAGATCGAAGGTAATGATTTTGGGAACGACGAAGAATTCGTCGGGGGCCGTCTGTTGATGGCTGGAGAGTGGAAGAGAGTTGGAGAAGAAGAATTGATGGCCATTGCATCTTCTATAAGATTATTAGTTTGACAGTTTTGAGAGGTTCTTGAATGTATTAAATTAACTAATTGTTTAAAATTGAAAGCCTTTTCTTGGGTTTTTTTCAACTACTTTAATGCATTTGCATACAATGTGGTTTTTATTTTCCAAACAAAAAGAGAAGGCAAATTATAAAAATGGGTCACTAAGTATATCATTTTTTGATTTTGGTTATTTGTATAGTTTAGTACCTTTTAATTAATAATCACGATTATAAACTTGTATAAACAAAAAAAAGTAATACCTCGAAAGAAACCTAGCGAATTTAAGCTGCGTGTGCTGGGCTTCATCTCCAGACTCGTTCAGCTCTGTCATCTCTTATCCGCTCAAGTATCGTTTCGTTAACTCGATCTACACATATACATGTAGATTCGATTAAAGGATTATCCTTTCGACTGCTATTCAAATTGTTGCTGTCTTGATAATTTTTCAGTGGATACGTATAAAGGGAGAGATATGTCGGATCAGAAGCTGACGCGAATCGCGATAGTTAGCTCCGACAAGTGCAAGCCCAAGAATGTCGTCAGGAGTGCAAAAGAGCTGCCCTGTTGTTAAACAGGTTACTTTTTTACTTCTCGAATCTATCGCTCAAGGTTGATTTAGCTCAATTTTGCTTTATTTTGTTCTCGTTGTTGTTTCTTTCGATCAGAGGAGCTGGTGAATTTCTTCCTATTTCTTCTTTTGGCTTTCTCGACTTCACATTCTTTTGATCAATGACTACTATCATTTTTCTGAATGAAACTTGCAATAAAGGCTGCTCTTTTCTTGTGAACGTCTTTGAACCATGATTGCGGTCTGTTGTCTGCTTGTCAGATCTTAACTGTTCTATCTGGTCGTTTTGTTAAGTTGATTGTATATATTGCTGCGTCCTATTCAGGAAAACTTTGCATTGAGGTCACTGCTGCATCTAAGATTGCTTTCATCTCGGAGGAATGTGCATTGGTTGTGGTATCTGTGTGAAGGTTAGTCCATTGCAATGAGGAGGTTTTTTGTTTGAGCATTTTTTCGAGTGTCACACATATCTACTCCTTTCAGAAATGCCCATTTGAAGGCAATCCAGATTATCATATCTCAAAACTGGATAAGGATACGACCCATCGTTATGGTCCGAACACTTTTAAATTACACAGGTTGGTTTAACTTTCTCTCTCTTTTTTTTTTTTTTTATCTTTTGATCAGAACTTCCTAGCTGTCATCTTACGTTCCTTTCAGGTTACCTGTTCCAAGACCTGGTCAAGTTCTTGGCTTGGTTGGAACTAATGGCATTGGGAATCCACGGCACTCAAAGTTTTGGCTGGAAATTGAAGCCTAACCTGGGGCGCTTCAATGTATCATCTCGTTTGTCTGCTTCATATTTGTTATGGATAGTTGAGTATGCTGGACGATTTCAATTTCGAACTTGTGCAGAATCCTCCAGATTGGCAAGAAATCTTGACCTACTTCCGAGATCTGAGTTACAGAATTATTTTACTTTACACGCATTCTGGAAGATAACTTGAAGGTACTGTTTTCCATGGTGCAACGATCTCCGCGACTTGGTGTTTCTGAAATTATCTTCATCATTAGAAATTCCCTTTTCTCCCAGGCGATTATCAAGCCCCAGTATGTCGACCATATTCCTAAAGCTGTTAAGGAAACGTGGGCGAGGTTCTTTCACAGAAGGATGAGAGAGGCGTGAAAGAAGAACTTGGAACTGATCTTGAGCTAATTCAGGTCATGGACCGTAATGTTGGAGACTTATCTGGTGGAGAGCTGCAAAGATTTGCTATTGCTGTTGTCGCCATACAGAATGCTGAGATTTACATGTTTGACGAACCGTCGAGCTATCTCGATGTGAAACAGAGACTTAAAGCAGCACAGGTTATCAGATCCTTGCTTCGACCAAATAGGTTTGTGATACTTGCATTTCATCTGTTTAGACATCATAACCTTACTGGATCTCTTTTCATAGTTTTCCTGTTTTTTCTTGGCAGTTACGTGATTGTTGTGGAGCACGACCTTAGCGTACTAGATTATTTGTCCGACTTCATCTGCTGTCTGTATGGCAAACCTGGTGTTTATGGAGTGGTGACCCTTCCATTTTCTGTCAGAGAAGGAATTAATATATTTTGGCGGATTTGTGCCTACGGAGAATCTAAGGTTTCGTGACGAATCTCTAACTTTTAAGGTAAGCCTTTTTCACCTGTAGTAATTTTTTATTTGGTGCTGACCAAGTTACTCGTTATCGTTTTTTTGTTCAGGTCGCGGAGGTTCCACAGGAGAATGGTGAAGAGGTTGATACCTATGCTCGATATAAGTATCCAACCATGACTAAAACTCAGGGAAATTTCACGCTTAAGGTCATGGAGGGTGAATTCACTGATTCTCAAATAGTTGTGATGCTTGGTGAGAATGGTACAGGAAACAACGTTCATAAGGATGCTGGTATGATCCCTGACCCTACTCATATGCTGCGGAATATATCATTATTTATTATTCATTTCATTTTTTTTTTTGTATTTCAGGCTGGTCTTTTGAAGCCCGATTCAGTAGAAGGATCCGATGTGGAAATACCCGAATTCAATGTCTCTTACAAACCACAGAAAATAAGTCCAAGTTTCAGTCCACTGTTCGAATGCTACTGCATCAGAAAATCCGAGATTCCTACATGCATCCTCAGTTTGTATCAGATGTATGAAGCCCCTCTTAATAGAGCAACTAATGGATCAAGAGGTTGTGAATCTTTCTGGTGGAGAATTACAGAGGGTTGCGCTGACCCTCTGTCTTGGAAAGGTTAGCATACACGCATGCAATTTTCTCTTCTATACGTCATATATGCTTAGTATAAGTCTTCTGATCAATTATTTAATTTTCACGACTGTGCTTTTGCAGCCTGCAGACATATACTTAATAGACGAACCGAGTGCATACCTCGATTCAGAGCAGCGAATTGTCGCTTCCAAAGTCATAAAGAGATTTATACTTCATGCAAAGAAAACAGCGTTTATTGTTGAACACGACTTTATAATGGCAACTTACCTTGCGGATAGGGTGGTAGTGTATGAGGGGACACCATCTCTCGACTGTACGGCTAATTCTCCTCAATCACTGTTGACTGGGATGAACCTATTCCTATCCGTAAGTTTCTTTCTCATAATCTTAACATTTTGGCCGTAGTCTTAACACTTTCTGGTCTTAATTTTTTTTGTTTGTAAATGTGTAGCACCTGAATATCACATTTAGAGGGACCCAACAAATTATCGTCCGAGAATCAATAAATTGGACTCTACCAAGGACCGAGAGCAGAAGAATGCTGGATCATACTATTATCTCGATGACTGATGAGAAAACTAGTCCAATCAGCAGAGGCATTACCTAAAGTAACCTCTTGAATTCCTTGTTTAGCGTCTGCCCCAATAAAAAACCTTGCTTTCGGATCCCCATTGATGATGATATCAATGCGGTGTGTTTATCATAGTCGAAGGTTAGTTTATTTTAACGGGTTTCGTTCAAAGATCAGCAAATGCTCATGCATAATCTTTGATTGTCGATCACGGCACAGTTTTGGCCATTTTCAGATTTTGAGTTCCCTTTGAGGATTGTCTCTTTATATTTCTCGAACCATCGTGCCGTGCTGTTTGTAACAATCGTTTTAGTTTTTCCTCTATAAACTACATACATATTTGACGATGAAAAAAATTCAGTTCTTGTCTCTCTGTCCATGAATTCTTACAAGTACAGTATATATGATATCTTATAACAAGGGAAACCTCGCCTTGCACAAATCATCGGTGAGTCGAATATCGTCTGTCAGCTTTTGCCTTACAGAGGAGGATGATCTTCTTCAGGCTTTGTGGAGGTTTAGGTTTCCAATCAGGCTTTTCGTCCCAATACATGTCATAATATATGTGGCCCGACTTGTGATCCATGACACAACACCATATACCAACATATCTCTTCATTCGCCTACGAACCCTTCTTCCCTGGCCTGGTAAGTCGATTGCATTGCAGCAGTAAGCAAAACTCATTTCCATTGCATGTAGGAATAAATCTCATGTCTAAGAACTTACCTTGTCTGCAAATCCCGCAAAGGCACCTTGCATTGATGAGAACTGAATGACTTTCACGTCCTTGAAGGATGAGAATATCGTCTTGAACTGTAAAGGAAGAGACAAAATCAAAATCGTATCGACAGAGGTTGTTTATGGACGAGACAATTAGGAATATAGAATTTAAGTCAGTTTCTTCGGAACTCCGTTTTGGGAACTTGAGAACTGCAGATCTGCTCGTCGTATTTGAAACCTCACAACCCTTTGTTCCCTCTCTTGACATAGATGCACGTCAAGCCAAGAATCTTTCACCTGCGATAAACACCATTAAGAGAAATTATATCGCACGAATGAATAGAGAACAGACAGAATCTCTTTATCTTGGATGAGTATTCGAAAAGAAAACCTCTCGAGGCAACAAAGGGTTGTCGAGGAAGAATATTCCCTGAAGTCGACCCTTGGACCAAGTTCTTCCTCAGGAATTCCTTCAGCATTACGTTAACCTGCATTTCATAGCTATCTCAATTGATCCATCTCGGGTTTTCGCTACTAAGCTTGCTTTGAGATTACGAATCAGTAAGTACCTCAAAGACATGATCTAAGGGACAAAGGAAAGGCTGTCTAGTCAAAGTGCCGGCAAGAATTCCTGGATGTCCGAACCAAAGTCGGTCCAATCTGCACCATAATGGAGGCATTACCTAAAATAAGAAACATGTTTCGTTCGTTCACATCCGAAAGAAAAATATCTGAAATTTGTTCAATAAATCTACGGAGCTCAAATGTCAAGAACCATGGCAGTTCTTACCAATGTTCGACCAAGCAACGAAGCAACTGCAAAGGCAGTCCGTATCTGCTTCATCTGAAGATACAAAGTTCATTTTCATAGGCTTATTCACTTTGCCACTGAAGAAAATTCTACACTTTTATGGCTTACTTGGTAATTAACAAGAGCAAAGTGTGACTCGATGTTATGCTCTCCATCTAGCATTAAGTTCTTCGGTATGTTGGGCTTGAATGTCATGAATCCTCCTACATAATAATGAAACATCAGTAGAATGATAAAAGAATCACAACAAAACATCACAGATGCCACAACATCCTTATTATGGTCAGGCATGCATAAACGATAGGCGTATCAAATATAAAAAATTGAAAAACCTGGCGAGTCATAGTACTCGGGCGGATCATAGAAAACCATAGCCTCACGCAAGCGATGACGCTTTCCTTCTGTACCACCATACTGATATGTCGTGTGTACGGCATAAGGTTCCAATCTAAGTTGCTGATAAGAAGCCTGCACAGAAAAGAAATGGTTTCTGTGAATTTTGTGAAGGCATAACTATATGATCATCTGCAAGTTTATTACAAACTGCAAAATCGGTAATTATGTTGAAGAAGAGAAGAAGACCTGGACAAAGTAAGTGTGTCCACTGCAAAAGATGCTCGCTGGGAGAATCCCGAGTTTAAGGTTACCATCGTAAGCATACACAAGTCCGCTGTCTTCATCAACAGGTGGGCCCAACTGCTTTCGAATTATTTCATTGAAGCCATTTTGGTCCCATATCTTGTCATCAGCAAGGAGATATTCTTTCCATTCTTTTGCTAATTTCTTCGAAGAGTCGGTTGGCCTCCAATGAAAAATCCCAATGTTATAGGCAGCTCCAGCTTTTCAAGAAAGTTGAGTCAAAAGCTTTTCCATTTGCAAATGACTAATACTATCATTAGTTAGCTTTCATAAAGATTAGGCATGGAAGACATACCTAATCTCCAGTCGTCCAACCGATCGTCAACCATTGTTGGTGAAACTTGATCGGTTGAAGTCAACACGTCTGCTTCAGGAAACGTGCAAGATATGGAAGGGGTTCTGTTTCAAGAAAAAGGAAACTTGACGATTGGTAACATATATTGCAGCAAGAAAAAACTGGGATCATCTTAGTTGTTTGAGAGGGGAACATTCGCCTCTAATTCATCAAGATGGGAAATTGAAAGCAAAATTAAGCAGATGTCTACCTTCAACCAAACCATGTCCGTGTCGCACATCAGTAACTCAAAGCCGTAAGGTAAGATAGAGTCTATCAGAATGACCTTCTCTCTCCCCATTTTGTGAAACGTTGGTGAGCCCCACCCAACGTCTATAGTGCTCATGTGACTGCCCATATCAAAAACTGGAACGCCTTTCCAGTAAAGAGCCTCCAAGAGCTTCGTGTCCATTGCACCTGAGAATAATAATATTTTCAAAAACTATATGTCTAAAGTCACATAAATGATTACACAGATGGAATCCAAGAGAATACTCACCGACAAAAAGGTTGTAAACACCGATGTCGGTCAAGTGTTTCACCCAAGTCAGAATAAAATCCATGAAGGCAAAGTTACCAAATGTCACGATTATGACGTTGTCCTCCACTCTTGTCTGAATAAGTTCCTTCGTCAATTTAAAGGTGCTCAGTGGTGGCATCTTTGAACCAGTTTCGGGAGCGTTCCAAATAGGAGGCAGAGATTTATGATGAGATTTTGAGGCTGAGTTTGATATCGTGTCGACTTCTCCTTGGCGACGAGGAGCAGAAGAACGAGTGAGAGCTGGTGAAATTGCTCCTACAGTATTTCACAGAACAAATTAAACAAATAAACATACAGCTCTGGCCAGAAATGCGCAACGATCATTGATCATAGGCAGAAAAAGAGATTCGAAGTTCAAGAAAATGGAAAAACTGAAGAAAAATCTACTGCAATGCCTACTTTTCTCAAGGCCATCATCTTCCCACGTTTGACAAAAGCTATCAATCCATCACGCCAGAGATGAATAGATCAAACATCTCAGAATATTAAGGGATCATAACTATATGAGTTGATCTCTGCAGCTGACAGAATTAATAATGGAACCAATTGCACTTATGAAGCTTACGAATCAAACTAAGAACAAACATAGCGTACACGTCATAAACGACAGCAACGGGTCAACTATAATGTCAACTACCCATAAACGATTTTGACCTCAACATGCGATACTCAGCACAAACAAACTGCAGAAATCGGAAGGAAAACTTAACAAGCAAAAGGCGCGCGCTTAGCAAGAAACCGTACCATCAACGCCGGAGGAAGCTGACGCGGCGAACCACGATAGTGCGCTTGAAGTGGAGAAAACGGCGGAGAATACGTAGAACGACGACAGCAATATGCCGACGATCACAGTGACGTAGATCGTCACGAATAATGGCTTGGATTTTGAGACCTCCATCAGTGAACTCGACGCCATTATTAAGCTGGATTCAGAGGAAAAGGTGAAACATTATCGGGAAAGTTGGAAGCTTTGACCTTTCAAACCATAGCCCGGTATAAATCTCAAGGAATCATCAACCCATCAACTTTCACGCCTTTATTACTTCGATTTCGTTTAACCTCTGTCAGATTATAAGAGATAGATTCTTGATTTCATAAATCCTGTAATTAGATGAGAGAGAGAGAGAGAGAGAGAGAGAGAGAGAGAGATGGCTTATACATGTGTAAGCAGGATTGACAGTATAAATATGATCAAATATAAACAATTATTTCTATTTGCCATCCAATCCACCGTCAAATAAATGTCGTAGCTTGGAGATAAAATATAGGAAAAAAAAATTCATTATTGCATCCAAACCAAATGTAAGAGAGTCAGCAAGGAATTACTATTTACATTATGCTGGCAATTTATTGGGCTTTCGAGCGCAGGCCCTAATAAAAGTCAACGGTCGACATCAGTGTCCGAGTGTGTGTAAAACGTTTGACTAAGTTATCGAATTATTAATTTTTTAGTTTATTGCCGAGAGGTAGTTGGTACATGGAATCTCCTTTGCATGTAATGGAAAATGGGAAAGTGGTTAGGTGGTGGCGGATATTTTATTGGAAATCAACACAATAGATGAGATA
Source organism: Craterostigma plantagineum (assembly GCA_027422505.1). Classification (NCBI taxonomy): domain Eukaryota; kingdom Viridiplantae; phylum Streptophyta; class Magnoliopsida; order Lamiales; family Linderniaceae; genus Craterostigma; species Craterostigma plantagineum. The sequence goes on along the minus strand of JAPQWV010000605.1, from coordinate 147,788 downwards.
AAATCATAATCTATAAGAAAATATACTCTTTTATATGAAAACTTGGGAAGTTTATGATACATCCGAAGTATGTAAGTTTGGAAGTTTTCGAGTTTACTTCATGCATCAGATATTTATCTATCTGTAATGGTCTAGCTTTTAAGCTGTTGACGACGTACGCTAGGAAATAGCCGATTAATAGAACGTGCGGGCATCGTTTAGGGTTTGGAGAAAAAGTATTTACTCCTAACTAGTAGTCTTCAATTATGTCAAAAGTCAACTTCAACATAATCCACATGTATCGTGTACATGAACTTCCCAAGTAAAACAAACAGAAATGAATCATAGTCCATACTCCATACTTCAATTTTCAAGAAGTTTAAGTGTTGGCCCAAAACCATATCATCTCACAGGTTATTACAGACAATTTAATGTCGTTAAGAACTTTATTGAATAAAACAACAATCACACAAGGTCACCTCACAGATGGAATAGCATCACATAAGCAATACTAATAACTCAAAATTTTTATGTTTGGAATATGATGAATGATATATATCCCCCACCTCACAGCACAATTACAAACATTTATATAATCTGATGCAAAGAACGAAAGTACACACTGATTTTACCAAAACACACGGATAAGTTTAGGTTTAAGCAGTGGATTTGACGATTAAAAAAAAAAAAGAAAGAAACTTCAGCTAAGCAAGTCCTTGAATAAGTTGGGATTCTGACCTGAAGGTGTCACGCCCATTTGCCTCACACGCGCGTCTTTGCCCAGCTCTTCCTTCAGATTCAGTCCCTTGCTATGTTGTTGTTTCGAGTTCTCAGACGAACCATTTCTGTAAACATCGCTCGTCATTAGATTCGCCTCAGAACTGTCGCCTGGAACGCTCATAGACATGCCATCAAATACAGACGTAAAATCAAACGTCCCACTCGAGACAGATGGACCAGACATTTTGGGTTTGAGTCCTGCGTAAAATCAAGAAGACCCTCCAAATCCTTAAAGGGATCCATCGACGGGGCAGAACTTGTAACAACAGACGCTTCTCCTAAATCCAACAAGTCTGGGGTGGCTGGGGTGTTTTTACGACAGTGTTATCAGAAGCAGTTGTTTTTGACGAACGAGGCTTATTGTGGTTGTGAGACTCTGAATAAGCGGTGGACGAAGGTTGTCTTCTATCAGGTTTCGATTGACCCCCGAAGATGGAAGCTGCCAATCTTTGCTTTTCGGGTGGAATTTCGACTGTATTCTTTTTGGGTTCGTAGGGCTTGTGAGCATCAAGTGTTCTTGAGCTCGAAGAACTGGTCAGTGCATCGCTTTGACGAGGTTCGTTCTGAACCTTCTCAGTATATGGGTTGAAAGGGATGGAGCTGGGGTGGAGGAGTAAGTGGGCTGGCCCCACTTTCTTTGAACACCGTCAAGTCGTAGTTTGATCTCGGATGAGCCAACGCCAGAAGAAGACGGAAAGGATGGGGTGGGTATGTCTGAGGTGTATGGTTGTTCTGTAATAGGAACAAGTTCAGCTGAGGCTGCTGATACAGGAGGGGTACTCAGAGGCTGAGCGGGTTTAGGTAGTTCGTAGGCCTCGAACCTAAGTGAGTGCATCGAGGGCTCGTGGTGATCCTCTTGAATGTTGAAACTGACAACGTTTGACATTCCAAGGCGTTCATTCTCGGGATGTATGGTTGGGCACCATTTTCCAGTGCTTGTTGGACGAAACCATCTAGGAATGGGAGGTTTCTGTCGATCTGCAGTGATTTTAGATGACGAATCATGATGTTACATGAGAAATGGAAAGTTAAATGAAACTTTCTGGTGCCAACAAGTTACCTCAACGTAGTTAGAAGCTGAATCTCTTTGAATTATTTTCTCAACCTGATGAGCATCCAAACCAGCCATTGCTTGGAGCTCGTAGCCACGCTGCTGAAGATCTGTTGAATGGGAAGCTAATGTCTCTTCAATCAACGATTGGCACTGGAAAAAAAGCAATACATATCAGTATGAAATCCTTTACATGCAAGTTCAGGAAGAGACAAAAGTAGGCTTATCACCTAAATACATAGCATAATCATCCTAAATATATAGCAAAAGATGTTTGATTGAGATAGCTTATTACATCACGATGCTTCAAAATGCTCAAGATGCATTAACACATGATGATAATAGATGTAAATGTTAAACATGTATAGCACATCAATTTGATTATATATGTTCCACGAAAGTAATGAATGCTCCAAATGTGAAAAGCTCAATCCATGACTACGTTACCTCAGGTAATATGTCAACCACTCTCCCAGCAGCTTTCTCAAATGAATAAATCTTCATAAGTGCTGTTACTGCATATGCCTTCAAAACAAATGGAAAATCAGCGACTACACGAATAGACCAATTAGTTGCAGTGAAATCAAAGCTTCACATATGAACATTTAACTGCATTATAAGAGAGAATGTAAAAGGCAAGACTAGGTACATACTTTCACAGTATCATCAGTTGAATGTGCCTCTGCCACATCACACAACTTCCCCATGATATATGAAGCAGGATACTTTCCATCAGCGGTACCATATTCCCCCAAGACCCAACAAATAACCTGCAATGCACAATAAGCACGCAAATCATGATGACGTGCTGAGTAGAAGAGCGATTATATTTCGAATGGATAAAAGTTCAGTCGCATCGTACTTGCAAAAAGGCAGATGGAAGTTTAGGTTCTCCCATTATTCGGAGATATGACTCAACCTGCACCAGACATACACCAGCAAACACATTATTTGACCAGAAGGAAAGTATTACAAGAACGTCAAAAGCCAATGGAAGACAGACCATAGCTTAATACCACAAGTACTGAAAAAACAAATGATAGAGTAATAGATGTTTTTCTTTATTATTACCAACAAGAATGTCATGAAAAGATAAAACAAACTAATAATCACCATAGATACAGGGTACATGAAAGTGGCACGAAGCTCAGATCCAGAAAGAGAACTTACAGCAGATGATCTAAGCTGACTATCTGTAGTATCATCATCCTCTCCAAATCCCTCAGCAATTAATCGCATCAAGTTATGCGCAACTTTACTGTTTATCAGGTCCCCAGCATGCTCAAACACTCGATTCATGGTCTGATATATGACAAAGGAAAAGAAAGAAACAAATCAGAATTACTTTAAAATTCATGCTATATCAGAGGTAATAACAAGTCAGAAACTTCTTAAAGTAAAATCATAAGCACATATGATAAATGATAAATCAGGACAGACCAAAATAAACCATTGGTTGCTCGGTGCGAACTGTTCAGCAAGCTCAATACATCTCGATGCTATTTCAGTTTTGTAATGGCTGTCGATAATGTTTATCATGTAGTCTATCATGCGTTCCACTATCACTTCCACATTGGATGACTTCGTCATTTTATAAAGCAACTCAAATGTCTTGCGCTTCAGAGTGTCATCAGGATCCTGTTGTTCAACACCCAAAACATGTGACTAAAGTTCATATGAAAGACAGGGAGATAAAGGGGGCATAAACTAAGGAAAGGACCAAAATCAAGGCATATCCTTTTGCTGCAATGAGTATGGCAATTTCGCCACGGAGAAGAATAGGAACCATACCTCTAAGCAATCAATAACTGCAAGTTGGTGCTGTTCAGCGATTTCCGGGTTTATCATTATCAGTCTACTAAGAGCGTCTATGCCAAGATATTTTAAATTGTGGCTGTCACTCTGTCCATTGAAAACAATATCGACAATTTATTATCAGGACAAGGGAATCATTATGTTTAAGTTTCTAAATAAAATAACATAAAGCTGCTGTGACAGACCCTCAAAAATTTTGAAACAGCATCAGCAGCAGCTTCAAGCAACTTTGGGTTCGGGTACAATGAAGATACACAGCAAATGCACTCGTAAAGAATGGCATTTCCAATATTAGTAGTTGAGTCGCATTTCCTCAATATGTCACCAACGATTGTATACATTTGCTCACTGGCCTTTTTGTCACCGCTACCCAGTAGTGCCAGAACTTTCAGTAATTTGATCTGTCAATGCATGGGAAAATTTATCTCTATAGGGTATCCAGAATCAAGAATTAAACCGAAGAAACGAGGGTGGGTTAAATTCTTTCATTGCAAAATCCTAATTCCGAGACAAACTAGACTTCAATTTGCAAGCTTAACTGGAAAAAGCGCAAAAAGTGTTATTAACAGGCATTTCAATATTCACACAAGTGCACAACACAGTCCTTACATATCCCATAAGGGGCTTTATCTTATCAATTGCTCAAATTTTAATTCAGGAATTATCCTACAAACAGAAATAAGCACCATGTTACATACACTTAGGACAAATAAGAATAGATAATCAAGTGTACCTGAATGAATGGAGCAGGCATCTGGTGATAATCATAGCTCTTTGGTAGTCTACGTTCAGCTACTTGCTTAAGAATGTTTACAAAACTAACCACCAGATCTCTATACGAATCAACATCAGTCTTGATAAGATCAAACAGAGGGCATAATGCTGCTCCCATTACACCAGGATCATTATCTACGAGTCCCTGCAGAAAAATTCGTTTAGAACGGAAAAGAAATTACTAGATATTCAAATGGGTAGCACCAACAATAAATACTACACAGCATAACCAACACTGGAAGAACGTGTCATAAATACAACTAAAGTAAAAAAAAGAAGATCTCGCATCCCCAATTAGGTGAAGGGAGATCCTTAAATTCCAATGGAACCATTCAATCCTACGCAACTCTTCCAAGTTCTTTCTACTATAAATCAGAAACATGCAACCAAGACAACTACAATTTAATCACACAATCACGATGTATTCAACACAAAGCAAAACAAATCCTTCGAAATCTAACAAAAACTCCACACTCGAACACATACAACAAAGAGGATGGAAAAAAGAAACTTAAGAGAACACAAGCCAACCCCATACAACCTTTCTAAAACTAGAAAGCAGATGTGACACAGCCCCAGGCGCCTTTCGGTAAAACCGATGCAAAGCCATCACAGCCTTCTTCCTCACTGCCTCCTTTGGATGCCCCAGTAGCTCCACCACCTGATTTAAAACCGCTGGAATTGTTTCTTCATTAATCAACCTACACACTGCGTTCAAAGCCGCACAAACCACCAAATAATTATCACTCTTCAAATCCTTCTGTATCGTATTCACGATCAGGATAATCAGATCGTGGTCCTCGTTCAAGAACAGCGTCACCGCCAAGTAGCCAGTCCTCTTAATCGGCAAATTTTCATCGTGCGTCATCTTAACAGCGTGGATATACCCAAAGGACGCGTCGTGACCGAGCATCTCGATGTATATGAGTCGGATTAGGTATTCCTTGAACTTGAATTTGGGGGTATTGGGGTTCGCCAGTCGGGACTTGAGGGTTTCGATCTCGCGGAGCACAATGCGATCTTCCTCAGCTTTGGATCGGCACTCGCCTATAGACTTTATGAGGTCAAGGAATTCCTTTGATTGGGAAAAAGCTGCTTGGGAGCCCATGGCGAGCTCCCTGCCGATGGTCTTGAGCTGCTCCATCGTCGGAAATTGGATCGGAGCTACGATTTTATGTTCCAAAAGTGGCTTAGCAAGTGATACTGAATCTAGATCGGAGCTAGCTAACGTTGTATATGAGAGTGCTAATCAGATTTTTGTTGACGTGTTGAGAGTAGAAGAGAACCGAAGACGACGATCTTCTTTATTTATTTTTATTTAAGTAATTATTAATGAATTAAGGTGAAGAAAGTATTTTATAAAGAATTAAAGGGCCAAATTGCAATACTGATATTTTGTTTTGATGTCAGTAAAATTACCTCATCTCATCTAATCATTCTCTCTTATTGTATTGCATCTCTAGGAAGTGCATTGAACTGAAGTATACACTCATATCAAATTCTATTGCGTTGCAATCTCCATATGATTCCCATCGCATGTATCTTTACTTGTCAGTCTTCACATTAGCCCCCTTCATATTTTCTTCGGCTAGCCGCCTTTTTCTCAATCGGTGCACCGTAACCGAGCCGAGGTTCGAACCAAGAGCCACCAAGGCCAACAAGGCCGAGCCAACAAAGACGCCATCTTTCACAAAGTAGCATTCTTGATCGAGCCATCCTTCTCCTAAAGGCTGACTTCGGCTCATGCTTGTTGCTGCACTGATCATGATAACAGCAATTCCAAAGCTGATCCTATTTACAAAGTTTATATTCAAATTAACTGCTATCAATTAAATCTGGGCAGAACTGTCAGAAAAGTTTATTAATAACGTTGTCTAAGCTGTCCACGTTAGAAGATTCTCCGACCTGGGTCTGTAAACGAAGAGGGAGTGATAAAGAAAGGATTTTTATGTAAAGGCCTGTTGAAATTTTCGATTTTTAACAGCTTCAATCGGTTTTCCCATCAAAAGATCGAAATCCCAGATCGATTTGAATAGTTAAAACATCTGAAAGCAGAGACTGACTGCAGAGAAACCTTACCAAGAGAGAAGGAGCAAACTGCAAGGAACCGTAGGTTTTTTCCTAAGCTCGTGACTGTAGTAAGACTTTCTGCAGACAAGTAATGAGCCAACGAGTTGTGAGATGCAGAGACAGATTATTGCTCCGATCCCTAATTCATAAGCTTGGCTTCCTGGAACAGTACACAGCTTCGAATCTAATCTGATATCAATTTTCTGGCAAGAAAAGAAAGGATTTTTGAGATTTGCAGAACATATAAAGTGAAGAAAGATGAACAAAGAAGCTACCTTTGATTTCTTGAATTCAGAGGCAATGCACAGGGCGAAAGAGATGAGGCTTGATGAGATGGCGATTGAAAGAATAAGAGCAGAAGAACTCATGTAATGGCTTGACCTGTCCATGTAGACCCTTTTTTTTTCTTGGTTCGATTATATTACAACTCACAGTTCAGTCGTATGCAATCTATTATTAGCTATGTAAAAGTAATAATTTCTGTGTTATAGTATAGTATGTCCTTCCCTTCACTAGATGGATTCGTTGGCAGTTGAAAATGTGATATCATTTACATTTTTCTATGGCAAAAGCAAACGTGTTGTTAATAAAGCTTCGAAGCGACTGCTAAATAAGGACGACTTCAAAGCGATATTATTATATCATATTTTCCCACCACCGATAACATTTAACGTTTTCCGTCTTTACTCATTACATGAATGTTTTTTTTCCATGATTACACGAAATAAAGGTATTGCTTTTCTTGAAATGGGAAAGGGTTCTTGAAATATAGGTTGTATTTCTACGTGGGCTTACAGTTCGAATAAAGCCCAATACAAATGGTCTCAATTTCTTTTTTTTTGTGAAGTTTATTTTATGAATTGTTACCGAATTGGAGCGAGTAAAAATGTCCCTCTGGTAAGAAGCAGGGGAAGGCAAAAGCTTTGAACATGGAGTCGATGCTAGGGTTTAAGGAGCCCCTTCAATGCGACGTCGTGGAAGAGAAATCCCAAAGCTTGAAGCTCGTGCCTTGGATAAGCTGGGACGAGTGGAGATTCGTGAAAAAATCCATCTTTTCCCCGTCTCATGCTTCAGTTGCATCTGCTTTGCGAAGAGTGAGCTCTTCTTCTTTCTTGTTTTTCTTTAGCTTATCGTTAGAGAGGCTATTTTTAATTTGCTTTTTTATTTCAGATATCGGCATGGAGGAGCAGAGGTTGCATTCCCGTCGCAGTTGATGTCACGGCATCGATTGTTGAAATTCAGCAGAAAGATCCCTTCTTCAGGTTTTTAATTTAGTATTCCGTAGTTCCCTTCAGCAAAGTATTTGATTCTTGCTTATTATGTGTGTAGAGATTTTCCCATTCCATTTTGTTGCTGTGTTTTGACGATGGGTAGAAAGAAAAATATATAAAAAAAGATTCGAACAAATAGAAATATCTGGATTTATGCACTATGTGTTGTTATATTTGTAGAGCCGAGTTGGAGCAGAGCTCTTCTCATTCCGAGGAAATGTTGTCTATGCTCTATTGCATGGCAATCATGAGGTATCAATCTTTCCTTTATTTCTCAATGTAAACATATTTGTGAGCTATTAATGCTTCTAATGAACTGTTTTTATCTGTGTCGATCTCTGTATAGGCTTGTTAATGGAGTCATTGAGAAGACGAGAAAGAAAAATGAAATTTCAATAGGAGAAGCTGCTGATAATGTCGGGCTTCCTAGAATGCTTATTGATATTCGACATGGTGAGTGTCTGATGTATTTATGTATGTGTTCATGCCGTCTTACCTTTGATTTGTCCTATGTTTTCCCTATGCAAATAATAATCATTGCGTGCATCTAATTAAATGTCGTCTTTGTATGCAACCTTACTTTTGATTTTCATTCATATTTGCAGAGGGTTCTCACCGTGATCTCCCTTCTCTTCAACTGGTTCGCCTGGCATCAAAACATGTAAATTTCGTCCTCTTTTTCTTGTAATTCATCTCTGATTTTTGTCCTTCACTAATTATTTTCTGACTCTTATTATTAACAATGCAGGCTCTTGATTGGTTGGTATCCTATTATTGGCAACCCCAAGACAAGGAAATTCTAGAAGACGAAACTACGAAGACCAAGAAAGATATCAAGCGCAAACTGCGTCAAGCCGCGCTTTGTCTGAAGGCAAGAAGGATTGAAAAATCTAGTTCTTCGCAAGTCAATGAAAAGTGTGAGTTTCAGTGTGTAACTTCCTTGGTGTGGGATATTGTTCTTGGCCTTGTCAAATCGTTGTGTTTCTGAAGTATGGCTTCTATTCCAATATGCTACAGATTCAAAGAATCAGCTCTCAAAATCATTGAAAAACGTCCTTCGACTGTATTCATCCTTCTCACCCCAAGTCGTCGAAGCTCTTTTGGAATTCTTGGTAAACGCTTCAGAATCGTCCAATTCGAACGACCTCCCCGAAGATTCACCGATAGCTCATCCCAAGGCTGAAGAAAACAAGCAAACTGCTTATGATGACTGGAAATGTGTCGTCATGAAATTGTCCAGGAAAAGCCCAGAATTTCTCCTGACTCTCACACAAGCAGCTCTAGGGAGATGGAGAGCCAAGCTTCAATAGATTACAAAACACGTGGCCATCATTTCACTCAGAGGCCTTCAAATTCACTCCAATTCGAAGGACTTGCGCTGTTGTTCGAGTGGCTTGTGACTAACCTAAAGACCCTTTATACGGCTGATCACAGAGAATCTCCTGGGTCGAAATCTCTCCTTGACGGCTAAGATCTTACCAAAGTCAACTGTAATGGGACTTCTACGCAGATGCCTTTTGATATCCACACCCAACACCAAGAGTGTAATGGCTTCTGTCCTAATTCTTGCACAGCTTACCAATGACAGCTCTCTACTCCAAAAACTGAGAAAGCTTTCTTTAGTAGTCTCATCAAACTCAGAAGAAGGCCATCTCAGCTCTGGCGAAGAAACCCTTCTTCTTTCCGAGCAAGAACAGGCAATTCAGCTCGCTAAAAGGAAGTTCGAGTTGCTCAGACATCGTAAGAAATCAAGAAAGATCGAAGAGCAAAATGACTCTGAAATAGCATCCAAGAGCAGCAAATGGTCCGTGGCTAAGTCTTGGAATCCATGTCCAATTGGGATGCTACCTCACACCATCGGCTTGTCTGGTCGTCTTCCTATTCTAGAACGTTCTAGAATCTCAGACGAACGGAATCGACGTAGTAAAAGAGAGCCCGAGAGGGGCGTCGAGGAAAGAGATGTGGCATCTGTTAAGAAAATGAAGATCGAAGGTAATGATTTTGGGAACGACGAAGAATTCGTCGGGGGCCGTCTGTTGATGGCTGGAGAGTGGAAGAGAGTTGGAGAAGAAGAATTGATGGCCATTGCATCTTCTATAAGATTATTAGTTTGACAGTTTTGAGAGGTTCTTGAATGTATTAAATTAACTAATTGTTTAAAATTGAAGCCTTTTCTTGGTTTTTTTCAACTACTTTTATGCATTTGCATACAATGTGGTTTTTATTTTCCACAAAAAGAGAAGGCAAAATTATAAAATGGGTCACTAAGTATATCATTTTTTGATTTTGGATCATTATGTTTGTCACTTACAAAACTAGGTCACTAAGTATGTATATATAAATGTAAAGTGACCACTTTTCCTAATTTACATGGTACCAAAGCTTAGGACCCGCAGGTCCTGGGTACGAATCCTCACGATCACCCATTTATGAGAATTACACGTCTAGGGCTAGATAATAGAGAAATCAACCTATACCTGAGGGGGCATGTTGGAAATAAATTATATAAAATTAAAAGTGATGCAATTCCTTCAGGACTTGTTTGATAAGTGTGTATGGATGTATGGTGTGTATAGGATGTGTATGATAAGTTGTGTCGTGTTTGATATGTGTATAGCTATACATGCCTTGTATGCTATACACGTCTATTACAAGTTTTTAGTTATAGGCCTTGTATATCCATACCCACCTCTAGGTGGTTATGTGTATCACTAATCCATATATATACCATCTCAAACACATCTATCAAACACAATTATATCATTACAATAATTAATACACACATATCAACATGTTAAAACACAACATCAACAAAATCCTTGTATAGCTATACACAAATAACTTATACCCATGTAATCCCTAACTGATATCAAACGAGCCCTCAAGGTTAACCTTATAGGAAAAGTGGTAACACAAAATTGGGTCATTAGTTAAAAACTATGTCACTAAGTATGTATATAGTAACAAAACTATCACTAAGTATGTATATAATAAGAAAAAAGAGGTCAGTGATCCAATTCTGTTACTATATACATACTCAGAGACATAGTTTTGTCACTGACAAATATAGTGATCCAAAATCGAAAATTGAAATAATCATTAATCCGTTTTTATAATTTTTCCAAAAGGAAATGAGATGAATATAACGGTAGTGGCAGACGCGTAATAATCTCCAAATCTAGCGCCATTTTCTTCGCCTTCCTTGACCTTTCTCTTCTGTCTGCCCTAGTAACTGTTGTTCGGAATCGCCGCCGCATATATCTGAAACGTGGCACGATCTGAAGCGTCCATTTGCTCTATATGTAGTGATACAGCTCCATCTCTAGCTGCGTGTCTCTCTAGAGCTGTCTCCTTCTTCGGAGATCTGTTTGTAACTGTAGGCTCAGGTGATGGATGGATTCATCGATTAATTTATCGCCGTGGCCTCTAATTCGCTTGGTGCAGGTCGGGATCTTCAATTCGCTGAATATGGCAAAATCGATACGAATTTTTTTTCAGTTTCCGAATGTAAAGTTCCCGCCTTGCATCAACTGAATCGGAGTCCGCTGCGAATCGAGCTGATTTTAGGACGGAAGCCCATGTGTGGAATTTGTTTGTTGTGTAAGTTTCTTCAAATTGATGTGGAATTTGTTTGTTGCTCGGATCTGATTGTGTTACTTACGGATCATGTGGATTTTGCTGATGGATGTTATTAGACTGTGTGTGGCGAAGGCAAGCACGTAAGTTTTTGCTCTCTTTGTTATAGGCTTGAGGTTTTGAGAGGACGGTTGTGGGGTTGTAGGGAAAGATCTTGGATCTGTTATATGCCGAAAATGTTTATGAAGCCTAATGTTTCCATCTGTAGTTTGATTGTTGAGGTAGATAGATTTCGGATAAACCCTTTCACAGTTTCTTGATCCATTTATGGTACTAATTCCCTGACCTGGTCTTGTTCATGTAGGAAAGGCCATTTTTATCGATTTTTACTTGTTTTAGACATCAGAAGCCTCGATTTTTCGTATTTCTACTTGTGTTTTTTTCTGTTTCCTTTTTCCTAGGCTGGTCTTTTTTCCCTCATCATTATCTATCTATGTGATGCGATTCACCTTGAGCTTGATCTTCTTCATAAGGTAGTAGGTTCAGGTTTTACCTTTACCGATTTCCACGTGTTCGAGATTGTTCTTGGCAGACTTGAACTTAAAGGCTGGATTTTTTATTTCTATCTGCAAATGGAATCAAAAGGCGATCTTTATGTTTCGCAAGAAGTTGTCATATCGCAGTCAAACTCCGACAATGATTAGAATCCATTGGTGAGTCGAAAGTCGTTGATGGTTTCCTTCGTAGAAGTGATACACACAGCTTGTTAGTTTAGCATCTTCTGGTAAGAAGACACGAGTGGAGTTTTCTCATTAAGAAGTATATATTATCTAGTAGTTTGATGGCTGTATTAGTTGCATGCATGTATAAATATGAAGTACCTATCTATATGTGGATTTTGCTTCATTCACAAACCATAATAGTCAGCTCAGTTTCTGTCTCTCGTCGGAAAATCCTCGCAGGACACTATCAAGTCACATGTAAGGAATTGTCTGCATTATATCATAGTTGGTGGAAGGTAATTTTCACTATGAGAGAAAATGAAATGAGCTGATTACTATACAACGAAATATATTGAATACATGTCTCTTGCGTGATGAAACATTCATTCATCGTATCGATGACTCTACTCTAATAACCATGTTTAATTACAACGTCCATTATATAATGCCAAGTGCTTTGCAGTCATTATAATCACTTACATTACAATGAGAACACATCTCTCTCTCTCGACACACGCGAAAGAGTAAATTAGAAACTTTGTATTGAATGTCCTCACACTTCTTACATTCTCTCTACCAACTCTACCCTCGGACCCAATCTACGGCTTTCTTTTCTGCACACTATTTTGCTTCTCTCATGACAATCTACAGAAATTAAGTTTCCCTGCACAAGCTATTTAGCCCGTTCTCTTTCTCTCTCTCTCTCTCTCTCCACCAGCTGCCCAAGTCACAGCCTTTTGATTTTCTTGAAACACTCAACTCAAGTATCTCTCTTATTCTCTCAAGAAGAAGTTCTAGAAAAGGTACGTCTCTGCGCAATCTAAACCTTCAATCTTTTCTTGAATAAAAATGCCGTCTTTTAATCTTCCATTAGAATGGGTGGGGTGGGGTTTGCATCCATCCCTGTGAAAAATCTGAGCTTTTTTGGTTTAGGATGCTTCAAGTTTGTTCTATTAGTGAATTGCTCGAATCAATAGATATATACAAATGCACATCTCATTTCTGCTTCTCTTTATGTTTCCACCGTTGTTTGTCTCACACACAAACACACAGATATGCGTGTGTTTGTGTTTTCTGCTTTGGGTGCTTTTTTTTCTTCTGAAAAAAGGAAATTATTATTTTACTGTAAATACGGTCAAAAGTGTATGCTGACATGAAAATAACAGCCCACGCTCTTTTTTTGACTCATTCGCATGTGTTAAGGGTAAGGTTAGGTTTACAATGGTTCCCTTCCCTCCACAGTCTTTCTTTTTTCCTGCATATCTTTCATGTCTTTTTTTGTGTGTGTAATTTAAGATAAACATTTTAGTTTTCATGGTTCTTACCTTTCCCACCACTGACTTCTTGTCTTGAGCCATGAGTATTTTGGGATTGAGAAAGAGTTGATTAGTTAAGAATAATATGTACTAGTTGTTTTTCTTTTTCTTTTATTGTTCCATGCATTTGCTACTATGTCCATTCAATTTAGCTAGCATATTAAGCTTTCCCTTTTCAGGAGGGGATCGAATAATTATTTATTACTCTCGAAGCATTAAAAAAGAATATTAATAGAAGAGAACAATGAGGAGGAGGCTAGCTTGTTGTACTAGGGACACGAGAGATTACAGCATCGACTTTGAAGAACAAGAAAGTGAGTTCTTTCTTACTTCTATAAATACATATGTATTTCACACACGTATAATAATAAGCACATTTATTTGCATTTATTGATAGTAGTCACCTTGTCCGTAAGGAGTGGTTTTATGTCACACAAAGCATAGTAGATTAATAAATATCTTGCCAATTGATAAATAAAAAACAAACAAAATGAAAACCCTAAGTTTGTTGGACAATCTTGTCTCATGGGTGGTGGGCCTTTTATCTTATGATGCCACTCAACTTCTTCTAGGCCATTTTTGTGGACCTTTAAGATTTTCAAATTTTATAGACTTTTTAGATTTTTACTCATTTCCTTTTTTCCTGCTGCCCGCACATGGAGAGAAGTCTCTTTCTCCCTTTTTTAATCTTTTTCAAATTGGGTTTCAAAAAAAAGTTAGTATAGTAAGCCAGCGATTTAATGGTCCTCCTCCAATATTATTTGTCATATAGTTGTAAATTAAAATGGTGGACCTATTTCAAACGGCATCAACTCAACTTAGTGGAGACAAGACAAGTCATTTAAGATCTCACGTGGATTCTTACACGAAGCAAGCATATTCACGCAATTCAGTTAGATTTTCGTTCGATGTGTTCATAGTGATATTTACACACAAAGCCCTCCAACTCTAGTCATATTACAGAGAATCCACATTCCGCAAAGTTGCATGCTTATGCTATCCTATCTTGATAAATATAATCGACTTGCATTTTAAAACTTAATTTATTCATAACTATAAAATTAATAGGAATAATGACGTACGAGGGCCTCGAAAGCTGCATATTGAGCAGTAGCCAGCAATCTTACGACGGAGAAAGCGGTACGAGCAAAGGAGCTACCGATTTCTTCGACGACGACTTAGAATCGAGCTGCTGCTCGTCGACCACCACCAATAATCCCTTCGGCTCCTTCTCATCTCTGTTATGGACCGACGTAGCAGACAAGAACAACGGCCCCGCCACCTCAGCGCCCGCCCCCCAGTTTTCTGACGTCGATTCGATGAAGGAAAAGTTTGCCAAGCTTCTCCTCGGCGAGGACCTCCAAAGAGGAGGCGCTAAGGGTGTTTGCTCTGCGTTGGCCCTATCGAATGCGATAACGAACTTATCAGGTATTCTCTAAGATGAAGAACACTTACAGAAGCGTAAATCTTTTTTTTTTTTTTGTTGGATGTTGTAAGAGATGGGGACTTTTTCTTGGATTTCCTTTGCAGCTTCGATCTTTGGCGAGCTGTGGAAGTTGGAGCCTTTGCCTGAAGAACGAAAGGACAGGTGGCGCAGGGAGATGGATTGGCTTCTATCTCCGACGAAACATATGGTCGAATTGGTCCCTGCAAAACAGCACGGCTCAAATGGTCGAACGCTTGAGGTATTACATGGATAGGTTCTTACGGTTATTATTTTCGATAGTAAGAAGAGATTAGATAACGTATATCTGACCTTTTTTGACGTACAGATTATGACTCCCAAAGCTCGAGCAGACGTAAGCATGAATCTCCCGGCGCTGAGGAAGTTGGATTCTATGCTCGTTGTAAGTGGTGATCTCTTCTTCTCTTCGCCAGCGCGGTGATTTTCTTGACAGCTTATTCTTCCGCCTGTGTAATGAATGAACTGTCTGGTATGTCTGAAACTGATATAGGAAACGCTCGATTCCATGGCTGATGCTGAGTTTTGGTATGGGGAAAATGAAGGAAGAGGTGAAAAGGCGGGACAGAGCAGAAGATGGTGGCTTCCTGCTTATCCTAGAGTGCCCGAAGTCGGGCTTTCAGACTTGGAAAGAAAGAAGTTATTACATCACGGAAAACTCGTCTACCAAGTGTTCAAAGCTGCGAGGGCCATCAACGAACACGTCTTAGCTGAAATCCAAGTGCCTAGTGTCATCAAAGATGCGCTTCCTAAGGTATCGTAAGCATATATATTCAGCTCTCGTTTTCTACTTAATCTCAACCGTAAATTGAAATTTCAGTCCGGGAAGGCTGGCCTGGGCGAGGAACTCTACGGAATTTTAACTTCAGAGTCATTTTCTGCCGAGGAAATGGTGGCCCGTTTGAATTTAAAATCGGAACATGGAGTTCTTCAAACGATCAACAAGCTCGAGCTGGCTATACTTACCTGGAAAGAGAAGCTCTCCCAGCAAAATGGCGGGAAATCTCCGTCATGGTCCTTCATGAAAGATCCACTGCTTGAGCTCGATAGGACGGAAAAGTTAATTAACCAAGCAGAAATTCTCCGACGGCAGCTGAAGAACAAGTATCCCAACCTGCCTCAGACATTTCTCGACGCAGCAAAGATACAGTTCGGCAAGGTATACATACAATAGCTAGTGGAACATTCCTTTACTAGTTCATGCCTGGAACTAAAATTCAACCTTTATATCGGCGACTCGATTAAAATCGAACGTATTGTAGGACGTCGGGCACTCCGTTCTTGAAGCTTACTCTAGGGTTCTTGCCAACCTGGCGTTTCGAATCCTCTCCCGCCTCGGAGATGTACTGCAAGAAGACGTGGCGAGCAGCCCCAATTCGCCGGCGGCGATGTCGCGGCTCGTCGGAGATAAAGTCCCCGGCGTTTCGGACAGTCCGATGCTCGATCGTGTGAGGCGTTCTCTCATTCGCCGGCTCGATAGCGCCGGCGACGGAAAATCTTGCGTGAGAAGGCTTGGATGAGTAGTATGTGTTGTTTGAGCTCCAACGAGTTGCCGCGGAGCTGATTACGTTGTTCTTTCGATATGTTTGATTGACGGATGTTAATTGTAATCTGTTAATTTTTTCGGCTATTTTGAGGGGCAAATCGATTATTTGGGCCGACAATCTGATATCTTATTGGGCCTTCAAAAATTAAATCAACGCTATTTGGGCCTGAATGCTTGCTTCCTTCGTAATTGGCCTAATAATACCAAGTTACTACGAGGATTTCTAAGTAACCGCTGTTGGTGGCAGCGATTCACTCGATTTTCTTATAGTCGTCGGCCGAGCTTCTCCGAAACCAGACAGACAGATTAGATAGGCTTAGTTTACAGATCTCAGATACACCGTTCTGCCGAAGAACTCTGCAATTGCCACCGTGAGATAAAGCAAAACTCTCTCTCTCTCTCTCTCTCTCTCTCTCTCTCTCTCTCTCTCTCTGTGTGTGTGTGTGTGTCTTTTTTTCTTACCTAATGTTGGTATCATTTGGTGCTGTTAACGTTTTTCTATGATCTATCTGGATTTCAATGGTTCATCAGTTGATTGATTTGATCCGCCATTAGATGAGCTGAATCATCGATTTGGTAATCCTAGCTTAGTAATATTGGATCTTTGGTTATTCTGGGTAAAGGTTTCTTGGCTGTAGATGATTTTCGGGACCAAGTTGATCGTAATATTAGATCACCAAGAGGAGTAAGCTATTGGGACCTCCTAAAATTCATGCTTTGACTATATCCATTTGTCAATTGAGGCAGAAAAGAGTATTTTTTTTTGGTTGCATTGTTGGTTCTGGCCTATGGTAGCAATGCAATGGTGAAAAATAGACAATCTTGTGATAGAAGATGTAATGTACGATGTTGGCTCGACTTAGATTCGTCTTTCTTTGTCCTATTCAACAGATGATCGACGATCAAGACTTGGGTTTCTTCGCCAACTTCCTCGGAATATTTATATTTGTTCTGGTGATTGCGTATCATTATGTGATGGCGGATCCAAAGTACGAGGGTAACTAAATTGCCTGCTCATTTCAACCTATGAAGAATTTAAATGTACTATGTCGTGTTAGTGTTATATCAGAAATGAGGATACATCTCATGCGAGGTTTTATTGCCTGTTTCTCGTAACTGTTAAACCATGACTTAATCCCGGAGATGGGAACATCTTATGTTATATCAGCAATGGAAATATTGCACAAAAAAAGTGACACAATTACAACGATACTCTCCGCTGTACTAATGACGAGGAATGGAAATATTGCACAAGAAAAGTGACCACAATTACAATGATACTCTTGTGTAGCACTTCATTACAGTTGATTAAACAAAGAAATTTAAGCTAGTAGATACGTGGAACTTCAATGGTGTATCAACAGAACAGATCGATCTGAAAGGCAAGAAAACGACCTCTTTTGTGCTTCAGCAGATTGCAGTTGGATGACAAGCGATTACTTTGTTCCACTATACATTCCCCGAGTCTGAATTTGAGTCGTAGAAGTCGCTTGGGCATGGGGTCATAACCTCAGATTCAAGAATTTGAACCACCCTGTGCATAGTGGGACGATCTTCGGGGGTTGAAGAGACACATTGTATGGCAATTGAAAGTAAGGCGTCGAGGGTCTCCAGCTCCACTCCTTCACAATGCCGATCAAGTATTTCTCGTTGTCTACTTTCAGTAACTAAATAATTTAACTGCAGAAAACCAGTCTCGTATGTAAGAAAAAGACCAGAAAGAACTCTGGCTCACATGGTCTATCTATAATACAAATATAGAAGAATATTGACTTGGTTATAAACGTTTATGTACGAGGAATAGAAGAGAAGAGAAGCCAATACCCATCCAACAATGTTGAGGCCCTTCTCAATGTAAGAATTATCAGTAGGCCGTTTTCCACTAACGATTTCAAGGACCAGAACGCCAAAACTGTAAACATCAGTTTTCTCCGTAGCTCTACCACTCAGCATATACTCTGCACAGAAGAATTTGGGTGGTTAGAATCGGAAAAACTATTTCAGGTATGACTTATGTTGGGCCGAGTATTGTTTGAATGTGCTAAACGCAGGCCAAGACTGATACTAGTACTTCATTAGCTTTACCAGGGGCTAGGTAACCAAATGTGCCTGCAACTATTGTTGTTATGTGGGATTCCTCGTCCGTCAGCAACTTCGCAAGTCCAAAGTCAGAGACTCGTGCGTTGAAAAACCCGTCAAGCAAAATGTTGCTTGCCTTAATATCACGGTGGATAATTCGAGGTGAACAGTCATGATGCAGATAGGCAAGACCTTTAGCAGCTCCCATGATGATATTTAAACGAGCACACCAGTCTAACTGCTCTGCTCTTTCTGTGTCAACGAGAGATTCAGTATGACATTTAGACATGGATTAGAAATCTACAAAAAATAACCCAATGTGATAATAACAGAACCCGACTCACACGATGCCTAGTTGTAATACTTTTCCCCACGTTAAACTGATTTATTTATTTATATTGTTGGGAATGTCTTAGAATGCGTAGATTCTGTACAGTGCTGAATTTTTCTAGAAAGACCTGAAATGTATAAATATGAAATAAGTGGAGTGCTTACCATGAAGAGCTTCATCGAGGCTGCCTCCTGATAGGAAATCGTATATCAATAATTTTGATGTAGGAGAAGTACAATAACCACGGAGATTAACAAGGTATCTGTGTTTGATGCTTCCAAGAATTTCCAGCTCCCGTTCAAAACAACAATCGAAACTTTCATGTTTCTTGACAATTCTTTTGAGGGCAAACATATTGCCATCATCCATTGTGAGTTTGTACACTGTTCCAAAGCCTCCAGCTCCAATTATATGCTCTTCGTTTAAAATCTCCAATTTCTTTATAATATCCTTGGAGGAGTACGGCAGATCTCCATGGAACATCACAATTGAGGCTCCTATAAGTCAGAACAGAAAAACTTAGCGAGATGCAGAAGTCCAAGATGAGCTAACCAAATTATAGATGAAGGAAAAGATGCAGCAACAGCACTTGTAAATCTATTGGCCTAAGATCCGCACCTCCACTGACATCAACAGCAAGGCCTTTGGCATCATTCTTACCAAGCCTTTTGTATAGGTAACAGCCCCAGAAGCACATAAGAGCAACCAGAAGCAATGCCCCAACAGTGGCCATTGCACTTACAAAAAGCCTCCCGGAATTTTTCTTGGCTTGTATTGGGTCTACAATCAGAACCAGAATTAGTACGTTTGATGCACAGATAATCCGATATGGTGAGATACGTTGGATTTAAAAGAAGCTGAATTTATCACAGGTTAAATTACTAACGTATAGCAATAAAGTAGTAATATCAACCAACAACTAAGAGAATCTTCGCATATTCAGATGGATCAGACTGTCGTGAGAAATATTTTTGAATGGAATTCTTTCTGCCAAAAAGTATTACCTGAATTAGTAGACTGTGAACCTGAAGGATCACGGGTAGTGTCCTTGCATTCTTGGATTTGCTTGCCACACAACTCAAGGTTACCCACAAAGCTTTAAAAGCAAGGCAGTAAAACGTCAAAAAGTAGAAGCTGTAGCGTAAGAATGTGACAAAAACTAGAATGAAACTCTGCAATTAGTGACCTGAAGGGAAAGACGAACCAATTTATCCCAAAATGAGGCAGAGAAAGACTTAAGCACATAGAAATAGTGATTTACACTTACGAATCATTCTGAAAATTTCCAAGAACACCATCGGAAGGTATAGGTCCCACCAAAAAATTTGTCGATACATTGCTTCAAACATCATGGGAGGTACAGAATTAGAAAACTGATGCATTATGCAACTTAAAAAACAATATATTTACTCACAAACTTGCAAGCTTGGTTAGCTTCCCAAGTGTAACAGGAATGCTTCCACTGAGAGAGTTGCTAGATAGATCCCTGCCAGTAGCACAACCTTTAAGTATAGTCTTGTATTGCACTGTCCAAGAATGAAATGCTCTAGACACATATCCACATATTGTTCAAAATACTAAACTCGTGTCAGAAAGTGTATACCACATACAAAAAGCTATGGAACTTGGGTGTGGGTCTTTGAAATAGCTTTTTTTTTTTTATTTATTCTTATTTATCGTGAATGACGAAATCATTACACATAGTATTTCCCGCCCATCAGCGTATTTTGTTGTTCTTCTAATAACAAAATACAGAAGAAATTTAAAAATCTAATTACCAAAACACTGACAAATATTAGCGGTTCAAGAAGCTACTTACAGATTCTCCAACTGAGAAAGGTTTCCCAGTTCATTTGGAATCGAGCCACTTAAGTAGTTACCTTGCAAGAAGCTGTATAAAATGGTAACCGATAAAATAAGGTCAGGCATGACTCGGTTAACACAGTTATTTTCTTCAGTGCCCTCAAAAAACAAGAAAACATTATTCACAAAATTCTATCCCAGAGATCATGCAATCCACTTTGTTTCAAATTGTATAAGCTTCAAAAGCAGTTGCTTACAGTGATTGTAACTGTGTGCAGTTCCCCAGTTCTGGAGGTATTGCGCCGTATAAGTTGTTATCATGAAGAGCTCTACAAATAAGTAACTTAATATAAGCTTCACCACTATAGTGGGGGCCCGAAAGGAGAGATATAAGGTTCATACAGAAATTGCAGCTTGTCAAGCTTCCCGAAATCTGGCGAAATAGGCCCATTCAACTTGTGGTTAGAGAGGCTCCTGCGCAAAGGAATATGCGAGTCACATGCAGAAGAATGTGCAGATAATTAAAATTCCATAAGAGCAATATAAATAATAATTAACACAGAAAAAAAAAAAAATCGAGAGGGCTTTGTGACATGGGGATAGAGGACTCACAGGGCTGTAACCCGTCTTGACTTGACATCGCATTTTACTCCTCTCCATCCACATGGGTTATCATCCTCTGGTGTCCATTCAAGGAGAATACCATCTGAACTAACTACAGATGTCCTAAAGTTGACCAGTGCTTGACCTAAAATTGAATATATAATCATAACATTCAGCGAGCCACTAGTATTTTTACAGTAAAACACTCACAATTTGACAAAGGGTTGAAATCTTACCATCAGGACTGAGGGCTTCAGTGTCTTTTGATCGCGTAGACAACAATATCACACAGAAAAACAACTGGAGGAAATTCACCGAAGAACTTCCCATTGCCGAGATATACATTTATAATAAATCATAACACGGCAACGGTTATTTAGTTGATAACCTCTTACAAGTTAGAACTTGAACTAGGTAGAGCTTCCTGCAAAAATAAAGCAAGTATTGTTAGTACTATACGGACGTAACAAATTCCAAAATTCTTTCCGAGATTGACTTATACATCTTGACTTAACATTTTCTGATGCAATTTCGCCAAAGGGGAAATATACGATCGAATCGAGTACAATTCTTAGAGCAAACAACTAGATTTATATCATCCACCTAATCAAAATTATTCAAATGAACTGTAACTCTCCATCCGTACAAGTGAAGAACTACAACAATCCATCACTCGGCAAATTTCATTGAAGTGCAAGCGGTAGTAGAAACAGATTATACAAATAACAGCAACCAGACAATGTCCGATATCAACGTACATCATCTCATTAACCTATAGTGAGACCTCAGAGCAATATTAAATTAAATATCGTCGTCCACAAAACACTAGCATAATTTAGAATCTGAGCAAAGCATTCTTCCACGAAATAAAATAAAAGTACCTGCAAATGACAGTAACTAGTAGCAGATTCGATCTATGCAGTGTTGCTCATCCAATTGAAAAGTGATCTGTAAAGATTGTAGTGACGACAAAAATTTAAGGCTGTTTTGTTCTTTGCTTAGCCAGAGAGGAGACTGTGTGTGAGAGAGAGAGAGGAGAGAGAGGCACGTGTGAACGAGACGTATGTGTACCATCGATGAGGCGAGCCTACGAATTTACTTGCGTCCTTCAACGTTTCAGATAGTTCGATTAGGTCCATATGTTCTCTTTTGCGATTTAGCCCTTCGTAACTGAATTTGTTCGATTGGATGTCTTTTATTTCGAACCAACCATTGGGAAATCGGGTCGGGCGGGTCGGATATCTCGACCAATATGATAATGGCTCGCGATTGCTAATCCAATATGCCACTCCCAATAATCAAAGACAAATGGCCTTACCGGCGACAGCTTCGGCGAAGTCGCTTCTCAGAAAGCTGCTTTTTCGTCCGTCGTTAGCTCGAGCTACCTACAGAAAAATTGCGAGCTCAAGCAAAATCAAATGCGAGAGGAATCAGAAGCTGAAGTATAAGCAGAAATCGGATGTTTTAGTTAAGAGGCGGACGCGCTCGGATAGAGAGTTCGACGAAGAAACGTTTTCCAAATTCCATGGACATGATGGCATCGCACACGTGCCTGTGATGTTGGGTGAGGTTTTGGATGTTTTTGCCTCGGTGCAGCTCGAATCTTTCGTCGATTGCACTCTCGGCGCTGGTGGCCATTCGGCTGCGGTTGGTCGCGTTCCTTCTCGCGCTTTACTGCATTATTTAGTTTCGTGAAGTGTTCGAAATGACAGAGTTTAGTGTCATATTTTCGTGTTGAGTGTTGTTAAATCGTCATCCTTATTACATAAATGCAGATAATTGAGGGCCATCCTGAAATGAAACTATATGTTGGCCTCGATGTCGATCCCATTGCTCATCAGATAGCCAAAATTCAAATCAACAGTGTGTTGCAGAAGCACTCAACTTCGAACTTAGAAGTTCACACCTTTTTGAAGAACTTCAAATGTATTAAGAGTGTCCTCCAGGACATTGATTCGAAGCACGCACCTCCTCACGAAGTTAAAGGGATTTTGATGGACTTGGGAATGTCATCCATGCAGGTCTGAAGCAGCCATAGTGCTTACTCGTTCTCTGTTGTTTTCATTTGTTTGAACTTGAAGAAGTTCCATATCTTGGTGTGCTTATGTGCAGTACCCTTCCATATCCTAACTTATGGAAGTAGTACCCCATGGACAGATTGTTATGTTGTATCTATACTCTATGATGCAAGTTGCTTCTTCCCCATGAACAGGTAAATAACTCTGAAAGAGGATTCAGTGTGCTCAATGATGGACCTCTTGATATGCGGATGAATCCGCAGGTAACTGGAACTGCTTTACAGATTTTATGTCGTATATTTATGTGCTAATCAGTGAAGAGCATTCTTTAATGCAGTCGAAAAAGTAATCCTAGGATTTGTGTTTAAGTAGGAAATTTGAACACTGTAAATTTTCCAAATTCTTGGAGACGAACTTCTTTTATAAAATGTCTTTGAGAAAGCGGCACCAATCATGTAGCTTTTGTCGTGGCAATCTTCTGTTATATCTTGTTTTGTGGTGGAAATATACAGCACTTTGTAGGCTAACTGATCAAAACAGGGGAATGACAGGCTACATTGAGAGCAGAAGACATCTTAAACCTATGGCCTGATGCTGAAGTGGGGAGAATTTTGCGCGACTATGGCGAAGAAAGCAATTGGTTCTCCCTCCAAAAGAAAATCGTCAGAGCTCGTCTGACCGGCGGTCTCCATTCAACTAGCGAACTTGTCGACCTCATTCGAAGCTCGACTTCATGGTCAAGAGGTATACCCTCCCTAACCATTTCCCTCAACTCAATTTCATTGAACGAAGGAAAAAAAATGATTGCACACCCCAACGTAGTAAGAAATTCCTTGTAATTCTCAAAAATGACATATAATAACCTCAACACTAGGAGGCAGGCAAGGTTGGATTAAGACAGCTACACGAGTGTTTCAAGCGTTAAGAATAGCTGTGAACGATGAGCTCAGCACCCTTCAAGATTCAATACATGCTTGTTTCGATTCACTCGCTTGTGGAGGGAGGCTTGCGATTATCTCCTTCCATAGTCTGGAGGATAGAATCGTGAAGCAGACTTTTCTGGATATTGTCAACCGAAATGAAGACGCAAGAGAAAATGAAAGGATTGATCCTGAGATATCTTCGAGCTTTGACATGGAACGAGAATCTTGGATAAAACAGGCAGTACTAGGAAGAACTGCGACTGTCCTGACAAAGAGACCCATAACGCCTTCAGAGTCTGAGGAGAAACTGAACCCTCGAAGTAGGAGTGCTAAGCTGAGAGTGATTGAGAAGATATGAACATCTCCAATTTTTTAGATGCATCAGCATTACATTGTCTTGTGACATATTCATTTCCTTTTTGTTGTATCGTCTAAGCTGAATCGAATTCGCAGCACTTAATTGTGTCTGTTTCATAATGTAAAATCAAGGCCAACAAATGTAGCAAACATTTAGAAACCAATCACTTGCATTTCCATTACGTATAATTCTTCAAAGCCATCAGATTGTAAAAGTATAACACAGTTTAAAACGCAACCATCTTCAATTCAATTCAAAGAAAGCAACACATCACAGACTATGATCAACACATATCAGCAATCTTCAAAGTACCATATCAGACCCCGAAATTTTACGCTCGGGCCCCTCCAAATAATCCTGACGAGCATTATCAGCCAACATCAAAGCCACCAACCAAAAGAGGCAAGAATCAAGCGATAGAAAAGCTCCACCACCTAATAGGCCAGTCTTAGCCGTGAGGCACTTGGTTTCGAGGCTGTGATGAACGTTGTTCGTTATGTGTTGCTGTTCTTGGATCGTAGGCCATAGCAGCATCGCTGCGGCCAAACCAGCCGTGAATCTTCAATCAAAACACACACACACACACAAGGAGGTGGAGAAAATGTTAGAAGATAAACAACTTGATGTAGTTAAAAGTGAGGGATGGGTAGATCATCTCCTACTCACACTGCGATATTGAAGAAGATAAGGAACGATTTGCTTTGGAATAAAGCAGCCTTTGGAACGGATTGTCCCTTGTACGGATAGAACAGGGCAAAGTAGCCTGCAACTGTTGTGATTGCGAGGAACGCAAAGGAAAGAGAGCCCAAAACAACAGTGGGATCACGTGGATATTTGCAGATGACGCTGGATTTTCCTGTTATTATGGTTCCTTCCGATGGCTGCAAAGATTTAAAGAGACGATGAACATTGAAAAACTGCTTCTACGACGACTATTTGAATTGTTTGATAGCAAAATTATTCAAAAGAATTGTCACGCAACGAACCTTTTTGTTCTCAGCGACAACCCCAAGAATGAAAGAAATCACCCCAAGTGCAGATACGACGAGGGCGGTCTGCTTCATAGTCAACCCCATCTCTGCTACGATTTTCCTGGAAAAAAGATCGTGAAAGAAAGTAGGATTAGATTCAAATAAAGACTTGAAGCTCACTGGTGAAATGATTGATCTTTCAAGAAAGAGAGCACGAAAATCCACAAATCTAGACGGAGAAACCGAAAAGACTACAACTTTTCACAGACCCCTTTGCAGAATTCGTAAAAGAAAATGGAAATTACAATCTTTTTTGTGAATTGAGAACAAATCAATATCGGATACAAATCTTCAAAAGTATGAAATCAGAGCTCACCCACTCTCTAAGAATGAATCCTTGGTTTAAAGGATAGTGAATGAGCGGTGAAGGGTTATTAGTAGTAAGAGAGTCGTTGACCGGTGAATTCAATCCTTTTCCAAGATTCAATAATTGAGGTTTTCCTTTTCACACGCATTACAAGGAGATTCTGTCTCGATGTGATCTCCATCCGATATTATTTACGTTCATTTAAGGTTTTTTCTAGCTGGCAAGAAGCTGCAAGTTGCGATGGATGTATTTGGACGTTACCGCGGAAATATACTTAAATTATTACCAAGTTGTTTTCACATAAACATTAGCACAGCCAATCAGTTGCTTACTGCGAATATCTTACGGCAAAATCGTTATTTGGTACTGTCAAGTTGTAGTATCATTCAAAGGGAGTGTAACTAGAAACACGTTTCTGGGGATCCTTACATTGGTCATGTCGTGTCGTTTCTCATCGTATTCTTCACCATAAACTCCTCTCTTTCATTGGTCTGCATATATGAACAAAAGCCATTCTATTGGAAAACATGAATTCCAAGGTTTTAATATTCTATTGGCAAAGCCATCTTTTGCGCTTTTCCGTCTCTTTTTCTTTCTGTGGGTTTTCCGTGACACTTTTCTTCATTATAAGATAGCCATAGGACAATGCGTTTTGTGCAGTCATCTGGTACATTTCAAGAACCCTTTTTTTATTTTTGAGCTTGTGTGATTACCGCTTCGGCAGATTATTATATTACAAGAAATTGATGAGAGTTAGACATTCAAGAAAATCATCGGTTTTGCGCATGTTATTCCTGGCTTTGTTCATTTTAGGCCTTTTACCAGTAACTAAGCATTTACATCTTTGCAGATCTTCAAAAATCCTTTTCGAAGGTGGAAAATCTTCACGGCAAAGGCATCTTCTTTGATAGCCCATAGACAGTCTTCAATAAAACCATGGGCATCCACAGTAAAACAATTCAGATCAAGATCAAGAAACTTTTCTTACTCCCTTCTTGCTTTGATTTTCCTGCCCATTTCAATGATGTAATAATGACCAGCGAATATGAGTGCACAGATGAATCCCATACTTCAACACGTGTCAATTTTGTTAATCAGTGAGCAAAGCCCTTATCAACAACTCGACACTCTTACAGCATACGTGTTTCGATTACAAACCATAATCAAGAAAAAGAAGAAAGAATATTTCCGATTTAAACCTTAGAACAAGTAAAGCACATCATCTTGTTCCTTTCTTGAATCGGCCATCACCAAGTCCAAATCTTTCACTACATTAAAACTGCCTTAGCTTCTGATGTTTGTTACCCGACCAGAATTCATGAAGTAAAAAAAAAAAAAAGTGAGAAAGATATAATAGCGTAAAGATAAAGATAAAGACATCCCACATGCTCCAAAATTTATAACCTCAGGCGACGCCACTAATGTAAGCAGTCCACATGTACTTTAAAAGTAAAGAATAGTCCACTTACTGTTTTATAATCAGATAAACTTCCATAGTTTCACCGTCCATATAATCTTCTTAGCTAATTAATGCTTTGACTATTTTAATGTAATCTGGTAATATCGATCACGTAAGGTAGACACGTTGGTCGGCTATTACCAATCTTCTTTCCCCGTCTGAACTGAACAACAATCTACTTCACCTCTTTGATTGATCGTATAGCATATTCCTTACTTCCTCAGACTCTTCCACCACTGCAAAAAAAGAAAAAAAACCGTGTTCACTTTCCCTGACTTCAGCCGACAGAGAAAAAAAGTCGTTTCCTGATCTTTTTTGCAGGTGCCCTCTTTCTCTTTCCGAGTTTTCTATCGCGTCTCTCTATCTTCATCATTCATCGATCAATCTTTAAGACCTTACTATCGAAGAAGATGAATCATGGCTCAGTATCATCATCATCAGCAACAGCTTCAATCATCCTATCGCTGATTATTCTCACAGCTGCGAAGACTGTTCACAGCATAGGAGCCAACTGGGGAACACAAGCAAGTCATCCCCTTCCACCTCAGATCGTCGTGAAGATGCTCAGAGACAACGGTGTCCAAAAGGTGAAGCTTTTCGACGCAGAATTTAATGTCCTAAACGCCCTCAGCGGCTCTGGGATTCAAGTCATGGTGGGAATCCCTAACGATATGCTCTCTACCATCGCCGCCAGCGTCACCGCCGCCGAGAATTGGGTGTCCAAGAACGTCTCTTCCCACGTCTCCTCAAACAGCGTCGATATACGGTAATAAATTAACAGAACAATTGCAGTGAGGTTTGAGGTTAATTTTCTTGTCTGTTCGAATGGGATAACGAAGAAAAAGCTGCGTCTTTTACAAAAGGTACGTCGCCGTGGGAAACGAGCCCTTACTCAAAACGTTCAACGGCACATACCTAACCACAACCTTACCAGCCATGGAGAACATCCAAGCAGCTCTGATCAAAGCTGGGCTGGGAAATAGGGTGAAAGTCGTCGTCCCCTTAAACTCCGACGTTTACCAGAGCTCGACGCCCCAGCCGTCGACCGGCGATTTCAGGCCCGATATCCACGACCTAATGGTTCGAATCGTAGGGTTCTTGAGCCAAAACGGCTCGCCCTTCACCACCAACATTTACCCATTCATCAGCCTAGACAACGACCCAAACTTCCCAGTCGACTACGCCTTCTTCGACGGCTACTCCTCGCCGATAATCGACACCAACGGCCTGACATACGCCAACATGTTCGACGCCAACCACGACACGCTCGTGTGGGCCCTACAGAAGAACGGCTTCGCAAACATGTCGATAATCGTCGGAGAGATAGGCTGGCCGACCGACGGAGACCGAAACGCGAACCCAGGATATGCGCAGAGGTTCAACCAGGGATTCATGTCGCGCGTGGACACGGGGACGCCCATGAGGCCTGGGCCAATAGACGCCTACCTCTTCAGCCTCGTCGACGAAGACGCGAAGAGCATACAGCCTGGGAACTTCGAGCGGCACTGGGGAATATTCAGCTACGATGGGACTCCGAAGTATAATCTGAGCCTTGGGTCGATCCTCGGCGGGCTCGCGGCGGCTAATGGGGTTCGCTACCTGCCCAGGCGGTGGTGCGTTCTGTCGTCCAAGGCCAGCCTCGAAGATCCCCAGGTGGCGCCCAGCGTGAGCTACGCCTGCGCGCGGGCGGACTGCACCAGCCTTGGGTTTGGTACGTCGTGCGCGAATTTGGACGCTCGTTGGAATATCTCTTACGCCTTCAACAGTTATTACCAGGTTATGAACCAGGTGGAAAGCGCGTGTAGGTTTCCGAACCTTTCTGTGGTCACTACGAGCGATCCGTCGCAGGGGAGTTGTAGGTTTGGTGTGATGATAGAGCCGGCGAGTGGCCGTGGAAGCGACCTCGGCGGTGGGTCTTCGGTGCGGCCTCCGCCGCTGCTTCTGCTTTTGTTGACCGTTTTGGCGATGTACTGCTGCAGCAGCTCATAACTTCATATCATCTTTTATGTTTTCCACATAGAAACATATGATTCTACTCTGTTTTTTTTCTTCCATCTTTTTGTAATGTATCGATAGAAACTTAACGAATGATGATTTCTTCGGCCTGATTCAAAACTAACAGATTCGCAGATGAAGCTTCTTCCACAATGCATCGCGACAAGGCCAAGAAAAAGAAGGGAAAAAATTGGTAAATACGACAGAAGAGGGTGGAAAATTGATATGATTATTTAGGTAATTAATCGTTAGTGTATGGGCTCAAAGTAGGCCCAATATTTACTGAAGGCCTCAGTATTGGGCTAGTCTCGTTTCTAAGAAGAACAAGTAAGGATCCTTGGTCAACTCAACTCAAAACTTATTTGTTTGAAACTAATATTAACAGAAAACTTATTCGCTCTCATTCCGCGTTCATCTTTTATTTCCTTCTAAATCCAACTAGACGTGTTCATACGGTTACGGTTCACGGTTATAAATAGAGTTTATTAAATGAAGAAAATTGCATTGTAGCAACTGTATTTATTTATTTTTTTTAAATTAACTGTATTTAAAGATGGGTTGGAAATGTTCTTAAAACGGCATAAATCTGCCAAATCTGCCACCAACTAAATCAAATACTAATAAGCGTGGAACCCCGAATTTCATTTTGCCAATACAAAACGAGGTGGTTTGGTTACTGCAAGTAAGACAAAATCCATGTCACCCTCCCCCATGTAATCCCGATTAATTCATTTGGTTGTCAAACGTGAGTGAAAAGGAGTATATATCGTCACCTATATAGTGCTTTAAATTGACGTAATAAAGGAGTATATATTGTCACCTATATAGTGCTTCAACCCATAATTGTCTTACGTCAAATTTTTTTTTTTTTTTATCCCAATTAATTCATTTGGTTGTCAAACGTGAGTGAAAAGGAGTATATATTGTCACCTATATAGTGCTTTAAATTGACGTAATAAAGGAGTATATATTGTCACCTATATAGTGCTTCAACCCATGAAAAAAAAATTGACGTAAGACGACTAGCTTCATACTTTACCCTGATTAGGATTGTCGGTCAATTATGTCTTAATAACTTGCATGGTTTGCATTAACGAAACGAAAACGAGGAATGAAGTCAAGATTAGTTTCGCTTAGAAACGTGCCGAGAATAGTATATGGCTAGAAATCTCTATCGACAACTAATTAATACCTCCCCCTGCAGCCGGGCCTCCGATAATTTATTTGTCATCGAGACCCACGCACACACGCCACGCATGAGGAGGGGTCCCGGTATAAGCTTGATGAGGTTCCTTCCTAAAACCAATTGGTTTTAGGAGGAGTGACCCATCAAGCTTATAAACCATTTCAATTTCGTTGTAAGTTTCGATGTGGGACATTTTTGTCCTCACACCACACGTGAGCATCTATCTCAACACTCCGCCCTCATGTGTGAGCCCATTTCCTTTTTTAATCGGTCAGGAACGTCATTCTTTTCGAACCCGCCATATATATTTTAATTGAGTCGGATCATCCCGCTCTGATACCATGCAGAAATTCGGCCGGGCCCCCGGTAATTTATTCGTCATCCCCACGCACACACGCCACACTGAGGAGGGGTCCTGGTATAAGCTTGATGAGGTTCCTTTCTAAAACCAATTGGTTTTAGGAGGGGTGGCCCATCAAGCTTATAAACCATTTCAATTTCGTTGTAAGTTTCGATGTGGGACATTTTTGTCCTCACACCACACGTGAGCATCTATCTCAACACCCCCCTAATTCGGACTTTATAAATACTTTGATGAAAATATAAATTAATCTAAATCTAAAAGATCTTTCTGTATCTATCTAGAAAAACTATTCTACCATAATTAATAACGTCTTTCTTTTCTATTTTTCGCTTTTACTTTTGACAAATCTATACATAAATCCCTACACCCCAAACT
Source organism: Craterostigma plantagineum (assembly GCA_027422505.1). NCBI lineage: Eukaryota > Viridiplantae > Streptophyta > Magnoliopsida > Lamiales > Linderniaceae > Craterostigma > Craterostigma plantagineum. The sequence continues at coordinate 116,594 of JAPQWV010000605.1, read as the reverse complement.
ATTCATCAACTAACTCTCCTATTGCAATTCATTTATCACTAAACTCCCCATTTCAACTTATATATCATATAGCTAGCTAATGAACAAATATACCCCTGTAAAACATAAATATTCCAAAATAACCTAGTGAGTTCATTTACAGAGAGAACGACGACGAACAAAAACCAGACGACGAGAAGCAGAAGAACGAAAACAGGTACAAAGAAGTCGACCGATTCTCAGCTTCACCTCCACAACGAGCAGCGAACGAGAGATTAGGGCTTCACACCTATATAGTGAGTGAGTGAAAAGGAGTATATATTGTCACCTATATAGTACTTTAAATTGACGTAATAAAGGAGTATATTGTCACCTATATAGTGCTTTAAATTGACGCAAGTAAGACAATTATGGGTTGTGGGACGACGACTACCTTCATACTTTACCCTGATCATAACTTCATATCATCTTTTATGTTTTCCACATATTCTACTCTCCGTTTTTTTCTTTCCTTCTTGTAATGTAAGGTACAATAATAGATCGATAGAAACTTAACGACGAGGATTTCTTTGGCGTGATTCAAACCAAACAGATAGAAGTTATAGCTTCTTTAAACAAGAGATCTGCGTTAAGTTACATCCAATGCATGGCGACAAGGCGAAGAAAAAATGGGGAAAATTAGTCAATACAGAGAGAGGTGGGAAATAGATATTCCCCGATTCAGGATAGCTTATTTAATTGTTTAAAACAAATAAAGAATTAAAAACCCGAGGACCTTCGATGACAGACAGCGACGACAGACATCGCCCACTACTACTTAGGAAGCTAACAATTTATGCAATAAATTATTTAGGACATCGACGACAGACATCATCCCAGTTACAACATCGTTTTAGGGTTAATTCAAATTCAAGCCCAATTAAGTTTATTTTTGGATTCATGCCCCATTATAGTTTGTTTTATGATTAAGCACATGGTTTTCGAAAAATGGACTCGGATCTCCTGTCCCACATTTTTGTGTCACTTTTCAATGTTCCGATTAGTGTTAAAATACCAGTAAATGACATTGTATCATAAATTCATTTTACCAAATGCTAAAACACAAAAAAATTATTATATAACAGCTATAATCATGATAGAAAAAAATATGATATATTGAAAAGTACGATGCAAAAATTTACATTATATTGATTTTTAGCATTTCGTAAAATAGAATTTATGATACAATGTCATTTACGGGTGTTTTAACACTAATCGGAATAATATTTAATGATTTTTTTTGAAAAGTGGCACAAAAAGTGGCACAAAAATGTGGGACATGAGATCTGGGTCCTCGAAAAATTAGAGGAAAATACTCAAACCCTGCAATAAGACATATTTGCCCTTCATTGTTGCAAAAATTTACAAGTTTATGCCATCATCTCTCCCAAACAAGCGACGCATCGATCAAAACGAGATTTCACGCTCAGACATATTTGCCCTTCATTGAAAAGAAATGTCCGTATAGCAGAAAGTGTTGATAAGTTTCGAATATTAGTGACGTTAATTGTGAGAAAAGAAATGTCCACGCATCTCTCCACAATTGTGATGATATAACTTGAAATTATCGTTAATTTGATCATAAAGTTTTGATAAGTTTCGAATATTAGTGACGTTAATTGTGAGAAAAGAAATGTCCGTATAGCAGAAAATACCATGTGTCTTTTAATAATAACAAATGATGTTGCATAAGTAGCACACCATTCAAAACCAATACCGCTTCATGCAATAACACATTCCTTACACTCAAGCGGTCGAAAGGAAAAATTCACGTTCCAAATTCGACCCAATCTCGACGTTATTAACAGCACAAACTGTATCGGCTTTGATTTTTCATGGGTCTTCATAATCAAAGAAATTTTCGAAGTTCATAAATCGCGAATGCTTCAAACACAATTCGGAAATTTCGTTTAATACGGTGAAATCTGCAGATATTATAAATTCGACACAATTTCATCATGGGCTTTAGTTATCGACGATAATTATTTATGTTAATCATGGAATAACGATGAATTTTGATGAGATCTAAGCAGTAAATATTTGCTAATAAAATGGTTACTGAATAACACTTCATGCTTTCTGGCTAACAGTTCATGGGATAGTAATACATATGTCTTGAAGTTTATAACAAATGTTTTTGCAAAACGAACATATAATGAGAAAATAATAACGACTCGTCGCCAGTAAATAACACATGCAATACCCAAGTAAAGGCAAAGAGGAATAGATCGTAAAATGTCAAAACACCCAAATAATATTGAAACCGCTCGAATCTCCAACGTAAATGACACAGTGAGGTTAAATCGATGTCAATTTCTCATGTATCCAACGAGAAAATTTGAAGTTTATCATGGAATAATGTGATTAATACAGCTCAAAAATTTCGTTGAAAAACAGGTGAAATCCCGACTTTAATGAACTAATAAGGTAGATTCGACTAAGTTTGACAGCGAGTCTTTTTAATCGAATGAGATTATTAATGTTGATAATGGAATAACAAAGAATTTTGATGGGACCTAATATTTGAACGTTTGTCAATTAAAAGCTGGTTGGTAACACTTCATTTATTCTGAGTAACATTCACGCATTCTTGGTAAACACATCATTAAGAACATTCTAGAATGTTCTAAACAGTACAATAACTTAATATTACAACATTACCTGCAAATAATACCACATGTCTAAAAAATAACAATATAAACAAAGGTTATAACACATTTCTAGCGCCAATGACCCCTTGGCCTAATGGTTGAGGGAGAGGTCATGTGGCTAAGGAGGTCATGGGATCGAATCCCCCTCAAGTCCCCATGGGCCTAAACCAATGATTATCGTTGTCGGGTGGATTTGAGGCGTATCTATCTGGCCCTGGGGATTAGTCCCACATCTGGAGTGTGTGGCGGTTCGCTCATAGCCAGGCTGTGTGGGGATACCTCGGGACAGTAAAATAAATACACATTTGTTGCTACAAGTACTACAAAATAGCTAATCAATATCACACTACTATTTCGATTAATTTCGATCATAAATTCGTTTCGTTTGGATGTATAAGAGTGACCATTCATGGAAATAGATGATATGATGAAGCTAAATCACAAAATTTCTTTAAAAGGCACGTTTTGCGAGTGTTGATATCAATATGTGAAAGTTGAGATAAAAAATCATGTAAACGTATAACTCTTCCTTCACAACATATACTAGTATCTCCCTTAATGAGACATAACGTTATGAAACAAACGTATCAATTAAAGCACGAACAACATTTAATGAACCATAAACTCAAAATTTGAGACACCAAACCGTAAACAATCGAAAAGAAGTGTATTTGTGAGCGAAATTAAGAAATTAGTAATGTGGTACGAAGAACCTATTATGAAGTATCAATATATACAATCGTGTTACAACTTGGATTTTTAATGTCATTTTATATCGGACATTCGGTATTATTGGCAAGTAATGTGGTAACATTCCTTGACAATACAGAACATTCCAGAATATTCTTAATGAAATGTTTTCTTTTATCTACATGTGTTATTTTATTTGTAGAAAGTGTTACTCACCTTGAAAACGTTTCAATTTCAAGAAAAAAGGGTAAATTTGCACTAATCCATGATTAATATCAATAATTTTGTTGATTATGAAGACCGTCTTGGTAACCATTCATCCCGTGCACTATTCATGACCAATTTCAATTTGATTCTGCATAATTCGACACGATCTGCTGTTTTCAAGGTTCGATTCTATGTTTCCATTTGATCTGAGCTTAAATTCATTCGAGAATCTTTTTTTCGATACTCAAAATTACTACAATACCATTCGAAAAATTGATTTTTGACACTGAAATTTACTAAAATACCATTCAAAAATTAATTTTCGGTGCTGAAATCATAGAATTGCCATCGAAAACATTTTTGATGCCTTTACTTCGATACATTGCGAAAATAATTTTGGAAACAGGTCTGCTAAACGAAATAACACATCAATACTTACGAAAAACAAAAGCAGGTCATAACCACTTCGAATAATCGAAGTAACACTTCGATTTCATGTAATAACAGCTCGATGCCAAAAAAATATCGAAAGAGGTCTGTTAAACGAAATAACACATCAATACTTACGAAACACAACAGTAGATCATAATATACCACTTCGGATAAAAATATCGGTTATGAGTAATGAAGTAACGTATATTGATGCTGTTATACCGTTAAGACATAACATAGTAACAATAATGCATAGTATAGTAACACGTATTCCAGATGAATCGATGCCTTCCATACGACCTGCTTCACACAACATAAGTTTTAGAAGTGATGAGGTGACGATTGTTTCAAAATTCACATAGCCATGAAACACCCAAACTATGGGTACCTCGAATCCACACAGATTAGCTGCAATTGGTGCGAAAATCTAGTTCGATTTGGCCAGATTTTCTCGAATTTGAGCCCATATAAAAATTCACTACAATTCTGACATCATCTTCATCAATATTAGAATAAATCCTACGTGACACGTCGAAATTGATTGGTTGATGTGGCAGTCGATTGTGCTCGATTCATTGTGAAAATGTGGTTCGATTATCCGAAGAAATAAATATAAATCTGTTAAAAACATATTACTATCGATAAATAACATTTATTAGTATAACGTAACACTTATGGTTTTTACGGAAACAAGTCGTCGTATCTATGTAACATAAAATTGGCGTCGAATACCCCTTCAGAGAATACTTTATTAAGGGTATTTTAGTCAAAACATAATTTAAGTCTTTATCTTTAAATGTTTCAAAAATAAAAATCCTTAAAACTAATAGTATCCTCTGAACACTACTTTAAAGTTTTAGGGTACTGAAAACAAATTGCCCCTTAAAACAAATAAAAAATAAAAAAAAAAACCCGAGGAGATTCGACGACGGCAACGACGTCAGACATTGTCCACTAGGATTGTTTGGTCACATATGTACGCTTTGTTGTGGTTTGTGTGAGTAGTGACGAAAAAAAAAAGTAAGTCCGCCTCGTGGACCCGTTCCCTATAAATAGATAGGCTATAGCTAGCATACACATCAACTAACAAAAACATGTCAAATTTCGATTTAAGATACGTTCTTGCGATAATAATTAACATGACGAAACTGCATCCAGCTTCGACAGCGACGCCTTGGGAATGGGACCCGTTTCACATCACCACCGGCGAGCTCACTTGGACCAAGTTGTGGCTTTTCGGCGTACTCTTCTTCATCTTCTCATTCGTTTCCGTGGGAGTCCCATTAAATCATCGACTTCCATCTAATTCAAACAACGTTGTGCAGCGCCCTTTACTCGTTCAGGTGAGGATTGGCACTACTACTAAAGAAGTATCAGCGCCCATCATGGCATCTTTCTTGGCTTCGATTTTATGCCCACAAGACATCTTTTGGTACGTATTTCCTGCGATTTTGGTCGCCTTTATGTGCTGGACCTGCTTCTTATCTCGTATATTCAAGACCTGTTTATCCCTCCTATGTACAACTACTCTGAACGTACTCATAACCACCGTTGACAACCACGACGACGTTGAACAAGGATCTGCGCCTGCTGCTCATGATGATGATCATCTTGATGGCGGAGTGGAATCAAACGAACAAGTTTAGCTATAATCATTAATCTTCATGATGAATCCAAATAATTTTCCTTTCGTCTGTACTCTCATTGTCTGTTCCTCCATCGCTTGTCTGCCTGTATGTCCGTTGTTCTCTTGATTTTGAATGTGTCATATATATGATGAGGAATAGTCTATAGCTATTGACGCGTCGTGCTTTGGCCTGATTTATACCTAAAAGATCGGAAGTTCAAGTTATATAGCTTCTAGTTGATTATTGATTAATTAATCGTTTACTGTATGGGCTGAAATTAGGCCCAATATTTATGGAAGGCCCATTAGTACTTGGGCTAGTCTCGTTTCTACTGACAACAATATTCTCCGATCAATGGTATACTCTAATAAAACTGATATTCTCCGATCAATCTTAATTATTCTCCGATCGAACACGGCGGATTATTCTGAGATGCCCGAACTTTCCGGCGCCGGGGGACGAGCCCTCGAAGATGATAGGCAAGTAGCCAGTGGCATCTTTATACCTCTTCTGAATCTGCGAATTTCGCAAAATCACAGCTTTCAACGATACATCGAATCGACGTAATTTCGAATCACAATTCGCCGGCTATGGTACGTACCTGAAGTATCTGATTGATGCTCTGCAAGCAATTCCGGCCGATGACGCACACGGTGCCGCCGGAGCCTCCGCCCGTGATCTTAGCTCCGAAGAGCGTCCCCTCTGCGGATTTCGAGACCTTACTGTGCTGCATCTCTTGAACTAATTGTACAAGCCTGTCCGTACCGTCGGAGCCCAGCCCACAAGCGCCGTAGCTGTAGTGGCACTGCCGACAAAAATCATCGCCTGTGAAATAGCAAAAATTAAAAATCCGAGTAAGGTTTCTTCCCTATTTATTACCTGATAGAGCAATTCTCCAAGGGCATTGCACTGATCTTCTGAATTTGCAGATGTTAGCAGAGCTTTGAATGCCTGTAAATAAGTAAATGGCTATGTATTAACAATTTTTTTTTCTTCGTAGAAGTATTACATTACTGCTCTTCGTCTTTACCTTGACTCTGAAATTTTCGTATATAGGATGTCTAGCAGCTGCTCTAAGGCCATAGCTCCGTTTGTCGTCGATCACAGTGACGAGATCGTTGTGATCTTTATATTCCTCCAAGAAAGTTTCCCCCAGCATTGTCTCGGGGAGTTGCTTGGCGTATATGGCTTCGTATCTGAAAAGAGAAACATGTAAGAATAACAAATCTCAGGACAAACGGCGCCGAAAAGGAAGTATGACCTATGTGGTGGAAGGTTGCACAAATAGTCCAAGGAAGCCTCAGATTCGAGCAGTTCGACTCCATCTTCTTCAAGATCATCAGAAGTTACTCCGTTGGCTTTAGATTGAGACAGTAATCCCAAGGCGATCGATTTAATGATTTTACGACCCATGAAAGCTCCTATTCTCACGGATCCATAATCAGCTCCGCCGACGCTGCATGAAGAAAAATCATTAAATGGTTGGTTTTCTTTCCTTCTCTTTTTCCAGCCAATTTTTTGGGAATGTGATGATATATAAGACCTGTGTCGTATTCCTGAATCAATGCCCCAGAATCTGAGATGACTGGGAATGTCGACTAAACCTAAAACCTCGGCCGGCTGTAAGATGATAATTCAAAGAGTACTTATTAGCAATCTTTTTTATTATTTCGATTTCCTAAATCATTATTAAGGCGAAAAAGAATATGGCTCGTCGATAATGAGATGAAACTAACCTGACAAACCATGGCTAGGAGTTTGTTAGCTTCGCCGCAAGCCGAAGTCATCTGATCCATAACGCCACATGGAGCCCCGACTACATGGTTTTCCACCTTTTTTTTCGATACGTAGATTAGATTTGTCATCAAATAAAAAGAAATAATTTCTTAAAATGTGAATCTCTGGGAAACCTTTTGGCACAGCAAGGCTAGTTCTCGGGGGTTGATATTCAATCCTGAAGCATATTACGAAGGCAAAATTTGATGAGGATAGTAATTTAATGTTTATGTATATAACATAAATAATATTTTATAGTGAGGACCATGAGCTGCAGCAACGGCAGACATTGTAGCGACCTCTACAGATGCAGAAGAAGAGACGCCTTTGCCCTCGGGCACAGCTGAAGAAACCTGTACAATCGGCAAAAAACTAGTGAGTTTTCGTCAATTTAAGGTTTTTTTTGTCAAATTACAGGGTAGTGATGTCGACTTGAAGATAACCTACGGTGAGAAAAAGAATCGTAAGGGTAATCGCATATGCTTTACCAGGATACTGATGCTATTTTCAAACTGTATGCCCATTTCTTTCATCAGAACAAGAATGGTCCCGGCGATATACGCAGCCCACCTAGAACGACAACACTTCAACGCACAAGGGTTTGCCGAGTCAAGAAAAGAAGGAAAAGAAAAAGCTCGAACTTTTGAGATGGGTCGCGGGCGAAATAACTTCTGGCCGTTTCGTACGACATGGGTTGACTGCCGTCCATGAAATCTGAGAGGTCCATGTCGAATGTTGGGCCACGATTGCTCAACTCAGATCCATATGATACCTGAAAACGATAGGATTCGAGAAATGAAAAACAGAGCATCTCTTCTACTAGAGAAAAAAAAAAAAACTCATTCCCAAACTTAACACATACGATTTGAAGAACAGGGGTGGATCCTTTTCCTTTGGCATTTTGTCGAGCTTGGGCGTGCTTCCACAGCCTCTGTTTGCTAGGATGTATCTTCTGTACGGCGACATGACATGCTTCTCTGGTCGGCATCTGCAGAAAATTATTACATTGTACGCCGAAGGTGACTGAATCATTAGATGTACGAAGATTCGCATTTTTCGTAGCGAAACGTGAAGTTGTTACCTGAAGCACAAGGCTTCCTGAATAGTCGGCAATTCCACCCATTACATCTAATCTCCCAGGTGCTCTAGTAACGAATATCTCTTCCTAAAATGAATGCAAAACAAAAAAAAAACGAAATATAGATCGATGTGTTTGGTCATTCTATATTGTATTATTGCCATCATCAATGAGAGAACAATTACCTCCCAATTGAAAAGACTCGCAGCAGCTTTCCTCTCCCTCACTTGGTGTTTCTCGGGATTCCTCAGTGGGTCGAGGACTCTGTCGAGCTCTGAAAGGCTCTTCAAGAAACTCAATGTGTCTGGAAGGCCCATTACGTCTCCCTCTAAAATGTTAAATTCCTCAGGTTTCCTATCAAACGAATGCGAAAGATCGCAAAAATCATGAAAAATAAGCACAACAGTTAGTTAACTGAGAGAAAAATTGCATCAATGAAAGCAGAGAAGAAAAACTACTCACGGAGGAAGAGCGAAGCTATCGTCGTTCATTTCACGAGTAGGAGAGCCAGTTCGTAATTCAAGTTCGTTTTCTGCTGTAGCATACCACTCGGGGATGCTAAGGTCCCTTCCAGGAACCCTTTGCAATTGATACCCTAAAACGATGGCGTCCCTCAATCTCCTAGCTCCACTATGCTAAATTCACCAATAAAAAATAAAAAAGATCAATGGGATAAAAGCATAGTAGAAGATCCTTCAATAATATCTTGCAAAGGACATGTTCGGTTAACAGACTTATCAGTTTTGCCTTACCTTATCAGAAGTGTGCATCTTTCCACGAGTTGTATCTTGCAAAATACGAGCCGCAAGCTGGAATTTTTTTCATATCGAATCAGAACCGTAAAGTCTATCTTTTGAAATTAAATCAGCTTCTGATGAATTATGACAGCAATACCTCGCCACCGTTGATACCTCCTTCATAGCAAGGTTTTAAACTGACTGCATGTTCAAGATAAGGCGTCCAATGCCCAGTGAGTAAATCTCTTCGAATCATCTCAACGCCAGCTTGATAGAACTGATAAGATGGATCATAGTGCGTTGGAGGTTAACTGTTTACTTAGTTCTCTATTCATACACCAGAAAACGTCTCAAAGCTAGAAAGAACTCGTCTCACCTCGAGCATATTCCTCAAAAAAGGCTCTTCGTTGAAGTAATCTCTGCGCACAAAGACGAAAGGTATCTTGTATGCCAGAGCCTCACTCACCGTCCCATATCCAATTTTCCCTGAAAGGTAATAGAACAGAAGAGGTTTTAAAAGTGTCCTCTTACGCAGCAAACACACATTATAATGCAATAAAGAGTTGGTTGCTGACCAAGCATGCAATCTGATGCAGCTATAAGATCGGGAGTGTATGCATCTTTCGGTAGCTTCCAGAAGTTTGGAGGAAGCTCAGTACTTTCAGAAGCACCACACACCTAAAAATTGAAGATACGAAAAAGAATGTTTGTGGAATTCAAGAATGAAATATTACTACAAAAGACGGACATTATGTTATGTGAATAAGTTACCAGACAAAGCCAGTCATGAGGCAGGTACTCCTCTTTCAAACTCCAACCCGATGGCTGCAATTATTTAGGAATCCGACATTTTCATTAGGTGTAAAAAATTTCAGTTTGAATCTTCGAATAAATTCTTTTGACATGTAGAGGTAATGTATCTACCTGCCCACCAAAGTTGAGAATAACAATCTTCTTATCTTCTTGAACTCCTAGTTCTTTCCTCACCTAGAATAAGATCAAAATGCACGCTTAAATTGACTAAACCGCAAAACATTCACAACTAGACTGAAATTTTCTGTTCAGCCTATACCTCCTCTCGAGGTTTGTGCAGCCTTCTTACAACTAAAGGCACGTCTATTGCATCACGGAATGCGGGCACTGAAATACGTTGTGCCAACATGCAAGAGAAAGTGTTATACAGCTTTAAGGCAAAAGCGAGAAAAAATTGGAAAACGAAAAAAAGGCCAATATATATTCATATCTTCGTACTTGGGCAGTATCCAGGTAAACGAATCAGGAATTCACAATGTGAATAATCCTCAGCGATCTGTATCATTCAGAATTAATATACTGAGAGGGAACAATTCCTCATTACACGAGTTAATAGGATATGCCGATACAATCAAGAATCTGAAGCATATATGAGAAAATAATGTAAAACCTGCCAAACTATGGAACGGTGGTGGTGACCAGCAGCCATTACATATTCAGCATATATGAAGTCCCAACTGCCAGAGAAGTTCACCACAAATGATCGAAAAAATGAGATTTATATCAGTCGAAAAAAGGATCCAAAGGTCTAATATAATCAAAATCTCGTCTAGTTTTTCATCTCTTATGCTGTGAGCAGAAGGATACCTGAAATTAGTGACACAAACCGAACGAATCCCAGCATCAGCAGCAGCTCTACACGCAACTGGAACCACATCAGACACCTAAACGAAAATTTCCATTATGAATGTTTGCTTCTTCAAATGAATTTTAAGTGATTATACTTGTAATGTCAATCCATCTTACCAGTTCAACTTAATTCGATTCAGATAATACAAATCTGATATCGTTTCTCTGGAAACTGAAAAAAAAAATATCACAAAGGGACGCGAATCATACCACCAAGTCTGCCTTGATAGATTTCAGCCACTCGACTTCTGTAGCCAAAATAGTTTCCCGAGGTACCACAGCTGTCTCATGATACTAAATTCAATACAAAAGACCAATTAGCCATAGAAATAACCATCAGTGTAAGAGTATCGCAAGAGGAAATAATCTTTGCAACTCGGTTCCTACCTTCTCCAAAGAAGCAAGACGATCAACAGTTAAGGCATCAGCTTGAACCGCGCCACAATCCAACAGTACCTTTAATTTCAGAAACATGAGAAATCAAACGACTGAATCGAAAATAGAAAGTATTCTGACTTGAGGATTTTTGCCCGGTTAAGAGTAGTAGAAAAAGATACCTTGCGAAGGAAAAGGTGAGGGGACTGTATTTCACTCGTGAAGACATAATCTGGCGCACCAGTAACAACATGGACATCATGACCAGCAAGAATGAGATGCCGAGCAACCTAAGCATTGAAACAAGAAACTCATTATTCGGTTAGAATTTGTTCAGAAATAGGACACTTCTGCATGTACAATGATTTAATTGTTCTTCGAAATGAATAAGTCCAATCAAGGAAATGCAGATCTTCAATGGCAATGAGTGGCATAAAATTACAAGACTTGCCTCCAAATGAGCATTTCAGTACACAAACTTAAAAGAAGTAACCAAGACAGAAAGAGATTAACAGTAGGGGAATTAAACCGTGAAATCGAAATCTTGAAAGGATAAAACAAAAGAACTCCTAAATCAAGAAAAACAGTTCCAGCGCATGGGATACCAATCCACTGACGTTATTCCACATACTCACAAAGAAAAACACGATGAATTAAGAAGAAAAAATCAAGAACGCACAAAAGAAATGCGAAAGAAGTAGAACAGAAAGAAGAGAAGGGACCTCCACAACACGAGTGGCATGTCCGAAACCATGCCCTGTGACGTAGTAAGCAAAAACTAATGGCCGTGTCTGCGAATCATCTGCTCCCATCTCTTCCCAGAAATTAAAAAACACAAAAGTATAATAAACGATGTAAAAATCAAGCCTTTTGTCCTCTCTTCGAAGGCAACGACGATTGGCTTGGTCTATTAGTACGTATAACAATCAAGAAAAGCGAAATTCCTTTTTTATATAGACAGAGGCCTTTGCTCGGATTTAACAGCATCGATCCCCTTCCATATTCGTGAACTGGTTCAAGTGTTGTTCGGATGGTGTGACGTCGGACATGCGTGTGTTATCCTATCCTTTATATAAATCAAGAAAAGTTCTGTTTTTCGAGGACTTCAGTGATGTAATGTAACCGATTGGGTTTGATCTTTTTTGTTTTCCTAATTACAGATATCGACTGTATTTGATCCAATTTTTATTAATTCTGTTTCCTTAATTTGTGCCATGTCAATGCTGACTGTATTGATCATTGGGCAGCTGCCAGTCAAAACAAAAAAAGAAAAAGGCACATCGTTTAATTTAATCCATCAAAATGAACCATTGCAAAAGATTTCTCGTTCTTTTTTCTTGGATATTTTGTTCATCTTATCATCTCATCTCAAACGTTTTCTTTTGCTTTATTGTAGGTAAGTATCAAAGTATTCTCGTCATGGATTGGCTTTAGTAGAAGTTTGAAAGTGATGTATATCTTCATGCTAGGCTGACTCATCTCCACATAAAGATAAGATACATATCCATGACAAAGTCAAACAAACAGCCCACATGGGAAGAGAAGGCAACCTACTAAATAGATGAGATAAAAACAATGAAAAGAAGGAATATACATATACTGATGCTTGTTTGTACTTTGTGGTTTGTGATTCAACGATGGTTTCGAATAGGGAATCCCTCATCTCATCCATTGGAGAACAGGTTCTTCTTTAAAAAAAAAAGAAAAGATTTTGTTCTAAATAACGAATTACTCTGTTTTTTTTTTGACTGAGTTGAGAACAGGGCAAGCAAACAACTGGCAGGCGCCTACAAGAAGGTAGCATTATTTTTAATTATTTATTATAAATTTATTAACCAAATAAAAATTCATGATAGGTGCTGATGATTAGAGGGACATATGAAAGAGACAATAGAGTCGTCTCATGGAATGTAAGGCAATCGTCGTTCCAAAGGATCTTCTCATACCTTCGCTAATGTATGGGGCTGTGCATGAATTACGCATATAACTCAACTAACCAAACTCCCATTTTTATTTCTTGTCCAATTCCTCCCCTGTTCAATCAATCAACAACCACCGTTTCTCTTTCTCTTCTCTGTACTTCAAAATTCAAGAACGCCGATATACAACTCCATTGTGGAAAAGGTAGGATTGGATTATTTCGTTTGTTCATGATCACATTTTTTCTAGCATAACTTTTTTTTTCCTTCCCCTGTCCCAATGCAGGCTTTATTAACGTTGGCTTAAAATGTCTACAAGAAGAACCACTGCTTCTTCTACCGTCGCCCCTGCAAATAAGGAGAAGAGGGGCAGCAGCACAGCTCCTTCGAATACCGCCCGAAAAACCACTACATCGAACCACCCTTCGACGAAAATCAGTTCCCCCGCAAAAAATCACGGCCCATCTTCTTCTTCTTTGGGGAAGAGCGCCCCAAACTATCTCAAGGCCACGGTAGGTTCGAACCTCGGCAAACAACAAGGAGGAGAAAACCACGTCAATGCTTCCTCTACAAACAGAAGAGGATCCCTCGATCACAAGCCTCTGGCTCAGCAAACTCGGGCCCCGCCAAGATCTTCGTCCTTCTCGGGGAAAACTACAGTTGCATCTCATCAAAAGACGGGCCACGGTGGCGCTGATAAGGGTTCGATAAGGGCCAACAAGGATGGTGCTGGGAAACAGCTATCGATGGGAAGTCGTAGTGGCAATGGGAGGAAGAATGCTACTACGACTACTACGAAGGTTTATGTGAGGAAGCAACCTAGTACATTGAGCAGTAATGGATCTTCGATGAAGAAGGAAGAGGTTGTAACGATCAGCCCTGTCGAGAAAGTCCCTGATCATAATGAGAAGGTACTGTCTGAAGATATGGAAGCTGATCGTGAAGAAGTCGAGCGTGGTCAAGGTCACGAATCTTTGACCGTCGAGAAAGCTGAAGATGGTGATGAGCTTGAGAGTGAAAACGATCATCAAACTGAAGCAGCAGCAGCTGAGAGTGATGATAATGATGATAAGAATGCAGTGATTGTAGCAGAATCTGAACCTTCTGCTGTTGTGGAACAGCAGCATGATGATCATGACAATGGATCTGTTGCTGTTAAGAACGAGGAGAATCTGCAAGTTGAAGAGGGCATCAACGACAACCATGAAGAGACGATCAATGAGGTTGTTAACAAAAATGACAGCATCATCGGTAATGATAACGTTTACGTAGCAGAGGAAGATCATGATAATCACAATAATAGTCCCGTTGAAAATGTGGTTGAACTCGGAGTAAAGGAAGGGGAAGAAGAAGCTGCTAAAGAAACTGCAGTGCAAGAAGCGGTTATTGAGAAGAAACGAGAAAAGATAAACCTAACTGCGAGTTTTCCGGGTAAAAAAGATAATGCAGTATCGAATAACGTAATAGAGGAGACAGCGAGCAAACTTCGCGATCAGAGGAAGAACAAGGTGAAAGCACTTGCTGGTGCATTTGAAACTGTCATCTCTTTGCAGGAACCCAAGTGATCAGACACCTCAAGTTCGAAAAACTGTTCCTTTACGTTGCCGTATTCATGCGATAATGAATTAGAATAGTATGCCATGTAACTAATTTGTAATAATACCTTATGTCATATAATCTTATCAGAGTTTAAGCTTCTTTTAATTTTTCCAATCCATCATGTTCCTGCTTATAACCATTAGAGTTGCAGACAACACAATCATCACCAAGAAGAAACAAAACATTGAACAAAGACAGTCACCCAAGTGCAATCGTATCTCAACTTAGATCTCATCTTTTATCTATAGAATGTTTCCGAGAGATTTAAATCGAAATATGACCCAAGAATTGCATTTGATACAAAGATATCTAAACCATAGTCACTTACAGAGCTTAAGCTTTCTGAAAAACGATGACACCGTAGATTTCGGGTACGGTTTCGTAGCAAGGCACGTGGGTATGTTCTCGGGTTGTTCGATCCATAACTTATGAGCAATGCCGCCTGCTTTCAGCTTTTCAGACAAGTTCAGCATCTGAGCTTCACCCTTCACTTCAAGAGTCACCTGCATCGCAACTTGAGACCACAGTTTTCCCAATTCCCACATCGACAAAACATCAAACAGCTACCGCGCAACCCAAATTATCAATCACACCTTGTGCATAGAATCGAGATTCTCAGGGGCACAATACAGCTGCGTCTCGGTATCGTCCTTGTGGGCCCAAATCGCCGCGACCGAGGCATGGCAACCCTGCGTTACCACGCTCCCCAGAGGCCACGTGTCGATTAGATCCCTCCTCAAAACCACGTACTGAACCACCACCGCGTCTGAATTTTCGGCGGTAGCTGAGTCCGCGGCGGCCGACGCATCCATTTGGGTTCGAGCGGGTAACGAAACGGTTCTTCCCGGAATAAAATTACCGACCCGGTTTGTCGTATTATATATGTTGGGTTTTATAGCAGAGCAGCGAAGCAATAATGTCGAAGCCATTATTATTCCTTTGTACTTGGCTCGAATCGAATGACGAGCGCAATTTTTTTTTCTTTTTAATTAAAATATTGTTTTATAGTCCAACATTATTAGACCTTTTTTTTTTTTTTTTAGAGATTTAAACGTCAGTTTTATATACCGCGTATATAATTAACCCATGCATATTGCCTTACAACAAATGAAACTTTGTTTCACAATAGCATATTGAGAGTACTGCTTCAGTTAGTTGTTAAATGTGCTACGATTTCACGCCTCCTTGCGGCATCGGAGATTATGCGGATTTCAGCACCATGGAAGGAATATACGAATTTAATCGATCCCCTGAAAGAGAAACGAAGATTAATGTTAATTGTTGAAACATAGCAAAGAAAAGAAAGAAGGGAAAAAGTAAGCGCAAGAATACGTACAAAGAAACAAACCCAACGACTCATGAACGCCGAATTTTTGGCCTTAATGGATCGATAGCCGTCTGTTTATCGCATGCTCTGATTTCTCCATTTGAAATCCGAACGAACTAGGATCGCATGCGAGGAAAACCATTGAGTTGTTAAAGCTCTTTTCGGTGAGATGAGAAAATGAGGAGAGGTTTAGGCGGTTATATGTAGGCCTTCGATGGACGACGCGTGGTTGAATCCTCGCATGCATGCAGTATGCGGTCGAGCGACACAGAGTGAGGGTGCGTGTGCCTTGCGTGGCGACCCGAAATTAAAGACACGTCGCAAAAAAAAAAAAAAAAAGAACTTAGCTTCTAAAGAATCAGAGCCATTGCATTCGATATTCTTACAATTAGGCCGTAGGACGAGTAAAAGTGATCGAACTAGTCATCTCGACGACTCTGCCGGCCGAGTCAATCATCAAGTAGAAGGACATGATCCTAAGTATATCATCGTTCAGATTCTGATGCAGATAACACAAGTATTTTCAATTCTATGAACACATAAAAACGCCAAATATCTTCCATTCGGATAAACTTGCGGTAAACTACCCCTCTTCTCGAAACTGGATTGTTCATAACTCTATAAACGATCCATCATGTAGAACGCCCGAATCTGTTTAAGAGAGCTTTGTTCATCGGACAATAAATCATTAGACAAAGAGCTTTCTGATATTTAATCACTAAAATATGGACGGTTCGAAAGAAAAAAAAAAAAAAACTACCTCGATCTACTGCGGGTCATTTCCCGCTCCACTCATTGGGTCGGGCTCACTCTTACACACTTGCGCTTCTTGTTCTTTGCCCACACCGGGCAATAACGACGTAGAAACAGCAGCAACTTGGCCAGTTTTGGGATCGATCTTTAACAGGCGAATTAGAAGGAGCAGCATCCGTAGCTGCAGGTGCACTGCTGTTCAAGACCATGTCAGCGACCTTAGTAGTCTGAACCTTAGACGCCGAAGGCTTTACAGATTGGACATGCCGTGTCTGTTGAGCTTCTTCGCTTGGCCGAGGCACGCTTGGCTTGGCGACAGGGCCAGCGGCAATTGGGGTTTTCGCCAGGCCGTTCCTAATGAAATGGACGTTGCTCGGAAGTTGGCTATTCATGCTTGAGGTTGAAATGTGGACGATGTTTTGGGATCGAGCAGCGTCGAGCAGTGAAGAAGCGTCGGCTGACGAAGCTATGCGGGCCCCAGCGGCGACTGCGGCGGCTTTGACCCTAGAATCTGGCCCTGAAGAGGGGTTCGCTGGTGGAAACCGAGCAGTGTTTGGAAGAAGCCCCGGGCTTACAGACTTGTGCTGATCGATTAGAGACGTAGGAGCTTTGTTGGGATTATCCATGGGTCTTATGCCACCAGCTTAAGATGAATCAGGGGAAAAAATTGGGTAACGGTGATGAGCTAACTAAATGGAGGTATTTCGTATTATAATCGACTATACATCAGATTAAAGAGATTACCTGTTTTAGCCTTGTGATTGTCTCCCACGGCGCGGCTTATGGCTATGGAAGCGGCTAGATGAGCAGCAGCACGTTCAGCTTCTGACTGTTGTGAACTCATCCCAAGTATTGGATTGCTCTTTTGCTTCTTGAGAATCGCCCACCTCTGCACAGCAAGGAAATTTTACTTTATAATGTGTGGACGAGAGGGAGGGACCGAAAAGAAACGATTCGCAAGATTATCGAAGAGTGGACTAGACGACACATTGCGAAAAGGAAGACATAAATGCTATGCACCTGAGACAGCTCTGGTTGATTTCTTTCATTCTCAAACTCATTTCTCGCAACAGATTCCCAGTTGCAATCTCCATACTTCTGCACAGCAGCTGTAAGTTTCATGTCCTCTTCTTCGGACCAGGGCTTCTTTTTCCTCCGAGGAGGCGCCTTAGAATCTGATTTTGTAGTTTTTGGCTTTTTTTCACCACCATTGCTGGTCGACATTGGCTGTAGCTCTAGAGGAACTGGAATGATGATACTGGTCCCCTGTGGACCAATGGCAGAGGGAAAACCACCTTTGTCTGGTATGTTAATCGGCAGTGGACAGTCAATAATTCGGTTTTCTTGGAGATTAGATTCTTGTGGATTAGCAGAAACACGTAACTCCTGAGAAAGAACCTACAATTCGAAGAACGCGTTTTCTTTTGGAAAAAGGAAAAAAAAAAAAGGAAAGAGAAGTCCACCGCACAAGTGAAGCGCTCATCTAACAAATTCGTTTGACGCTCAAATAAATCTATAACTCCTGCTCCCGCCATCATGCATCGTAAAATTCGACAGACCCGAAATTGAGATCGATCATGTGTAGTGCGACTTTTTTGTGGCGCCACTGAATATTTACCTTCACACAAGCAGATGTCTCAAGAGCAGCTTCCCGCCCGACTGGAGGAAACGCCTCGACCTCGTATTCCAAATCACTTCCATCATCCTCCTAAGAAAAAAAAAATCGCCACACCAACCAAAAAAAATATCACCAAATCAGCGACCCCCACAACACTGATAATTCACTAGGAGCAAACCAATCAATCAAATCGACATGAAAATACAGCAATTCGGAATCGAACAGTACCGTAGGGTCGGAGTTAGGGTCCAATCGGTCAGCTAGGTTTTCACCATAAGCGATATGGCGCCATAGCTTATGATATTCCCGCGCACATGTTATCCCTGTCCCGGTGTTTTCGACGAGAGAGCTCCAATCGATTTTGCCTTTAGATGCCGCTAACGAAACCTCCTTTAACAAAGAAAGCACCGTCTGCGGCGTGTACCTTAAAAGGTAAAATAAAATCAAATCCAAACAGATTATACGTTGAAAACTGAAGGCGAAGAAACAATCTCCGAGAAAATTACTTGTTTAATAAGCTGGAGGCGTCTTGCTCGGTGATGGTGCCTTTCTTTCTCTTCTTCGATTTATCAGCCATTGTACAGTGTCTCTACTTTTTCGAATTCGTTTTCACGAGTGAGCGAGCTAGCTCGATGAGAAAGAAAGGTTTTTTTTTTTTTTTTTATTATTTAATTTTCATTTTCTCGTCATATTTATCTATAGTTCACCTTCTTTTTCTAATCTAATCAATTATAATTTATTTATCCACGTAAACAATCACCACAAAACGAGAAAAAAACAACAAATGGATGGGAAATAACAAATGTCGCTCTTTCGTTTTCATTACAACTTAACTTAACCTCATCTCTGTATCACAAGAACGGTAAGATAAAAAAAGCTCCAACGGCCACGCATATATCTATCTATACATACAAACACTCAAAGCTACTTAACATCAGGCGAAGGCGAAGGTGAAGTTGGACACTCTCCATTGCCGAGCTTATTACCACTTTGTTGCCTCCTAACCTTAAAACTCCCATGATGCTTCAAACTCTTCGGCTGAAACAGAGCATTCAATGCCTTCTCCAAAGACTGCGCGGTGTACTTCACATACTTGCCCGAGCTATCGTCTTGCTCGACCAACGGCCCATAATTCTGCATGTAACTCCTATAAACGGGCACGATCGTCTGAATCACAGCATGGCAAGTCTTGTCCCGAAGATCCCTGTCCAAAATTACCCAGTTCGACTGCTCCTTGTACATCTCGTCGAACGAATCGTTGAAAGACTTGAGCCTCTGCTTCACCAAGTTACGGGCGGTTGCCCGCCCGCCCGAGAAGAGAATCAAACCCTCACGGCTCAATAGCGAGGGCAGCTTTCCCCAGCTCTCTCGCAAGAACGTGCTGTAATAGAAATCCTTGTACTGATCGTGTTCTAAGAGCCAAGATTCTCCCAATAGGCTCCCGAGTTTAGTCCCCTTCAAATACTTGCACAGATGCCAGTGATTGTTCATCAAGAAAAGACAGGCAGCTATGGAGTTCTCTCCGTAGCCTTTGGCCCATGTTTCGAGGTTCACTTCGATGGCTTTCACCAAGCTGAGAAGCTCGTTTAAGAGGACTCTCTCTTGGTACTTCTCGTGTTTCCAGCTTCTCTCGATGATTAGTATCTGCGTAAGAATGGGCTTGTAGTCGTCCCCTAGCAGCTTATTACAATAGTCGGTAATAAAAGCCACCACTCGAGGGACGCCACAGTCTTGGGGAGGAGGGGCGTGTCTCTGAAGCTCGACTTGCAGCAAAAGTTCCCAGAAGATTTCGCAAGCTCCTTCGATCACGCTCTTGATTAAATCCCTCGTAAGGCTTTGTATCTCTGCACAAGGGGCCTCGCCGAATAGCCTGTTGAAATCCAGCCTCAGCTTATTCAATGAGGCGAAGATGTCGAGCAGTTTCAAGAGCTTGATGGGATCTTTCTTGCTCTCAGCGACAGTTTTCCCGAACCTGAGAAACGCCAGCATTCCCGCCTGGGCTGCGATCCTAGCGAAGCAGCCTTTCCACACGTTCAGGCCCATCTTCTCAAAAACGTCGTTGCACAGCTTGTACTCAGCCTCGAAGAGGTGTTTCACGGCGAATTCCAAGTGTCTCCCCCACTGTGCAATGTAGCCCTCGATGCTCCCCACGCTGCTGAACTCCGAGGCTGAGATTTCGAGGTAGTCCAAATCGAGGGCGCGAAGGCTAGCTCGAACGTTTGCACTACGAACCTCTACGTATGCAGACATGCACCTCTCTAGTCTGTTGTTTGTGATGAGTCTGCCCAAAATGGCCTGCAATTTTTTTATTACAGTGACTGGTAAAGGGGAAGGCGCTATGCAGGCCTGTGATTCGCTGGCATCAGACATTGGTAATGGAACGCTGTTCTCGACTAAGAGACGGTGGAACTCTTTCTCTAATCTGTCTAGGGCAACCTCGAGCAATCCACCGTCGAGGTTCCCCTTCTCTTGGCCTGCCTCGAGTTCTTTTAAAGTCTTTATGGACTTCTTTAGACCTGTAATAAACCGTTCATCTGCCACTTTGTGATCCTCCAAGTACTCCACTATATCAGCCAACCATTGAATGGCCATCCCACAATTGTTTCCCAGAAACTTCAGAGCTTCTTCTAACCGTTTTAGCACGCCGAGGTAGCCCGGCAAATCGAATTGAGGGTCTGATAGCGATCTTTCGAGCCCGTGGAGAGCATCGAAAACCTTGAGAACCGCAGCAGCTGGGACCACGGCTCGATTGATGTGACCAGCGACTGAATCGAGGGCTTCCCTCGGTGCTCGAATGGGGCGAATCGAAACTTCTAGCGAAGGTAATCTCTGATTAATCACATCTAACCTAGAACCCGATTGTTGCAATGACAGCTCTGAAGCCTCGGACTTGTCTAGACTTGCTTTTAACGAGTTTCTAGCATTGATCAGATGTTCAACGCCTTTATCCATTGCAGCAGCTTAGTGGTTTACACAACTCAATCCAAAGTTCAGGAGAAATTTACTACACCGATAAACACGAGGGATTTCAGGATTGGATCTTACCTTGCCTGGTGATTCTTACACTAAAAAATCACGAAATCCCAAATTACAGAAGGTGTAATAAATCAAGGTTCTAGCAGAACTTCGGCGTACTATGTCTTCATCAAAACTCCCCACAAATCATTACCTATCTGCGCAAAGAGGGCAACAAATTCAAACCTTTTGCAAATTAACAAAAATAACGTAAAAATGATAGAAACCTTGTATAAAAATCGATCAGCTCAAAATGTGGAGATCAGTGTAACAACTAGCTAATATGTGACTAAGAAGCATCTGTAAGCGAGTGAAGAACCCTAAATAGGCAGAGTGGAAAAAATAAAAAAAGTTGTGCCTTTTGCTTAGACTGTGCCTTCACTCGCCACCCACGAGGTCGCTGAAGTGGTTTACAGCAAATGCTTTTTTGTTTTTATTTTTTCCTTTTTCTTTTCTTTCGTTTGTTTCCATTTAAACTTTGTCCTGTAAAGTCTACTCGGCGCTTTTAGTTTTTCTTGATGCTTTCAGAACTGTAAATTATTAGAGAATAATCATGAAAAGGGGTCGTAATAAAATAATGAAATATTTTTTGGAAGTAATGTTCCGTAACACTTGTAATTTATTATCATTCAATACTATTCCTATATAAACATACTAGATTCCTTTAAACTTTGTTCGACAGTAATGTTTGCTTCGGTTGGTCATTGGCCCAACAATATTTCGGGCTAAAAGCACGACAATAATTAAGTGAAACATTAGGCTTCACCTATAAGTGCAAGCCCAAAATCTTGAAGAATAATATTTGACCAAGTAAATAAATAAACGAAATAAATTATATATGTAGGTGGGCCCGTTTCAAGACAAAAACTTGAAGAATCCTAGAAGAAAAATCAACGATATGGTTCAATTAAATAATAATATATGAAATAAAACCATAGAAATAGAATACGATATGGTCAAACACGGCAATCTAAACAATTTGTATCGAAGCTGTCTCCATTATCCATATTTCCAAGCTTTTATTATTCATCCTTTCTCGAAATAAATTACTAAATTCCACCTTTACGTCCTTTCCTTAATTTTATTTTATTCAAATTACCCAATCTTTTTGACTTTTTGATGAACACACGTCTTTGTTTAATTCACTTGGAATAATCAAAGCACAAAAGAACAGAAAAGAAATAAACCTGCGAAATACCACCTCCCTTGAGAATTTTAATCATCCATTTTCCCAATAATACCAAAAGTCTAAATTACTCATCTGTCCCTCTACTCCTACGAATTTACACGAAAACCCCTCGGGAACTCAAAATTACTCATTTCGACTCAAACACCATTAACTGGGCGGCATTCTCCTGCGCCGCGTGCCTATGCTCGCCTTCGTACGTCACGATCAGCATCGTCGGATCATCGGTGGCTCTTTCCACGTGTTTTCTTGCAGGGCAGCCCCTCACCGTGCTGCACTTGTAATAACCACTGAAATTTGGGGCAAAGATACAAATTAGCATAACTGAATGACAATTGTGTTGAAGAAAGCAGAAGCCAAGCAATTGAGTTGAGAGTGGTTAGTTACCGTGGGAACGGCGAGCCCTTGATTGGTTTCTGACCATACTTCCTCCATGAGAACTCGTCTTGAGGAATGTCAGCAACCTTCGAACTAATTGCAGGGACTCTAATTGTCCGTTTTACCCTCGACTTCCTGAAAAGTTCAGAATGTCACGCAAGGGCATATTAGACATTTCACGAAATTAAGACGCCGTATGCGCCAAAATGCACACTGCTCGATTAACAAAGAAAGTCAAAAGCTACGCAGTTTCCCAGCAACTACTAAAGGTTTCAATAGAAAAATAAAAAATATATATATATAAAATAATTTTTAAGGAGAAAAGGAAGGTCCGACCCACCTCTTCTTACAGTGGCAACGACCCGACCCGTTCGTCGTCCTCCCAGAAACATCCTCGGAGTGCTCGTGCTCACGGCACCGCTTCCCCGACAGAGGCGGCTTCCCTGCCGACGCGCCGGTCGCCGGATTAGACAGGAACATCGTCGCCGGCGCCGAACCACCGCCTCCCTTGCCGTTCGACACGCTCCCTTCCCCGGTGATCGAAGACAAAAACGTAGACGAAGACGTCGAGTTATTCCCGGAGATAGACAGGGAGAACCCCATCGCATCGACATCCTTCGGACCGCTCTTCAACGGCTTCGTAAAGTCAAGCGTCAACGCCTGAGACGACTGATAAGCCGCCGTCGCCGTCGCCGCCGCCTTACCGTCCGAGTAAGCGAAGAGGCTCAGAGCCTGTGCTGGCTCCGACGAAGGAGAAGGCATCACCAGAGGCTGGGATCTGACCGGACCGCGCCTGAACCGGGCATGTCCGGTCCGGTCTAGGATGGAAATCACCTTCTTAAACTTGGACACGGCGAAGTCCGTCACTTCTCGGCAGTCCTTTTGGCTTTGGTTGGTCGCCACCTCTCTGATGAGGTAGTCCATCGATTTCAGACCGGCCGCCGCCGCTTCTTGTATCGCCATCTGCTCGTTTATACGATCAGTATAACTCATCACCACTGCCATTTTTTTTCTCTGTTTCAGAGAGAGAGAGAGAGAGGAGAGAGAGATTGTGAATCGAGAGAGAGTGGGCTGTTGAGGTACAATATATGGAAGGTGAAGGTGGGGGGAAGTGACCGGTTTACCGGGTAATAACGAGTCAAAGGTGATCGGACGGCTGAGATTTGAGGGTTGAAGATTTCAATGTGGTGGGGAAAAAAGCGACAAAATAGTGGCCATATATTCTGTTTCAAAGTGGGTCCATCCTAGCTTTATCGTATGCTTAACAGGGGTCGTCGTGAAAATAGTAAGAATTCCAGGGGTTAAATTGCAGAATCGATTTTAAATTGTTTTAATGAATATCTCGTGAAGCAATTAGGGTTTGGTGAGATGAGGAGACGAAGGATTAGGTTGTCCTCGTCAGAAGCTCAGCTGTGGTTGGGATTTTGTTGTTTCGATTCAATTTAAACAGCTTGCGGTTTGGTTCATTGGCTATTTTAATTGACTATATTCTTACCAAGAATTTATTATTATTCGTTCATTTTGAATAGTTTTAAAACGATATTATAAAATAATGGAAAGTGCTGCTACACACATCACATGGGAAATGGTTGACCAACTTTGCTTTTGCCTAGAAAACCCAACAAGCGCCAGCACTTGTTCGTAGGCCGTACGATGAACCGAGATAAATCAACGGTCCCGATGTATTCTGATTATTTCTTTAGCTTTTGTATGTATTTCTTTGTTTTCTAATGCTAATAATCTTGAAATTAGCTTATTATGATGGAAAGTGTCAAATTTAAACTTACATACGACATTTAATCGACCGCGAATATTGGATGCTTTCTCGCCTTGTTTGGGAGAAATTCTTGGATCCGATGTTTAAAGTGTAATACACGCTTTACTTTTAAATTTAAACAAAAAAAAGCATTATAATGCAAAGGTAGTCCCACTAATTCCATGGTCCAACTTGCTATCAGTTTAAATGCCGACCTTTGACTTTATTAATCCTTTATTAACTTTCCACATATTTCGTAGAGGTTGACTTGCTTTTTATAGTGGAATTCGCAATTTAAGGGTTAGTTGATACTTGAAAGTCTCCTATATGTTCTTTTAATCACGCGTCATGAGATTGAACCACGAGAAGATCGAACGGTTAATTTATGGAAAAGTCAGCTCTTCCCAAAGTCAACTTTCCATTTAATAATAATAGTAAAATGAAAGTCGCTCCTCCCAAATCCCCATTGAACAAGAAAACCACAAAAGCCGTAAAGAAGGTGGTCAAACTCCAGCGTTCATCGGCAAAGACTATCAACGAATTCTTGAATGTTCTTGTCCGAACTCCCACCTTCTTCCATAGATTCCCTAGCCAAAGCTTTCCATTTCTGCGCATTCCTCTTAACCTCTTCGCTCCTTTCCCCTTCCATGACCTCGTTGATACAACTCGCAATGGTCTCCCTTCGGACAATCCCACTATCGTCCACGTCAGCCCTAACACCCATCTTCCAAACATCCATGACGAACTTAGCATTAGTGCTCTGATCAGTCCACTGAGGCACGCCCACCATGGGCACGCCCAAGCTCAGAGCTTCTAACGTCGAATTCCACCCACAGTGAGTTACGAAGCAGCATATTGCATCGTGTGCTAATACCTCCAACTGCGGGCACCATGAGATGATTAGTCCCTTCTCCGAGGTCTCTTTTGCAAAATCCCTTGGAAGCTTCGATTCCTCCGAGGATCGAACCACCCATAAGAAATTCTTGTTACTGAGCCTTAAGCCCCAAGCTAGCTCCTCCATTTGAGCATCTTCTAACCTAGCCATGCTTCCGAAGGAGACGTACACTGTTGACTGAGCCTTTCTCTGGTTGAGCCAATTCGTGCAGGTTTCCGACATGGGCTTGAAGACGTTTAGACCGTACTCTTTGTCGTCGAGCAGTCGCTTGTCTAAGTACATCGACGGCACGGTGGGCCCTATCGCCTTCACCGGCGATGACTTCGCCATGTAGTCAATAACCTATTATTATACCATATAAGCTATAAGTAGAGGAGCTGAGCTATGGAAATAAAATAATAATGCATTTAATATATTACCTCTTCCTCCAACTCGTAGAAAGTGTTGCAGAATATCCAATCTGCTTTGTCGATATTTCTGTACTGATTGACGACCATTTCGAAGAGCGAAGGGTACGATCCAACTACGGACACAAACGATGGCATGTCCTTGGCCTTCAATGGTGGCAGCCCAGGAATCAGAATCTAACCCCCACAAATAAAAAGTAAAAAACAATTTAATAATAAAAATCCCACCATCAGAATTCAATTAAACGCTAGAGTGGGTATATGTTTTTTGAAGGATTACAGTTTATAGGTAGATAGATGTAAATGACCTCGCTAGTCTCGTCGAGGGGAACCTTCAAAGAGCCATTGTACACGCAGTGGTAGACATGGTCCACGGCGCAGGACTGCGTGAAGAAGGCAGCGCCGACGAGCCCAAGCTCCTTGGCCACGTCGAGGCACCACGGTATGAACGGGTCGTACACCAGGCAGTCCACGGGTCGACCCGAGTCCGACAGCCTCTTCACGGCTTCCCTGAGGGTCCTCGACCCGATTTCCTCGAACCTCTCCACGTAGTCGCGGGCGTCGTCCTCGTGGAGGACGTAGCCGTCGTCGTAGCCGTCGGAGAAGGTCTCCACTGCTATGGCGTCGGAGGAGAAATCGGTAATCTTTCTGACGTAGGCGGTGACTAAGAGCGTGGCGGCGAGTTTCCTTCGGACAAGGCGCTTGGCGAACTGGAGCATCGGGTTTATGTGGCCGACGATTGGGTACGGTACGATTAGGACATGGGGTTCCATTTGCTACCGTCGTCGGTGAATGCCTTCTCTTCTTCGTGGGAGAGTTTTGCTGTGATAATAATGCAAGAGAGAAGTGTGAAGTGTGTGTAGCTTCTATACGTAGATTAGTAATAAATACACGTGCTTTGGAAGATGAGAGGACGAATTTGAATAGGGAAGGAAAAGCAAAATCGGAATTGTGGAATCTTTTTTGAGGTGCATGTGAATGGTGTCTGTGATTTGCATTATCTTGTCATCGTCTTATCGTATTTGTCGCTCTTATGTAACTGCGATGGGGTTGCAACTTGATTGAAATGCAATAAAACTTTTTCTATGCATGGGAAGTTTTCACCTAGGTTGGTGTTAACCCTAATCTTATTTATCTGAAAGTTTGGATATATGCAAGTAATAAAAAAGTAAAATTTACTCGAAGCGAAATTACTAACCGGCGAAGATTAGTTCATGAGTCCATCATAGCAACCCATGTTATTGGGCTTGCTTAAGATGGCCCATTTAAAGCCCTGCTAAAAGAACAAGTATAATTTGGAATGGAACCCAAATTGGTATACTATACTGTATTTGATTTGCTGTCTTTAGGGCTTTTCTCCTCACGGTGAGGGTTCCGAAGGTACTCGACTCTCCAAATCTCTGGCTGTTCTTGTCAAAAATTAAGAATTGATCCATGTTTTGTGTTGCATGACCCTTGAATAATTCGTCGGTTGTTCAGCTGATGCGCTTTGCGGTGATTTGTTTGACGATTTGTTTTCTGGACTCTCACTGTCAGGTGGTAGTTTTTTCGTTGTTTCCCCATTTCATATTAGTTTGCCTGAGCTAAAGATGTCGAGGGTGTACATTGGCAACTTGGATTCACGCGTCTCTGAACGTGACCTCGAGGATGAGTTCCGCGTGTTTGGAGTAATCAGAAGGTGACGAATTAACATAAAAGTCTTCTTATTCTTATTACCTTCGGTCAGATCGTGCATGGGAATCGAATCCTCACTGTCATACGAATATTATTTACAGTGTTTGGGTTGCCAGAAGGCCTCCAGGTTATGCTTTCATTGATTTTGATGACAAGATGGATGCTTTAGATGCTATCAAGGAACTTGACGGTGAGCTGTCCTCGTTTGATTTCTTTCAAGCTCTTGCTTTTTTTTTTTTTCCGACGCAAATTGATTTTGATTAGCTTCTGCTTATTTTGAACCAGGTAAAAATGGCTGGAGGGTGGAGCTTTCTCACAACTCCCGAGGTGGTGGAGGCGGTGGTGGTCGAGGTCGAGGTGGTTCTGATTCGAAGTGCTACGAGTGTGGAGAGCCTGGTCACTTTGCTCGTGAGTGCAGAAACCGTGGTGGAGGCTATGGAAGGCGCCGCAGTCGAACCCCTCCTAGATATCGCCGCAGTCCAAGTTATGGCCGAAGGTAATGAATGGGGCCTCTAGAAAAATTCAATGGTACTATACCAATAGAAGAGGGGAGGCTTATTAACCATTCTTATTTGTAACAAGAAATTCAATTGGCTCAAGATATGTCGATAGCCGAAATGCATATGCTTTTATGCAAATTCTCATTTTTATTGTGGCACATATCACAACTTGATCCTTGAGTACGCCAAAAAAGGAGGGTGCTTTGTAGCTTGAGTATATATGTTCTTTAGTACCCTAAAGATCACAACCACATATTTATCTAATTTGATCCCATTCTGTACAGGAGTTACAGCCCACGTGGTCGTTCTCGTTCTCCTAGACGTCGTAGCATTTCTCCCAGGGCACGCAGTAGGTCTCCTTATCGTGGGCGTGATGAGGCTACCTATGCTAATGGGTAAGAACATATATTAACTCATTGTATAATCTTCTTTTCACAATTAAGAGTCTGCCTTACTGTAAGCATAATGCGTCTCATTGCATATTCCGTATGCTTTTGTTGCAGAAATGGCGTCAGGGAGAGACGCAGAAGCAGATCCTGAGCTTGAGGCATTTACTGAAGCTTTGAATCTAAAGTAATGAATGTATGCGTCTGTCTAACTGGCCTATGTAATGGGGTGACTACTACACCTCAGCTCCTTCAACTCGTGGATTTGCTAGTTTGTTTGCTACTGGGAGTAGTAAGTTCTATTGCTTTTCTTTCTTTTGCATTTGCATCCGAAGAGACATAATTTGATGCCACTACACTATGAATGGTTTTGCATTTTTCGCGGAAAGTTTATCTGTTTTCTTTTTCTATGTCGAGGTATCGACTCGTCCCTCGACTGCTGCAAAATTGTGTTTTCGACCCTGACTTTGTCTTGGCAACTCTCCGACTTGAAAACTTTTGCGGCTCTGCTACTCTGCTCTCTGCAGATTACTACCCTGTCTTAGATTTAAAGTTTGAAGAGCTATTTCATCCATAAAAAATCTGTGGCCTGCTCTGTTCGTTTTCCCATCTTCATAAGATTCTTCCATGCCTTTATGTACGCTTTTTTATGTTAATCGTTTGTTAGTTGGGAATATAGAAGTATTGTGATTGAAAAGAGAAGTATAAAAATTCTACATCGACACATCTCAAGCAGCATATAGCTTAGCTCTGTTTGTTGCCTCAAAGTTATCAAAGCCTATATCGTACTATAAGAATTTCGAAAAGTAAAATTAATGGACTTTTGTATTTTATTACAAATTGGGCTATCTGATTAGACTATATGTTCTTTTGTACTAGAGTGTGGAGTGTGGCGAGACGAGCGAGGGTATCATTATGAAAAAATTTAAGCCATTATCCCCACTCTAAATAAAACATTATCTCTCGAATAAATAAATCATGAAGAAGATGATATAATTAAAGAAGAGAATATTGATCTAATTATCGGGGGGCCTTGCAAATGATTGATATGATGGCTTTGGGTGCTTCCTTATCCGCAAGAGAACAAAGGATGACTTAAAATAGTGCTTTATGTCATGCAATAAACCCTCTTTCGGGAACAAATGAAATGCACCATAATATAGAATCTTTTAATTGTGGCATCTGACGTAAGATTCTACTTGCATATGTTTTTACTTAATAGCTAACTTAATGGCCCCGTGCAAGTGCTCTAACCATTAAGTATTCGTATGAAGATATGGAAAATAGTTTTACAGATACGATCTTTGCTGATGTAATAATGCGTTTGTTATTAGTGCAATAGTGCCAAAAATTTTATTGTCTACATACCTGTTTTTTCTATACATATTTATCATTTATCTAAACTGTTTTTATACATTACTCGATTAAAAATAGGAAAACCCTTATTGTTTTTCATGCAATGAATCATTGCTGTCATAAAATTCTAGTTTTCTTTTTTTTTTTTTTTTTTTCTGGAAACCAAAAAAGATGATGAAACTTGGAATAAGTGGAAGCTGATGAAAGACGAGGGACCCTTTAGGGAATGATACACTTGAAACTTTATTTGAGATATGGTTTAATTAAGGGGATCTAAATTTTAAACCACATCCAACCAAATGCAGCATGTCCTTTCACTTCACGTACGGGCCAGCCGGGCCGGGCCGGGGCATCTTTTATATCGTTAACACACTAATACTACCATAAACTAAAATAATAAAAAATGCATACAAATCAATAAATGTGAATGCGACAATACCATTGTTATCAACTACCTGTTGACTTCTGGTTATCTTATGTATGCGCATACATGGAATAGTATATATATATTATATATATATATATATATATATGTATATATTAAAGAAATTCTCTTGTAAGACCTTGGAAGCGACTATTCATATATACGCAATTTGATGTGTGCCTTTCAGCTTTTAATGATCTTGATTCTGATTTAAACTTGAGTTATACTATACGTACAAGTCGGAATTTGATTCACAAGGGAATTAATTTCTCACTACCAATATGCGTACATTGTTATAAAACATAAAAAATAATAAAACAGCTTTCTGAAGTGTATGATCAGATGAAATCATGCAGAAATAAAGCATAATAACTAAGCTGGTGCCAATGTAAAAGCAGCCCAGATAAGATTTCTTTAAACTTTAGTCATATTATTATAATTTAGTATTGACATGTAATGATGATAATTATTATTGATGTCTTTCATGATGGACACATCAATCACACTCGAATATTGTTTCTCCAGTGCGTTTTCCCTGTTTGCTCGATCTTTGCATTCATTGTAATTTTAGACCAATTTTTTTGTTACAATTTTCCGAAATAAAATATTTTTCCAATAGGGAATGTGATGCAAGCCCATTAATTATTTTCTAATATAATATGTATTTAATGAATACTCTTTCACCTTATTGCAAGTTTATTCTATATTGGTGGTACTTTTTTGCACCTTCAATGTGTGCTTAAAATTTGAAATTATTTTAAATTTTTAAATTATACTTTTTATTTTTTAAGATGAAATATAATTTTTAAATATATAAAAAGAAACTTAGTTGTAGAGGCATAAGTACGGTAACTAATAATTAGGAGTGATATGAAAATAATTAATTATTAATTAAATTACAAATAGGGAACTAAATTACAAATAAGTTACAAACCAAATTGTGTCAATTTATATCTACCTCAAACCAATTATATAATAGTATAGATAATATAGATAGTATAGATATAAACCGGCATAGGATAGTATTTAGCTAATTGTGACTAACCTTCACTTTTGAGATCATCATTCCATTTCCACTTTCGATTCCTTCTGATGACAGAGATATATCATATATTTCATGAATTCGTCGATTTGAATTATATTCCCACCTTATAGAATAAAAAACCGTTGCTCGCTTTGCTGAGCTCGGATTTATGATTCTTGATTTAATTTTAATCAAACTAAAACATTAGCATTAATAAGAGAGAAAAAAAAAAAAGAAAAGAAAAGGAGAAAGAAACGGCCCTCGTCTATAAATAACACATTCCCAATAATCACCACTCAAACCCAAACGAGAGAAAAACAAAAAACGCTACTGCCCAACTACTTTCTCCATCTCCACTCCACTACAAAACACAGAACAAAAAAAAATGAGACCGCTCGCCACGTCGCCGATGAAATCCACCGCCAGCGAAGGCGCAACAACAGCGACGGCCCCCATCTCATCTCTGCCGGCGACCGCCGTACAGCGATCTCCGTGGCACTCGCCGGTGCCGTACCTCTTCGGTGGCCTTGCGGCCATGCTTGGTTTGATCGCCTTCGCCCTGCTCATCCTAGCCTGCTCGTACTGGAAGCTCTCCGGCGGCGGAGACTCCGACGTCGAAGGAGGAGGATCGTCCTCGTCGGAGAAGGGTGAGAACGGCTCCGACGAGAAGGCGCCGGCGGATTTCGAGGAGAAGTTTCTGGTCATCATGGCCGGCGATGCTAAGCCTACTTTCTTGGCTACCCCAGTTCCTTCCATGGCCAAGATATGTCGTTGTGGTAAGAACGGCGAAGATGATAACCTTAACGTTGATGGTAATAATGATCGGAAAATGGAATTTGAGGTCAAAGTCAACGATTTTGGCGGAGAAGAAGAACTTAGGACAGCGAATAACGATGATCAAAGAAATGGTGAACATTCACCATCGATTGAAGAGCGAACGAGCCATCAGTGAATAAATTATCAGGGTTTTCAGAGCCCTATTACTAGAAAAAAAAAATATTATTTTTTTTTCTTTTTTCATTTCCATGCATTTTCCTTTCATGGAGCCATGTGTTCTTGAACCTTGTGCAGTTTTGTGATCCGGGAAAATGTAAAAATTTTCGTAATGAAATGAGATATAGCTAGAGTTTACTAATTAAATGCAGGTGAGCTTGCTTTTATTTTATTTCTAATTTAATTCACCACCATCAAGCTAGTTTTAGGAAGAAATTAAGACATTTAACGGTTATTCTAACGTAGAAGGATAATAATTTGCTGTAATAAGCGTTAAAGATACATAGTGACTGCTGACGAGAGTCGAATTGAATTTGTCATCAAGCACTTAACTCTCTTGCCATTGAAGAGAATAAAGCTATGTTTAGTTTAGTGATGAGAGTATATATTCTCAATTAATTAATGGGAGCAAATTATTTTGCCACTCCATTTATTAATTATTATTTTTTATTTAAAGAAAAAATATTTCCACTTATTGTATATCAAACGTCATGAAAACGGCTGTTATAATAGATAAGTTCGAGGATGCCTATGCGGCGACGCGAAGCAGTTTTTTCCGCGAAACTAAAATGTGGCGAAGCGAAGCCGTGTGTGTATTGAATGCAGTAAGATGACTTATTCAGCAATTAAATGCAACCGTTAAAATATGGCATAAAGATGATTATTTAATCAAACAAGTAGCTGTTTATTTATTGCTTTTGCTGTTCCTCGTGACTTACATAAGCCATTAAATG
Organism: Craterostigma plantagineum; assembly: GCA_027422505.1. Taxonomy (NCBI): domain Eukaryota; kingdom Viridiplantae; phylum Streptophyta; class Magnoliopsida; order Lamiales; family Linderniaceae; genus Craterostigma; species Craterostigma plantagineum. Next base: position 83,396 of record JAPQWV010000605.1, on the reverse strand, counting down.
TTGCATTTTATTTTCTCTCCTTTGGTGGATGTATCAAATTTTGCAGTGACGCAAGGTTCTTGATCTTATCCATTTAAAAGTTTCATTTTTTTTTTTCTCTTTTTCTTCTCCCATCCCATTCCATTCCCATGAGCTCACAGGTCACAGTTACATAACTCTTTACGCCATTACATATTAAGCATAAAACCTAATATAAATAACTACTGCTTTATTGTTTTTATTGCTAGAGTTGCATTGCATGATCAAATTTAAATTTGGGCTGTCGAATAGATATGGCCTGCATAGAAAAATACGAAATGAAATATTGGGCCTTTATAACTGTTTTGGAGGATATTTGGAAGTTCGACTAGTTCTATCATTAGGTACCGTATTCTTCCATTAAGAATTTACTCTATAAATTCTTATTCGCAGATAAAAAGAAGTAAATATTGAAAAAAGTATACGGCATCCAATTTCTGGAAACAATAAAGAAAGTTGGAATCTATGAAAAACGAATATGTTATATTATTAATATATCTTTATAGATATGGGCCAATTACATTATTATCTTGAAAGGGCGCCAACTCTACGCTATTGATCTTATTATATATAGCCGATCAAGGGCAGAACAGTCTAGCAAATTAAGCGGAGAAAGGAAGATGCAGATTTTCGTGAAAACCCTAACAGGGAAGACGATTACGCTCGAGGTTGAGGCAAGCGACACCATCGACAATGTCAAGGCCAAGATTCAGGTCTCACGCGATTTCCTTCGTAGTTTGATTTTCGCCTGTCTCAGTTCGTTATCTATTTTTTTTCCCTTTTCAATTCTTATTATGTGACGTTGCTCGCTGGAGAAATTGAGGTTCTTTCTAGTTTTTATTCTCTTTGATTTGAGGTAATTTCTGCTCATCAGTCGGAGCTGTGTGCTTTTTGTTATACGGTCTTTAATTGCGATGGGGAGATGGTTACCCTTTCTTTAGTCTAAAATTTGAAGCTGTAAGAGGTGATGGATTTATTGAGTTGGAAGTATTACTTTTTTTTTTTTAAATTCTTGTCACTGTTATGACATTCAATGTTTCTCAGGACAAAGAAGGTATTCCTCCTGATCAACAGAGACTGATATTTGCTGGGAAGCAGTTAGAAGATGGAAGAACCCTATCAGATTACAACATACAGAAAGAATCCACACTTCACCTTGTTCTGAGGCTCAGAGGAGGTACCATGATAAAAGTCAAAACCCTCACTGGAAAAGAAATTGAGATCGATATCGAGCCAAACGATACCATCGACCGTATTAAAGAACGCGTCGAAGAAAAAGAAGGGATTCCACCAGTTCAACAAAGGTGTATACTTTTGCTTGTTCTCTAATGCCAGACTCTCTATATTGAATTGTTTGTCTACTATGGTGATGTGCTGCTAGACATATTCAGGACATGACCAATGTATTGTTTTATTGCAGGCTCATCTATGCTGGCAAGCAACTTGCAGATGACAGAACTGCAAAGGATTACAACATCGAAGGAGGCTCTGTTCTTCACCTCGTCCTAGCTCTGAGGGGAGGTTCTTATTAAAAGATGCCGATAATGCAATAAGAGGCTAGTTTCTGAACCATTTGCCTATAACTCAGCGTTCGTGTCTGACGATTATGTAGTTACTCTCTGCGACCTGCTATGATCTTGAGATTGAGTAACCTTATTTTGCTTTTTATTGTTGTGGCTGACAATTCTTGATTCCATTGTGGTATCACTTTATTAGATACATCCAATTCCACCAGCCCAAACCCCTATCGATTCTGTTGACATGCAAATTCCACCAAGCTTGTTGTTAGGTCGATAAAGATGGAGGAGTGGTAATTGTTCGGGCAATTTCCATATAGGGAAAAATCACGTTTTTAAGTCCAACCATGTTTCTGATAGAGGGAAATTTAGTTCAATGACGCGTCGGCGATATCTGACCAACGTTGCACCGGCCACCGTCCAAGAAAATTTTATGCAATTTTTCTTGTGTATATTATGGTCTATAAGATTGTGGAAACCGAAAATCATTAAACTCTTTCCAACCATTCCGACCAATCAGTCTCTGCCATTATTTATTATCGTTTGTACTCCTCTTTCTAAGTGGGGCTCTCTCTGTGATGTCTTTAAGGTGAAATCAACGAAGGCGATTCTGATTTGTAACCATTTCCAACATAATATTCCTTCATCATATACTGGCAGAAGAACACGTATATGGCGTATATACATATATTAATCGTAGCTGCTCGTTAATAGTTTTGTGGGTAAAAAATCGAAACTTTGTGGCGTATGGAAACCTTTTCGATTATCTTCTTTTCTTCCTCCTTTTTAGATTTTCACGTATACACAGTAACTTTTTATTGACCAATGACTCGCGCCCACGAATGTCGAATACACACACCACAGATAATATCCCTTTTTTTTTTTATTGAAATACGGCTAAGCTCTTTTTTTTTTTTTTTAATCTTTTGTGTTTTTTTGTCGTGAGCCGAATTCTGCCAGTTCAATGTGGAAAGGCCATCTGTCGACGCATGGTTAACTTGCTGCTGAACCTCATCCAATTCCGAGAACACAAATCGAATTTCAAGTTTTGCGGAGATATCGAAAAATGCAGCCTTCGACTGTTAGCCAAGATCGAGTGAATCCCCTTGGCTTTGTTTTCCAGCTAGGGTCTCTCGTGTTGAATTATTCAAGGCACAGTGTAGATGGGCAGCCCACTTTTCCGTCCAATTATTTGTATTTTGACGCCAAACAGAAGGCAAAGGCTGTGGCTTCGCTGAGCCTAAGCTCTCAAGGTTCTTCTTGTAGAGTTAGGCGATTGCTGAGTCGCTTCAATAGAGCTATTAGGTCTCACTGTGAGAGAATCCCACTAGCTTTTGCATCCGCTAGGCCCGAGCTTTCAGAGGGCAACGATGGGTGTGGAAACGATGAGAATGGTGTATTGGAGGAAGGAGAAGGAGATACTGTTGATGATTGTGCAGCTGATTCTCCTAAAAAAGTGTTGATTTTGATGAGTGATACAGGCGGCGGCCATAGAGCTTCCGCGGAGGCCATTAGGGCTGCTTTCCACGAAGAGTTTGGAGATTATTACCAGGTAATTTTCTGGTTCGAAGCTGTTATCTTTGTGATCGATCTTGGTGGTTAATCGTTGTTGTAGAGCTCTTGTTGTATGTGCGTATTATATGTCTATTTGCTGATATGCATCTTGTTTATGGAAGTTGTTTGCTTGTGGATTATGTTTATGGACTTGAAGAAGAGTTTTTTCTTACAGGTTTCTGTCACCGATTTGTGGACAGATCACACGCCATGGCCCTTTAATCAATTACCGAAGACTTACAACTTTCTCGTGAAGCATGGCGCTCTGTGGAAATTGACATACTACGGGACTGCTCCACGCCTTATCCATGGAACAAATTTTGGAGCCTCCTCAACTTTTATAGCTCGGTGAGTCTACTTCTGAATGCGCATCTATCTAATTACCGCAGTGACTAGTCTAATCTAGTTTACTGTAACAAATATGTATATTGAGGTTGTGCGAGTTTCTTGATTTTCACAGGGAGGTAGCGAAAGGATTGATGAAGTACAAACCAGATATCATCATCAGTGTCCATCCTCTGATGCAACACGTCCCTCTTCTTGTTTTGAAGGCGAAACGTCTCTTGAAGAAGATCGTTTTTACTACAGTGATAACGGATCTGTCCACTTGCCATCCTACATGGTATCATCTACATCAATTTTCGTTTTACCTTATAAAGGGAACATTGATCCACGATAGGAGCTCAAACTTACTACCTCATCGCCTTGTTCTTAGGTTTCACAAGCTTGTCACAAGATGTTATTGCCCGTCTGAAGATGTGGCAAAACGTGCAGTTAGAGCTGGTCTACAGAGTCCCCAAATCAAGGTTTATGGTCTCCCCGTTAGGCCCTCGTTCGTGAGGCCTGTTCGCCCCAAGGTTGGTTTATCCTCTGTTTTTGGACCTTATTTAGCCAAATAAACAATTAGACAAGCGTTACTTTAGTTTTATGGTTGTTTGAAGATTATCTGAGGGTAACTTTCATGATTGATCTGTCTGTTATTTGTTTACTATACAGTGTAGCTACAGCTCTTGACAGTTAGGAACATTACACCTCTATGATTTCTTGAAACTATGTACTGAGTGTAATAACTGAGAGCCTTCTAAAATTCTCGTCTGAATTTGTAGGTTGAGCTGAGAAGAGAGTTAGGCATGGACGAGCACCTTCCCGCCGTTTTGTTGATGGGCGGGGGCGAAGGTATGGGTCCCATCGAAGCCACTGCTCGGGCCCTCGGAGATGCACTCTACGACGAGGCCCGCGAAGAGCCCATCGGCCAAGTCCTCATTATCTGTGGCAGAAATAAAAAACTCGCAAGCAAATTGCAGTCCATTACCTGGAAAATCCCAGTAGAGGTGACTGTTTCTCAGGAATCTCCACATCAATCAATATTTGATTTCAGTCTCCCAATATTCGCTACTATTCATCGTTTACTTTTTTTTTTTTTCAGGTGAAGGGCTTTGTCACCAAAATGGAGGAGTCTATGGGTGCTTGTGATTGCATCATCACTAAGGTATCAATGCACTGCACCCCATCTTTTCTTTCTTTCTGGTATTTCATTACCCAGAAAATGCTTGAGAAAGAACGCAAACTCCAATCGCACACCTCTTACAGGCGGGTCCCGGTACAATAGCAGAGGCTATGATTCGCGGGCTTCCCATTATTCTTAACGGTTACATTGCTGGGCAGGTAATAAGATAAATCTCTCTCTCTCTCTCTCTCTCTCTCTCTCTCTCTTTCATACTATTGGTGGAATCTTGTAGGAAGCTGGGAATGTTCCATATGTGGTCGAAAATGGATGTGGTAAATTCTCAAAGTCCCCGAAAGAGATAGCCAATATCGTTTCTCAGTGGTTTGGTCCTAACGAAGACGAGCTTTTGACCATGTCGAGGAATGCGCTGAGGCTCGCCCGGCCAGACGCTGTGTTTAAGATCGTCCACGATCTTCATGAATTGGTTAGGCAGAGAAACTTTGTGCCTCAATATGCTACTAATTCTTGAAGTTTTATTATCTTCTGCTTATGAGTTGGGCTCACATTTACATCATCAGCTGTACGAATGCTTTGTTGTTATTGTGTTTCATTTTGAGGATATAAATTGTGTCTTTTTTTATTTACATTCATTTTGCTTGTGCTATATGCATTTTGGTTTGGTACAGAGACATAATAATGCCACCGAATAATATGTGGTTAATGATGAGCGAAACTAACAAGTTTAATTAATGTGAATTATTTTATATTCTACCTCTATATAATCATCTCCTTTGACGGCGACTGAGATTAATATACATAAATCTGTGTACGTGGCGAGATTATGCATAGAAAATAACCAAACGAGTATGTCATCATCTTACAAGGCCCGAAATAAATAGATAAAGAAAATGTCCCGTACAAGAAGTACTGAGTTTACTTTTTTATGTCGCCGAACACTGAAGTAATCACAAATAAAAAAGTACAAGTTAAAATGAATATATGTTGGACTTGATAGCATAAAGTATTATTAGCTCGTCAACGCAAGGGAATTGAACGATATAAAGCGACACGTGGAAGAAGCTTATATATATATACACATATATATTCACGATGACATAATTATATCACAGTTGTAATAAAATCGAAAGTTTCTTCGACTTGCACGTTAAGTAATTAGTATTATCCATCTTGACATACACACACTCATATATATATATATATATATATAATATATATATATATATAATAATACTGTTAGGAATGGTTTTCTTGATCATTTATACAGGTGAAAATTTCTTGTGTTGATCACTTTGCTGTATGTGTGTGTGTGTGTGGTATAAAGTTGAGTTTTTTAAGCAGCTGCTATATGTGCTTCACGTTTGCTTGTAGAAGTCAACGAAACAACCTGAAGAAGGTATTGCACAGAAATCCCAGTTGCTCAAGAAATATATCATAATAGTCTTTACGTAACTTACAAATTGCAATTCATCCCTTCAACTCTTATCCGACATCATTTAAACAATATTATCATTGGTAGTTCCTTCCATGAAGAAGTAATAACGTACTTGTAGGCATGAAGTATTTGAACATTTCAAAGAAATTATCTAACGCTAATATAATTCCTTTTCTTTTAAATAGCACAGCTATAGCAAGCTAGACATTATTCTTCATCTCATCTCATCTCATCTCATCATTTGGAACAAAGATAGAGTAGTAGTAGTAGTCATACTATAGACTATATCGACCTAAAGCTCAATATTCCAAAAGCTTCAGATTCTTCGAGTTGTTTAATTCAAATGGCTTCTTCTTCGTCGTCTCTTAATAAAATCCAACCTCCAACTAATGGAAGATTGGTAACCATCCTAAGCATCGACGGAGGTGGGATTAGAGGCATCATACCTGCTAAAATTCTTGAATTTCTTGAATCTCAACTTCAGGTAATTGACGATCAACATATATATATATATATATATATATATATGCATCTCTCTGTCTCTCTCTCTCTCTCTCTCTCTCTCTCTCTCTCTCTATCTATATATATATATATATATGTATATTTATATACATTTCTCTGTGCAGAAAGTGGATGGAAATGAAGAAGCTCGAATCGCAGACTACTTCGATGTTATTGCGGGAACGAGCACAGGCGGGCTTGTAACCGCCATGCTAACCGCTCCAAACACTAATAACCGACCGCTGTACGCCGCCAAAGATATCACAACATTTTATGTCAACAATGGCCCTAAGATATTTCCTCAACTAGGGTATGTACGCAATAATCCTCTATATATTATCATCTTCACTCGATCGTGTTTTAATTGTAGCTAGAGTTTTCACTAAAATAATAAATGGGTTTTAATCATATTATGGTATATCTTCGCAGGGGTTTAGTTGGGTCAGTTGGTAGCACAATGGCTCAATTAACTGGTCCCAAGTACAATGGAAAGTACCTTCACAATCTCATAAGGGACAATTTAGGACAGACTCGCTTGCATCAAACCCTAACCAACGTTGTCATCCCCACATTCGACATTAAAAACCTACAACCAACTATTTTCTCTTCATATGAGGTTCTGACTTATTATAAGGATGACATTATATTTACTGCAATAGTAGATAACTGTGAACCACAATCCATTAATTAGAAGCCAGGTTTTGGATCTAGATCTCTAATAATTATACTGTCATGATATAATCAGCTTATTTTTATCTCTCGAATAATTCAAGAACTCAAGCTAATTTAAGGCCATATAGTATAGTTCTCGATCGTCTCGATAGATAGATTTCATAATCTTCAAGTAATCTTTCAGGTAAAGAACTCAGCATACATGGATGCCCTTTTGTCTGATATATGCATAAGCACATCTGCTGCGCCAACGTATCTCCCCGCCCACCACTTCACAAACACAGACACTTCAGGAAATTCTTGGGACTTCAATCTAATCGATGGAGGCGTAGCTGCAAATAATCCGGTATAATAATCTTATCAAAATATTATTGTGCCCATTTTCTCTGCAGTCATATGGATACGGTGCATATAATAATTTGATTATTTATTACACACAGACCTTGGTTGCAATAAGGGAGGTTACGAAACAACTGTACGCAAACAACTCAGACTACCTATCGATTCCACCGTTAGACTTTGGTAGGTTGCTGGTGATCTCCCTTGGCACGGGCTCGGCCAAGCAAGAGCAGAAATACTCGGCAGAAATGGCAGCTAAATGGGGAGTCTTCGGTTGGTTTACTCAAGGAAATTCAACGCCTATCGTCGATGTATTCTCCCAAGCTAGCCAAGACATGGTGGACTACTTCTTGTCTGTCATCTTCCAAGGAGCTAATAATTCGGACAATTACCTGCGCATACAAGTAAGTATACATATATATATATAGATGAAAACCCTATATATATAAATATATATTTGTTATATCTCTTTCTCTTCTCTTATACTATCTCGCATAAACAAACAAATAGGACGATGCATTGACTGGCTCGAATTCTTCGGTGGACGTAGCGACGAAGAAGAATCTGAACGAACTCGTTGGAGTCGGTGAGAATTTGTTGAAGTCTCAGGTCACAAGGGTCGATCTTCGAACTGGGAATTCATTGCCTGTCGCCGGCGGAGGAACAAACGAGGATGCTTTAAAGAGGTTTATATTTCTTTTCTTGCTGTCTGAAAAATTTACCTTAACATGCATGTTAAATCATTTGTCCATGTTTATAGGTTCGCCAAGTTACTATCTGACGAACAGAAACTGCGAAAGTCAACGACCTCACAGCAGTAGATTGTATATGTAATGAATGGTGAAAAAAAATCCATTTCTTCAAGATTGTTTGTTGGTGTGCTGATTTACTGGTTTAATCAATGTAATGGTGTTGGTGTGAATTGAATAATTCTGTTTGTTGGGCCTTTTCTTTAGAGAAAAACGTGCCTCAGTCCAAGAATATGTTTCTATATTGGCCAAGGAAAGGAACGAAATAAAATTGGATTAAACTATAGTACGCAGTTATTGTCGACCCAACCCCACAACTTCCACCATCTTCAATTATTGTCGCCAAAGGATAAGATAATAAAATATCCTTAGCAGCCCCGTGATTGTTTATTTTAATGAATTTCCTTTGTATGCTTTTGTTCAACTATCCAAATTAAAATATAAGTATCAAATTGACATGGTTTTTAGGCAGATGAACGATGATGGATTTGTCCCCATTGTGCGTAGAACAAATATAGAAGAAGAAAGAAATGGAAAGATGATGACATGTTTTGATCAGTATGTGACCTATTTTGGTCAACAGAGGAGGCGGCTAGGGATATAATTGTCATTTCGTGGTGGATATAGTTAGTTGCCTTATATTTAACCGCTGGTTCGAAAACGTTGAATATTACTATTAACCTAATAAGGATTTTCGAGAAGAAAACGTTGGAAACTAACTTAGTAACGATGCGTGTAACATTACATGCCTCTTAAAACAATTCAAAACACATTACTCTCTAGAAACTAAGACCAAATTATCAATAGAATCGTGCAATTATCGACTTAGTCATTTTGTTTCCTCGTTGTTCAAAGATGAACGTAAAGAACATAAGGAGAACCTTCCGAAGCCCTTCAATAATTAGAAAATAAAAAAGGAAAAAATCACAAGTTCAGATCAGACAGCAGAAGTAGTCCACAAGGTAACAAGTAATAACAGTCTTCTTTTCGTCAGCCTCGAAGGGTCAAAGAAGGTGGTTTGTCCACAGTTCCCTTCTCAGAAATATCCTTAACTACAGATATTTCAAAAAAAAAAAGCCATCCTTTTCTTTGCTAGCTAGCTACTATATAAACATCACCCAATATCCATCTCTTGCACCAATAATCTCTTTCTTTTATTTTTTATTTCACTACAATCTGAATCCATCTCATACGCACACAGAGTAAATCAAGAAAACAGAGCACATACAGTGCACACGTCGGAGCGAAAGCACCGTACTGTAATGGAGACCGGCGACTTGATACGGGCTAGCAATAGCCTTCGCGCGAGCAGCACGCGCGGCGGGAGCATGCGAATCAACAGCTCAAACATATGGAGGAACACCGGCGTGGAAGTCTTCTCACGGTCGACGCGCGAGGACGACGACGAGGAAGCCCTGAAGTGGGCCGCCCTAGAGAAGCTTCCGACGTTCGACCGCCTGAGAAAGGGCCTCCTCTTCGGCTCCAAAGGCGCGAGCGAGGTCGACGTTCAAAACCTTGGATTCACCGACAAGAAGAACCTCGTGGAGAGGCTCATCAACACCGTGGAAGAGGACAACGAAAAGTTCTTGCTGGCCCTCAGGGCAAGAATCGACAGGGTTGGGATCGATATCCCCACCATTGAGGTGAGGTACGAGCACCTCAACATCGACGCCGAGGCATACAGCGCCGGCCGTGCTCTGCCCACCTTCGTCAACTTCATGGCCAACATAGTGGAGGGGTATTTGAACGACCTTCATCTCCTTCCCAGTAGGAAGAAGCCCTTCACCATCTTGAAAGACGTGAGTGGGATCATCAAGCCGTGTAGAATGACTCTGCTTTTGGGTCCGCCGAGTTCTGGGAAGACTTCTCTGTTGCTGGCTTTGGCCGGAAAGCTCGACCCATCTCTCAAGGTGAGTGGAAGCGTCACTTACAACGGTCATACGTTGAAGGAGTTCGTGCCTCAGAGGACGGCGGCGTACATCAGCCAGCACGACCTTCACATCGGAGAGATGACCGTCAGAGAGACTTTGGCCTTCTCTGCCAGGATGCAAGGCGTCGGTTCTCGCTACGGTGGGTTGTTGAACTCATCCTAAACTGTGACGATTTTCTTGGTCTTTCTTACTTACCTGTGTCTGATTTCTTTCTTCAGAGATGTTGGCTGAACTGTCGAGGAGGGAGAAGGCGGCGAATATCAAGCCTGACCCAGACATTGACATCTACATGAAGGTATTTTTCTGACAACATTCTTCAGTCTTTTTTCCGGCGGCTGACGTTAGCCACCTGCTAATGATTCCTCTCTTCCTCTTTTTCAGGCCGCTGCTACTGAAGGGGACGAAGCCAACGTGGTGACAGACTATGTCCTCAAGGTTCTTGGGCTCGACGTGTGCGCCGACACACTGGTCGGAGACGAGATGATCAGAGGAATCTCCGGCGGACAGAAGAAGCGAGTCACCACCGGCGAGATGATAGTGGGGCCCGCCAAGGCCCTCTTCATGGACGAGATATCCACTGGGCTGGACAGCTCAACTACTTTCCAGATCGTGAACATGCTCAAGCAGTACGTTCACATCATGAAGGGAACCGCCTTCATCTCCCTTTTGCAGCCGGCGCCTGAGACCTACGACCTCTTCGACGACATCGTCCTTCTCTCCGACGGGCAGATCGTCTACCAAGGCCCAAGGGAAGACGTCCTCGCCTTCTTCGAAACCATGGGCTTTCGATGCCCAGACAGGAAGGGAGTGGCAGATTTCTTGCAAGAAGTAAAATCCCTCCTCCGCACTTTTACGAACACGTGATACGCACGTCGTCTTCTTCTCTCGGCGTTCTAAATGAAATGCACGCTCGTATTCGCAGGTGACGTCGAAGAAAGATCAGAAACAGTACTGGGCCAGAAAGGACGAGCCCTACCGCTTCATCCCAGTCAGCGATTTCGCAGACGCATTCCAATCCTACCACATCGGGCGAAAGGTGGGAGAAGAGCTCGCCGTCCCCTACGACAAGAGCAAGAGCCACCCGGCGGCTCTGACGACGGAGAAGTACGGCCTCGGCAGCAAAGAGCTCCTCAAGGCCTGCGTGGACAGAGAGCTCCTCCTTATGAAGAGGAACTCCTTCGTCTACTTCTTCAAGGTCTTCCAAATCATAGTCATGTCCTTCATAGCCATGACGGTGTTCTTCAGGACGGAGATGAACAAGGACGGCCTCCCCGGCGGCGGGATCTACATCGGCGCACTGTTCTACAGCGTCGTCATGGTCATGTTCAACGGTCTCTCCGAGCTGGCGATGACGATCTACAAGCTCCCAGTTTTCTACAAGCAGAGGGATATGTTCTTCTTCCCTCCATGGGCCTATGCGATTCCTTCGTGGATTCTGAAGATACCCATCACCTTCATCGAAGTCGGGATATGGACTTTCCTCACTTACTACGTCATAGGATTCGATCCTAACGTCGGAAGGTAAGAAAGAACAGCGGTCGATTTTTCCTTCCAAATTGCCTAGACTAGAAGAACGACATAACTAAGCAGTTTAGTTTTCCATCCTAAATCTCTCAGGTTTCTGAAGCAATATATGCTGCTACTGCTCGTCCACCAATACGCCGGCGCACTGTTCAGATTCATCGGAGCCGCCGGCCGGACTATGGTCATCGCCAACACCTATGGCTTGTTCGCACTTCTCCTTCTTTTCGCATTGGGTGGCTTCGTTCTTGCAAGAGGTATTGTCTTAAGATGATCGATTACTTACTGTCTGAGAGACTAACTGTTATAGTGTTGTTACGTGGCTAAAAATCGCCGTACTTTAAATGCAGAGAGTGTGAAGAAATGGTGGCTATGGGGCTACTGGTCGTCGCCGTTGATGTATGCTCAGAATGCAGTTCTTGTGAATGAGTTCCAAGGCCACAGTTGGAACAAGGTAAGCTTTTTAATCTGAATTCTTAATCGAATGTACGGCGATTATTCATATCGATCATTGTATTTCTGGGCAGATGGTTAACGGAGCGAAACTGGGAGACCTCGTGACGAAATCCCGAGGATTCTTCCCTCAATCTTACTGGTACTGGATAGGAGTCGGGGCGTGCGTTGGATTCGTATTGATCTTCAACTTCCTATACCTTTTGGCCCTAATGTTCTTAGACCGTAAGCGTTTTTCGACGTTTTATCTCCGATCAATAAAAAATTCTACATTTAGCAGCAACATAAAACTCAAAACGATCCCTTTTGCAGCCGCCGACAAGCCTCAAGCAGTCTTACCCGAGTCGATCGCCGAGGATGACGTGGCGATCGGCGGAGCCGTCTCTTCTTCCTCTGGTAATGCGAGTCGGAGAAAGAGCAAATCCTCTTCCTCGTCTTCGATGAGGGCCGACGCCGTCGAAGCTGACGGAAATCGCAAGCGAGGAATGATTCTCCCCTTCGAGCCCCACTCCATCACCTTCGACGACATCAGATACTCCGTTGACATGCCAGCTGTACGTATCTCTTATCTATTCGCACTTTCAAAAAACTTCGAGTAAGGAACGAATCAGTTCCCAACGCCTTTAACCCTAAAACCAATCGACAATAGTGGGAGTAGTAACCAGCATGCTTATATACGGTTCGGTTTCGTTCAGTTGTGTAATAATGTCAAGCCTCTTTAATTCACGCAGGAAATGAAAGCTCAGGGCGCCGCCGATGATCGATTGATGCTATTGAAGGGCATCAGCGGAGCCTTCAGGCCGGGCGTTCTGACCGCACTGATGGGCGTCAGCGGGGCGGGAAAGACAACCTTAATGGACGTCTTGGCGGGAAGAAAGACGGGCGGTTACATCGAGGGCGACATCAAAATCTCGGGATATCCGAAGAACCAAGAAACATTCGCCAGAATCTCGGGATACTGCGAGCAAACAGACATACACTCGCCGAACGTCACCGTCTACGAGTCCCTCGTCTACTCTGCATGGCTTCGTCTACCCAGCGAAGTCGACGCGGAGACTAGAAAGGTTCGATAGAGTTTCCATTACATCGCCGTCGTCTTTTCTTGTGGCTCGGCGACTGATTTCCTTCGTACGATTGTTGTTTGCAGCTCTTCATCGAGGAGGTGATGGAGCTCGTCGAGCTGAACCCTATCAGAGGGGCGCTGGTGGGATTGCCGGGCGTCAATGGGCTCTCTACCGAGCAGAGAAAGAGGCTGACGATCGCCGTCGAGTTGGTGGCTAACCCTTCGATCATCTTCATGGACGAGCCGACGTCGGGCCTCGACGCTCGTGCGGCTGCTATTGTGATGAGGACGGTTAGGAACACGGTCAACACTGGGAGGACGGTGGTCTGCACCATTCACCAGCCCAGCATCGATATCTTCGAAGCTTTCGACGAGGTATTTTATTACATTCTGAACTGTTATTGCAAAGCAGAAGCAGTGCGTAATGAGGAGACTAAAATATGGTTCTTTCGACGCAGCTTTTCTTGATGAAGAGGGGAGGCGAGGAAATCTACGTCGGGCCTTTGGGCCGACAGTCGGCCCATCTGATAAAGTACTTCGAATCGATCGAAGGAGTGACGAAGATCAAAGACGGTTATAACCCCGCGACTTGGATGTTGGAGGTCACCACCGGCGCTCAAGAAATGGTTTTGGGGGTCGATTTCGCCCAGCACTACAAGAACTCCGATCTGTACCAGTGAGTTTAAAACTCCGATCACTGCAAGAAAGACTTTTTTATTTGTTCGAAACGATTACTTAACGCGCTGGTCATGATAATCCCATGGCAGGAGGAACAAAAACTTGATAAAGGAACTGAGCGTTCCGCGCCCGGGAACTAAGGATCTCTTCTTCCCGACTCAGTACTCGACGTCCTTCCTTACGCAGTGCGTCGCTTGTCTGTGGAAGCAAAACCTTTCGTACTGGCGAAACCCTCCTTACACGGCGGTTAGATTCCTGTTCACGACCTTCATTGCCCTCATCTTCGGAACCATGTTCTGGGATCTCGGCTCTAAATGGTAAGAGAAAGCGTTTTAAAGTAATAAATGGTACGAAGAACAATTCATAGTAGAACGCTGCTGCTCACTGGATGAACTAATCAACTGCAGGAAAACTCAACAAGACCTCTTCAATGCCATGGGCTCAATGTTCGCTGCTATCAACTTCTTAGGGTTCCAATACGGTTCGACGGTTCAGCCCGTCGTGGCCATCGAGCGAACCGTTTTCTACAGAGAGAGAGCCGCTGGGATGTACTCAGCCTTACCATATGCATTCTCACAGGCAAGCAGAAGCATCAATCAGTTTTTAACTCTTTCTCGTCGATTGACTGCAGGAGAACTCATTTGTTTTTTTGGACGACTGCAGATTCTCATTGAAATACCGTACGTGTTTGTACAATCCATAGTGTACGGTTTGATCGTTTACTCAATGATGAACCTCGACTGGACGGCGGAGAAGTTCGCCTGGTTCATATACTTCCTCTTCATGTCTCTGCTCTTCTTCGTTCTTTACGGTATGATGGCTGTCTCAGTTACCCCCAACCACAACGTAGCTGCAATTGTTTCGTCATTCTTCTACGCCGTGTGGAATCTCTTCTGTGGATTCATCATCCCAAGACCCGTAAGTTTTCATTGCATCATTCGACAAAGAAACGCTTGTTCTTGATTATGAGTAACTAACTAACTAACTGCTGTATATGCACGTTGAATCAATTGCAGGAAATCCCAGTTTGGTGGAGATGGTACTACTGGGCTACTCCCATGTCCTACACTCTGTACGGTTTCATCGTATCACAGTTTGGAAAGATTCAGGACGTAATGACCGACACGAATGAGACCGTCGAGGAATTCTTGGACCGTTACTTTGGATTCAAGCACGACATGATCGGCGTAGTTGCGGCTATTCTTGCCATCTTTATAGCCATCTTCAGCATCACTTTCGCTTATGCGATCAAGACCTTCAATTTCCAGAAGAGATAAGACAACAGTTGTACTAAGTCTTGAAGATTTATCCCCTCTGTTGTCTGCTAGCCCTTTTTCTTTCTTTGTTTTTCCTCCCTCCTATATAACTGCAAGATTTTGTATATATAGGAAGCGTCTTCTACTCTGTGTTGCGTGTATCTGTGTAATATATGTAGTGAAGTTTTCAAATCGGTTTTCTTAACTTTAACCATAAAAAGTTACATGAATTCAAGAAAAAGTCCCACAAAAGTTACATCGGAAAGGCAAAACAAGGAAAAAATGAATCACAACAACGACAAGGTCACCATCGTGACACATGATTTATTCAACAGCACAGCAAGCAAAAGAACGTAACATTTATTATCGGAAACAATCATCATCAGCAAATCCAACACAAAAGGTAAAGCGCTAGTTTCTCTTCTGCTGCTGTGAGCTATTGCGCCTTCTCAGTTTCTGTTCGTCAGACAGTTGTTTTGCAAACCTACAACAGAATAAGCAATTGTAATTATGATAGATCCAACAGTTCAGTTCATGAAGTAGAGATAACATATATATATATATATTATTTTATATTAATAAATGACTATTTATAGTCGTGATAGTGGGTAGTTTTCATGTTTTTGTTATATTTTTAATCTATTATAATTAATTATTATGGGATACGTGGCAGACACCCACATTTCTATAATAATATAAGATATATTATATATACATATATAGAATATATATATAGATGACTATCTGTAAGACAGTTTTTTTTTTCTAATTTAATAACTTGAGGAAAAAAACACCACAGTATACCTCTTTAAAGCCTCCTTATTTGTTCCTTCACCGTCCGCAACTTTTGAATCCCAAGTTTGCAGATCGACCCTTTTGACATTTTCCATCAACAGCTTCTCACCGATAAGGACGAGTTCGTCTAGATACTTCTTCGTCGTTACTGTTGGAATTTTGATGAAGATATGAGGTTGAAGCTTAAGTGAAAATAGAGAAAGACTTTAATACATGTTTGTGAGTTTGAAATAGAAAATGGAACAATTAAGAAGAACCTCACGTAACTTCTTTCATGCATTCATAACATATATAGCTTACATTTTACCATATTATTACATTCATAATTGATACATCCCTTAAATAGATAACATATGACAAAAGTTCCAACCATATAAACCATAATTTGGTTAACCTAACACACATCAAAGCATGATATGTTTTGGTTAACCTAACACACTTCAAAGCATGATATGCTTTGATTAACCTAACACCACCATAACATTAAGAAAATATTATAATATTTTAATATTTTAACACTCCTCCTTAATATTTTCTTAATGACACTCAAACACACTTGGACATTTGAGTCTTCCTTTGCGCAATGGTTTCATCATCATATCGGTATATTGTTCATGGGAATGCCATTGATCAAATTTTACCTTGTCACCCTCTTTAGCTAGTCGAATAGCATGGAACTTGATTTCCACAGTTTCTACATTTGCAGCGGCTTCATCGTGAACGGCAAGTTTTGGCTTTGGCGTGCTCCTCCTCATTTTAGACTTCTTTAAGGGATTGAGAGCCAAACGTCGAATTTGAAAATTTCCGTCCATCGCCATCTCCTCCTTCATCGCATGTTCCCGTTCGTCATGCTTCGTTACTTCTTTTAGCGAGGAATTTTCAAACATAGCATGCATACATTTCTCATACGCCATAGACGAGTCAAGAGATGAATCGTCTCCATCATGTGAAACATAGTTAACATCTTCACATATTTCGTTGAACTTCATAGAAAAGCTTTTCCAACCATAGCCACCTTGGCTAAAATCACATCATTCGGATCATAGACAACACATGCGTTGTCTTTGAATAAAAGAGAGTATCCTTTTTCCATCATTATCGACACACTCAAAAGATTTTGAGTTAGATGAGGAACAAAGAGAACTTCGGGTATATACTTTGTACCTCGTTTTGTTTTGACCGGTATCGATCCCTTCCCTTCGGCTTCAATAACTTTGCCATTTCCTAGTCGTACCTTCGTCTTGATGGATTTGTCCAAGCTCACAAACAACTTTTCATCTTTGCACATGTGGCTTGTACAACCACTATCAATGAGCCATGTTTGCTCACTTTTCTCTTCGGGAGTCGCCATAAAGAGCCATTCTTTAGCCTCTTCTTAATCATCGGAGACGTTGGCTTGTTGTGGTTGAACGTTGTCTTGTTTTTTAAGCCTACAATTCCTTTCAAGATGCCCCATTTTCTTACAATAGTTGCACCGGATTGCGCCTTTTTCCTTGTACCAACAATCACTTTCGACGTG
Source organism: Craterostigma plantagineum (assembly GCA_027422505.1). NCBI lineage: Eukaryota > Viridiplantae > Streptophyta > Magnoliopsida > Lamiales > Linderniaceae > Craterostigma > Craterostigma plantagineum. The sequence goes on along the minus strand of JAPQWV010000605.1, from coordinate 65,930 downwards.
ATTGTTTCGAAAGCATATTTTGCATGATCGAGTCGGCTTTGATTTGTATTTGTAATTATGAGCACCTTGATCTTCATCATCATTGCCTTCATCTTGGCTTGTGCCTTCTTTTACTAGTTGCTTTCCTTTGATCTTTACTTTAAAGGCCGGAAAAGCTCCTTCGGTGGTATCTTCTTCTCTCATGTTTGCTCGTTGCTCTTGAGTTTGAAGCTTGCTAATGAGCTCCGCAATGGATAGAGTCTTGAGGTCACATGATTCTTCGATAGCCGAAATCTTTGCCTCAAATTTTGAAGGTAGGCTTATCATCATCTTTTCCACCACCTTTGCATCGTTGAACTCTTCTCCTGTCAACCTTATTTTGTTAACAAGATCTAAAAGCTTGGAAGAGTAATCTTTCACCGAGTCTCCATCCTTCATCTTCAACATTTCAAACTCTCTTTTCAATGTTAAGAGTTTGATGCTCTTCACCCTTTCGCTTCCTTCGAACTCTTCCTTCAACTTATCCCAAGCTTCTTTTGGATTTTCACAAGTCATGATTCTTGTGAAGATTATATCGGAGAGAGCCGAGTGTAAACATGTTAGTGCTTTTGGTTTTTTGGCGAGGTCATCTTCGTGCTTCTTCATTTGAGCAATCGTCGGGTTTGCTCGTAAGGCCGGTGGTTCTTCATCATTTTCGACCACATTCCATAGGCATAGCGCTTTCAAATATGCCTTCATCTTGATCGCCCATATGTGATAGTTTTCGCCATTGAAAATCGGAAGACCCGTGCTTAGAGAGTTGCTCGCCATCTTCGTCGCTTTCTTCGACAGTGTAATTTATTTTATTTTCACAAGTCCCTCAAGAATAATGCTCTGATACCATGTTGGAATTTTGATGAAGATATGAGGTTGAAGCTTAAGTGAAAATAGAGAAAGACTTTAATACATGTTTGTGAGTTTGAAATAGAAAATGGAACAATTAAGAAGAACCTCACGTAACTTCTTTCATGCATTCATAACATATATAGCTTACATTTTACCATATTATTACATTCATAATTGATACATCCCTTAAATAGATAACATATGACAAAAGTTCCAACCATATAAACCATAATTTGGTTAACCTAACACACATCAAAGCATGATATGTTTTGGTTAACCTAACACACTTCAAAGCATGATATGCTTTGATTAACCTAACACCACCATAACATTAAGAAAATATTATAATATTTTAATATTTTAACAGTTACATCCATCGAGGCATTGTCATCAGCCAACGTCTCGTCCTGCAGTTCGATTGAGTACTACATTATTCATGATCATGCACATCCATATACATATTGTACACACACACACACACATATATATATATATATATATATATATATGTTGTTATCATCATCATCATCATCATGTATAGCAGGGTTTTTATCATCATCATCATGAAATTAATATAGGGTTTTCTCAAAGTTACTTGGATGCGTAAGTAGTGATTGGCATTTTGAAGCCCTTGGAAGATAACAGACAAGAAGTAATCCACCATGTGCTGGCCAGATTCCCAAAAGGCGTCGACGATAGGGTGGGCCCATCCGATAATTCCCCACTTAGACACCATTTCAGCTGTGTATTTCTTCTCCTTTCTCGCAGTCGCAGATCCCGAGCCCAGCGAGAGCACCAGAAATCTGCCAAAGTCCATTGGCTCCACCGATGAGTAGTCCTTATTCCCAGAGAAAGCTTGCTTCCTAACTTCCCTTATTGCAACCAATGTCTGTATACGTTATAATTGTAAAACAAATTATAAATTGAATATATTCCTGACACAAAACAAAAAAAAAAAAATCTCTCTATATATATATGATTACTGGATTATTCGCAGCTATGCCTCCGTCGATTAGATTGAAGTCCCACGATTTCTCAGAGCTGTCGTCGTCTTCGGTGGTTGTGAAGTGATGTGCGGGGAGATATGTTGGTGCAGCAGATGTGCCTATGCATATATCTGACAGTAGGGCATTCATGCGCGGTACTGAGTCGTCTTTCACCTGAAAAAGTTTTTCTTTTTTCTTTGAGTAGATCGATTGTATAAATATATTTGTTGGCGGGAAACAATATTATTGAGTGGTAATAATTCCAGCAGATTCTGTTACTATATGGTCTAGTAGAAAGACATTGATTTACCTCATATGAAGAGAAGATGGTTGGCTTCAACTTTCTGATATCAAACGTGGGGATGACAACGTTGGTTAGGGTTTCGCGCAACCGAGTCTGCCCTAAAGTGTCCCTCATGAGCTGGTGAAGGCGCTTCCCGTCGTACTTTGGCCCATAACATAACATCGCTTTTCCTATGAAACCCCTGCGCAGTGCAGATTTATATATTTGTCATCGTACGTAAATGTACTTTGCTTTTGCTTGCGACACGTGTCCATTTTCATTATATTAAACAAATAAAAAAAACTATGGAAAAACCGCCCACTAACAAAGTGAGAAACAACATTTAACTTATATTAATTTTGCTATACAAGAATGTTATACTAATTACACATATTTCACACCCGTGAAATATATACAACTAGTATATAAGTAAGTTAATGTATTTATTATTACCCGTATTTTTCTGGAAAGATGCTAGGGCCATTATCGACGTAAAATGGAGCGATATCTTTCGCAGCGAACAAGGGTCGCTTATTTTCGTCAGGAGCCGTTAGCATGGCAGCTACAAGGCCTCCAGTGCTCGTTCCTGCTATAACATCGAAGTAGTCTGCGATTCGAGCGCCTCCTCCGTCCAATTTCTGCATGCATGGGCAAAGCACAAATTATAATAAAAAAGATAACGATATATATTTGCTGATTCGAATCAAAACTACTATTTATATATATAAATGTGTATTATTAATATTTCACCTGGAGCTCAGATTCCAGAAATTCAAGAATCTTAGCGGGTATGATGCCCCTAATCCCACCTCCATCGATGCTTAGGATGGTCACCAATCTTCCATTAGTTGGTGGTTGGATTTTGTTAAAAGACAATGAGGACGACGCCATGGATTTTTCTCTTAGGGTTTTTGCTTGAGTTTACGATGCTTGTGTCGTATACTGTAATTGGAATTAGATGTGAGGGATGAAGTGGTACGTTAGCTCTATTTATAGGAAGAACTTGGGTATTCATGATCAAGTGTCCGAATTCTTTATATGCCCATCAGCATGTATATTATTACTAGAGGCCTAATCTTGCTTGATCCATCTGTATTATAAGAATTGAGAGGGTCGGTCAAATTGTTATTAACAACTCCTGAAAGTCTGTCGAGCAACTAGCTAGGAGTAGAGGTTTTCGTTATATATGTATTTTCCCTGGCAAGAATAGCACATGCAAAACGTACTATATATCATGCAATAACCTTATAATTTACGAACGCGCAGGTGACCAATAAAATCACTTGTGAATGATTCTGTTCCCACACAAAATGTCTCTACTTTAGATCGATTGATCGGTAGTTTTTTATTCGATCGTGATCGAGTCATGGCAACTTGGGCTGCGATGCTCTATTATTACATCTATTTATACTTAATGACTAAACCCTCAAGTCAGCCCCCCCTTTTTTAGAAATCCTTCAATTCAGTTTTCAGATTCGTACTGTGTAAGAAATTGAAAGACCTAATTATGCGAAAGTGGGCGGAGAGAGAATGAGTACGACGTCGTCGCTTGCTTTTGTTCCGAAGCCCATGCATGAAGGAATGGGCTCAAGTCAAGTACTAAGCCCTTAAAAGATAAAGATTTATTTGCCTTAAATAAAAACATAGTTTATTCCATCTTCGATATTTATTAACGTTGACGAGAATCTATTGGAGAAATTTCCTTTTTTTTAGCTTAGCCGTTGCACTTGCATGGTGCTGCATTGAATTTAATACCTCGATGTTAAAACAAATATACGTTTAATCTAATTAAATGCTGGTCTGCGAAATATCACCATCTTAATTTACGTGGTCATCCAAAGTCGGTATAGTCTGCACACGATGCTTTTCTCCCCATTACATTCTAGAACGTAATATTATTTCCATTTCCTCTTCCTCAACCTCAATCTTATTTCCATGATATTATATATGATAATAATAATAAAAAGACTAGAGATTCGCCATGTAGAATAATTAATATTGAATTAGAAAATGGGCGGTGTAGGCCAAGTAAAGACACTGAGCTGGTCCCCCGTAACCAGAAAGTGACCTTACAATTTCATCACTTTTTTCTCCATATTAATTTTTATCGATTAATTGACAAAATGAATGACTATAGTATTGAATAAGGCACAGATTTTCTTTTCCTTTTCCATTTTTTCCCTGATTAAATCTACCAAAAGAGGAAAGGAACTAACCAATTAAGTAATAAGATGGTGGGAAATAAATTCTTGTTCGCAGGATATGGGCTGGTATGTTACTTTCTCGTAGGGGTGGTAAACAGGTCGGGTTGGGTCACCTTCGGGTTCAACCCGTTTAATAAACGGGTTGAAAACTTCAACCCTGACCTGACCTGTTTACTTAAACAGGTTGAAAAATCAAACCCAAACCCAACCTGCTTTAACCCTAACCCAACCCGCCAACCCGTCAACCCGTTTAAAATTAAAAAATAAAAAAGAAAATAACAAAATTGACAGAATTATAACTCCAAATTAAACTAAAAAGGAGAAATAATGCAATTTGTTTTTGCTATAAATTCATTTGCGAGCGTGAGAGTGGATAGAGAATTATGGTTAATCCTTTTATGTTATTTATATTAATAATATTTTAACAATATATATTATTCGGGTTAAATGGGTTGATTTCGGGTTGGTTTCGGGTTGGTTTCGGGTTGAAAATCCGAACCCTAACCTTACCCACTTAGTAATTGGGTTGGGTTCGGGTTTACCCATTTACGTAAACAGGTCAAAAATGCTAACCCGAACCTGCTATTTTCGGGTGCGGTTCGTGTCGGGTTGGCGGGTCGGGTCAATTTTTAACAGCCCTACTTTCTCGTACGGCTTGCACGACTCCACCCATTAGCTTGATTTTATTCATAATGATTGATAAAATAAAAAAGAATAATAATAACTACGCATACGCTAATCTTTTTGCTAATAATAGATCTTACGATAGAATTTATTGGCACGCTGTTCCCTCTTACTATATTACTTTTAATTATCCGATATTAGTATTAGATATGATATTCATAAGTTGGATACCTGAAGAAAACATAGCTTATCGTGCGATATTAAGGTTTAATTTGGGCTGGCATACACAGCTGAATGGGCCCACCACACAATTGCTGTCCCTTTCATCGCAGCCCACGTGGAGGCCCTTCTCCTATTGGACGATGCCTCGCTGCCGTTTGCTTTTTCGTTTTTGTTTAAATTTTCAGCGTCGCCTTATTTATTAAGTAGTATGTTTTTTTTTTTTTTTGTATTATTAATTAATGTATTAAATTGACTTTTGTTATTGACTCGTCACATCCACCTTGGACTGTCCCGCACATGGCTCACCACCTTCGTGAAGCTCTTTTTTTTTATTATTATTATTTTTATTCTCTTGTTATTTTAATTTCCAGATTTATTTATAATTATGGATATTAGATACAATAAAGAAATACCCGAATAATTCATATACAAAGGTTTTTCACAATTATACAGAACGCTTACTCGCTTAGACAACTCTAGGGTATGGTCTTAGCCTTAGCTTTTTACCTCAGGTCTAAACACATATATAAACTCGCTGTATAAAATGGACCGAACTAAACTTTCAAAGTTATATATGAAAACTGGACCACCTTGTCTCATCCTTATTTATGAATCACAACTAATTTGATGGACCACAGCAGTTTCGTGTATGCAATAAATTTTAAATTTAATTTTTGGGCCATGTTGTATTTCTTTTATATAATTCATCTTTTATCATCCACTGATTAAAATAAAAATGAGTTTATGTTATAATTGATAATCATTGAACCATGATTGCTGAGATAATACGTGGATTTTTTGGTGTGTTGCATACGTCACGGGATAATACAATTAAATGAAAATGCAACGGTGGGGAGGGGGACATAGTCAAAAGCCGCAATGCGATCATTATTTATATAAAGTTAAAATCAGTTAAAGGGGTCCCATTAGAGATTGGTCCTATTTAATTTTGAATTTACTTCACTTTTTAGGCGGTGTATTTTGTCTCACACTAAAATATCATTTATGCTACTTTTGACATCAAATTTTCAATATTTAGTTTCCAAACTAGAGTAATCTTTTTATTTTTCAATATACGAAAGATGATATTTAATCAAAATATATACAAGCCAAGCAGCAATATATAAAAAGGGCGCGAAACTTATAGCATCAACTTCTGACTTTATATTTTTAGTTTTTTTTTTGTTTTCCTTAATCACGCTATCGTTATCCACTCATCAACTACCCGATGCTTAGGGTTTCCTCAGTCCTATTTTCCCCAAAATTAGACGAGATGAACAGTCAAAATCAATTCACAATATCTATATTTGTCAATTGGTTTGATCATAGAAGCTATCGCATCACGATTATCTGTTTTAGCAAACGGTGGTGTGAAAGGAATCGAGAAGAGGAAAAAAATTCGAAAAAAAGGGGAACGCATCACTCAGCTGCGGTGAGGTCATTGGAGGCTTCAGTGAGTATTTATGATTTGGATATGTACTTATTAATGTCCTGAAACTAAAGTGTGTATATATATACATATATATATATATATATATATATATATTATATGAATAGTGCGAGCCATGTCATTCGCGTAAACCGCCTGAGTCATCTGCGGGCGAAGCGGATTGGTGGAGGATGCTGGACTCTTTTTTTTTCCTTTTCTTTTTTAGGTTGAAAAAAGAAAAGGAAAAAAAAAAGTGGCTTGCTTGCGGTGTGTTTGGATGTTATCCACAATAGGGCAGACTCAAGCAGCTGTTAGAGTCAGGTTGAAGTAATGTAAATTATAATGTCATGACTATTTTATTTTATTCTTTTGTTCGTATTTAATACGTATCACATGCTATTGTATTATTTGGACTGTCTTGTATATGACTTTTTTAAACGAAATCTTATGAAACCTGTGCATTAGCAAGCACAACATATCTGTATTCTGTGATCATCCTATGATTTTGTGATGGAGAATCTGTATGCTGTGAGTGCAATGGATTTCTTTTATCAGATAACATTGTTAAAAACTGAGTCAAGATCGCTTTGTTTCATCAGCAAAGTTATTTGAAGCTGCCCGCGAGTGAAAGATAAAAAAATTCTTGCTATCAGATGATTAATTGGACATTGATTACTCATTGCTTCTGTGTCTGAAACGCTGCTGCCCTTCAAATGCAGGTGATTGGGTATAGCATGCTGGATAACCAACATGTAACCTTTTAATTGATTTAATTAGGATATGGTTGCATTGTGATAATTACCATCAAATCTTGGATTAGTTTATGATGGTTGGTTAGCTGTTTATTGAGATTAAAGTACCTTCTGATCCTTGATGTATTGCCTTAATCCTGTGGTAGTGTATCTCTTTTGTACACGTAGGATAGAAGAAAAGTTGATTTCACTTAACTGCTGCAGTTAAATTTTTAAGTATAAATAATAGTAAAATAACATTGTTTTCTTTTCTTTTATTTTTCTCAACAGGTGCTGCCACAGAGCTTCATAGAAGCACTTACAGAGAAAAAGCTGTTTGGTAAGAAAGGAGCATGAGGTGAAATAATAACTGAAATAATGAGAGCAAGGTATGGAGCTTTTCTGTCCTCTTCAGCCTGTGATTTTTTATGATTTTTATAGACAGTCCAAGTTCTTCGTTTCACCAACTGATTCTGACCATGTTGGCAATTTAATAATCGGAAAAAAACACTGCCTCTTTGATTATATAAAATATTCATTGAGGTATATTACTCTATTTAACTACAAGATTGATGCTTGCGCAAATTGCATGCGGTTTAGTAGAAGTTGATGTTTTATTGAGGTATATTTGCTTGGCGAAGTAGTATAATGATTTCGATTGAAAACCACAAAATCACATAATTGATCAATACATCCTATGTTCTATTGTCTAGGTTCTGGCTGGTATAACATCATGATACTTTCATACTGTTCGGTTTATGTTGTATGCATCCTGAAAAGTTTTGTGGGTTTTGTTAATTATTTCTTGTTAAAGGCTACACTAGATTTCTATCATTTTATAATGGTAATTTGAAATTTCCACTGAATTTATTCGTAGTACTATAGCGGATGCTTCTGTGGTTGACTTGCATGGGTATTATATTTAGAACGTAGAGTAATTGATCATTATGACATATTGTGGATCTCAACTGTGAAACTTCCTCTAACTGCTTTTTGTTATATTATCATAATTGCTATAAGAAAGAAAGGAAAACAAAATAGTAGTGTTGCAATTGTAACAAACTAGAAACCTGGTTGTTTTACCAAAATAGGGAAGATTCCAAATAATTAAAAAAAAGGAAAGAAAGAAAACCTAAATTGCGTGTGTTGCCAGCTATTTATACCACCCACGAGCAACCTCTCTGCATTCTGTACTTTATTGTGCTTACCTATTGTTTTACTCTTAATTATTCTTACCAGAATTCAAACAAGATGAGAGGAAAATCATCATCTTCTTCCTCTTCTTCAAAGTCAAAACATGGAATTCTTGAGGTTGAGAACAAGCTTGAAAACCTCAGTGAAGCCCATGTATCTAGTGCATATATCAGGAGCCTTGTTAAGCAACTATCCTCTTCAAGAACCAAAGATTCATCCTCCAAAGGGCATGAAACTTCAGAGGGGCGTATGCTTTCTTGCACCCAAAATCCAAACTCCTCATCATCAGCAAGCATGTCATGTGATGGATTGTTTTCTGATCAAGAAAAACCCCATCATCAGAACCAGCAGCTTACTCCTCCACAGCACAAGAAGCAAGTCAGGCGAAGGCTTCACACAAGCAAGCCTTATCAAGAGAGACTGCTTAACATGGCTGAAGCTAGAAGGGAAATTGTCACAGCCCTCAAGTTTCATAGAGCATCCATGAAAAAAGTAAGAGAACAACAACAGCAACAGCAAGAAGATCAAAAAGCCGAATCAGGGCATGGAAATCAACCATCTGAGGCTTACCCTGATCAAGACTGTATCGAAAAGGATGCTCAGTCGAAATCCAGGAGAAATCCTGGGATTTACGGTTCAAATTCTTCGATTTCAGATTATCTTCCAACTGATTCCTCTTATTGGCCTGGGATTTACGCCCCTTACTCCTGGTCCACCCCACACATCCCACCTCCGCCACTTTACCAAGAAAATCTCAACTTCAGCTTGCCTAGCCAAACGCTTGGACTCAACCTCAACCTTCAAGATTTTAACAACTTGGACGTGTCAGCTTTTAACTGTAGCAACAATCCTTTGTCGATCTATTCTGTGTCTTCCTCTGCATCGACGTCATCTTCTCCGCTTAATCTGACCGAGGAGACTATGCCATGCTTTGGAGCGCGAAATTCTGCTGTTGCTGAGCTTGAAAATCCCGATCTGCACCATGCCATCAACGATAAGGAAATGGCTGAGCTGAGGTCGATAGGTGAACAATATCAGATGGAGTGGAATGATACTATGAGCCTGGTCAACTCTGCCTGGTGGTTCAAGTTCTTCAAGGCGATGGAAGCTGAGAACGGCGAGGATAACAAAGGCGGCAATAATGAGAAACTTGCGAGCTCATCGCCGTTCTATGATGAAGTCATGGATTTCCCAGCTTGGATTAATGGGAATGATGAGAGCTGTGTGAATGACCTCTGCTGCTATGATTACTTCCAGGATCCTACATCTACTTTGCCATGGTACGAATTACGTTATTCAATCTTGGCGTTATTTATTCAAGTAATTATTTAATAGGAAAATCCTCCATCTAGTGATATAACAAAAAAGAAACAGAGATGGTCTGAGAAATGTGTACTTTCTGTACTTTCGCTTCCAACATTGTTACCCTGACGATTAATGTATTTAACGAAATTATATTTCTTTTAAAATTCAATGCACTGACTATATCATTTTCTGGTTTTCTTTATAATTTTTATTTGTCGCAGCATGGACATTGAAGAGATCGAAGGGATGGATGGCGACTGGTTAGCCTGAGGAAAATATTAATTTGTGGCCGTTATTCTTAATTTTCTGTTCGAGTCCGGCAAATAAGACTTAAACTTTGTTCTGCAATGAAACAAAGGTACCGGTAATAATCTTTTGGCACGAGGAGAGGAAACTATTTTATTCCTCTCTCCTTTAGCTTTTATTTGTTTCAAATGTCAGGTTTTCCTATCTATTTTGTAATATTCAACTTACATTATTATTACATAGTACTTGTCCGCTGTTTTTTTTTTTTCTATATGTTAACTACAACAGTAATCTTCATATGCAACCACCAATGATATCATCGATCCTATCTTCCACGCTTCGACATAGAAAACTCTATCTTAAGTATATGCGAATATTGCGTTATTAATGGGAGAAGTATGAGGTCTATTGGTGTCTTTCCATCTGATTGTTGAGGAAATTTAACTTCCGATATACTCGGCCCGGCCCGGCCCGGACCATGGGCAGCTATGTAAGCACAAAAATAATATGGCTTCAAAACCTGAACTCGATCTCAAATGGCATGTCAATACAACGCAGAATCTTAAATATAATTCAATTGAACAGCTTCAATAGTCATCATTCACAGTATCCTTTAAAACGTTATAGATACTCCAAAATTCAGACAATCACAACACAAACAGATAGAAAAAGAAAAATAAATAACAGCAGCTGAGATCATTTTAGGTCAAAGTCTTTGATGTCCATGGATCCATTCCCCCATTTTTCTCGAAACTCTTACTACTTCAGTTCATCTCCACCTGAGGATACCTATCGATGCAGTCGATCCACGGATTGTTCCTAGCCTGCCTCCTCACGGTACGCATCGACTTCCAGACGACGCTGTTGCACTTAAATCCCGACCCAAACGCCAATTGCCAGACACGATCGCCCTTCTTCACGCGCTCCTTGGCCTCCAAATAAGCCAACTCGTACCAAATGCTGCTGCTGGAAGTGTTTCCAAACCTGTGAAGAGTCGCCCTCGAAGCCTCGAGGTTCTTCTCGCTGAGCTTGAGGTTCCTCTGAAGCTCGTTCAGCACGGTTTTGCTTGCAGCGTGGACGCAGAAGTGTTCGAACGCCAGCTTATAATCTGGGATGTAAGGCTTACTGTGCTGCGAGCTTGCCCCGTCATTGCCAAAGAGGATTTTCCATACCAACGTGGAGAAGAAGAGGAGTTGTTCTGATAAGGGAAGGACTAAAGGGCCCAGCGTGGTGATGTTCGTTTTTATTGCATCTCCGCCCACTTCGATTACGTCTTTGCTGATCTTGAGACATCTGAATCTTTCGCTGTCCTCTTCCTGGTGTATGCTTCTGATGATGTACAGATTATAAGCTGTTAGGAATATTTTATTGTGTTCAATTAGAATAGATTATCTTAATCTTGTGATTTATTTTAATCTAGGACCTAATTGTAAATATACCCGACTTGTGGGTATATTAGATATATTGGGCCCAATAAGCCCATTAGGGCATTGTATAAATACCCTAAACACATTAGTGTTTAGGGTTGCTGAATCATATTTGAGTTGACGACTTTTCTGAAGAACTCGCGCGCTCTCTCGTTCCAACTCTACAATTCGTCTACGGTATTACTTCGTTTATTGCTTCCGTAAATCATCGTATCAGGTAATACTAATCCATTGATTCAGTACAAGGTTGGATAAATCGGCCTAACAAGTGGTATCAGAGCCAAAATCGTGGATCAAATTCATCAGATTTATCTCGGCTTGATTTTCAAAATTTTCGCTTTTTAATTCAAAAATCATCAATTCCTCTTCGTCCAAATTCTCAGATTTATCTCGGCTCATGGAAAACGCGTAGATGCATATCTGCCTTCTCATAATTCTTGATCGAAATTATCAGTTTTTTTTGTTTTGCCGAAGAACAGATTTCGACGACGAACAGGAAATTTTTCCGAAGAGGAGATACTTCTCGAGATCTTTGAGTTTAAACTGCTCGTCTTGATATCTAGCTCGACATTTTTTGGCATCTCGACATCTTCATAAGAATCTCCTTCGAAAAATCAGACTACTTCATTCTAAGAGTCTCGACATCATTATTCTCGAAATCCGTGTCCTATAGCATCTCGATTTTTTTTAGTCTCTCGACTTTTTTTTGCAGCTCGACATTTTAAGAATCTCGACATTTTCGAGTTCAAATATCGACAATTCAAGATTCTCGACATTATCAGCTTCTCGACATTTTGCTTGGAACTTAGCTCGGATGTCGACATTGGCCTCGACAATTTACTAAGATACAAGAGACTCGACATTTTACTTGGAATTCGGCAAGGATCTCGACATTTATCTCTAAATTCTGCTCGACATTGATATAAACATCCTTCTCGACATTTTTATTTTTCTTTGATCTCGATATCATGCCCATTCGACATCTACTAAATAGCCATCTCGACTTTTTAAACTTGTCGACATTTGAAAGCTAACTATCGAAATCTTCGTTTATTGAAATCATATCTCGACATCTTCATTCGATATCTACTATTCCTTGGAAATCCTTATCCTATTCTTGGAATATTATATTCATTTCAATTATCGAAATCCGTGTGTGTCAGTTGGCTTTCTTTTTCTCTTCTCGAGGCTTCACAAATACCTTTTCTCATTATATATATTCGTTCGTAGTTATATATACATATATTTATATATATAGAATAATAAAAAAAAAAGGGGGGGAGAGAAAAGAATATATTGAAGTTTCTCGACATTTGAAAGTTCTCCAAATCAGCTTCTCGACATTTATATCGACTTTGTGCTAAGAAATCAGGCCTCGACATTTTACTCCAAATTCAACCCGATATTGATTTCGACATCCTATAAGCCCGATTCATATCAACTCGACATTTTATTCCTTTCAACTTCTCGAAGTCTCAAGTTATCGACAGTGCTCTCGACATTCATTCTTAAATTCCTATTTAAATCTTCAATTAATTATCTCAATCCATCTCGTGACTATCTCAAGTCTACCCCTCGTCAAACATCTTTCGAAATCACTACTTCAAATCTCGAGATTTCTTATCTACAACAATATTTCATTATACTTTTTCTTTTCTTTTATTATTTATCGAAATTAAATCCTCATTAAATAATATTAATCAGATATTGTACTCATCTTATTTCGTATATCTTATCTAATCTTATCTGTCTTCTTTGAGTCTAAGATTTAGCTGATCAACACGATTAAGATCCACATCCAACCTACTACAAGATTGGCAATCATAGAAGAGGTTCTGGTAATTTTCACTAAATTTTCGAAATCATCTCAAAATTTTTAGGTGCACACCAAAAATTTTCGACGTTCATAATTGTTTCGAAACTTCACTGTATCTCCAACAAAACCAATTTTTTTCCAGAACTGAACTTTCAATAGCCACGTTCAATATGTCGTATCATTGGGAACAGAAAGCGAATGAACAAGCTAAAGAAATTAAGGAATTAAAGCATGAATTACTTGAGCTAAATCGTCTAGAACTCATAGCAACTGAGTGGAATGTAACCGCTCAACAATATGAGATTATTTTTAAATACCTCAATAAATGGTATACTAGGCCTATCCCTTTAGAGACAATTATTGCGAAGCTAGTCGACCAAAATCCGTTTTCGGCGCTTGACGGGGAAAACAATTTACATTGTAATAGACCTATCTCGTGGTTGGAAATTCCGGAGGTTGCCAGTAAAATTTCCGAATTAAACGCGACCTTGGAATCCGAAAGAGTAGAATTTCGAGCGGAGAAGAAAAAACTTTTAGAGGAGATATCAAATCTCAAAAATTCCCCGCTCTTATCTGTTCCAAATAATCCTCCGATAGAAATATCATTGTCTAAGCAGGATAAGGGAACTCAAATTGACGCTTTTGTTCCTAAAATTAAAAAGGAGAAAACTTTTACGAATAATTCTAAGTCAATATTGACTGAAGCTGAAACGTTAAGTAAAAGTCGAGCTTTAAAGATAGCTAAGGAACAATTGAAAATTAGGAAGGAAAAAGGAAAAGCAAAATTGTCTGCAAAAATTAAACTCGAAAATGTTCAAGAGTTTTCCTCTCCCATTCCTATCAAAAGAGAAGCGTGCAAAGAAGAAGTTCCAAGCTCAAGCAAGCGAACTTCTCAAGCCCTAAAAACATCTATTTCTTTGAATAATGATATATGTGGAATTGCTTACCCATCCAAAATTGTTAATCATTCTAGTAAGCAAAATTCTCAGAAAAGTCATCATTTTGATGTGAATCGTGTGAACACTTCACGTAGGAAGAACATTTCATGTACTAACAATGCCTATAATTCTATATGTTCTTATGCCTTCCTCAAATATTCAGTCCATGTTAAGTCTGAGAAACATCTTATGCGACTGGTTTCGGAGAAAATTTTTAAATCCTCTTCGAATAACACGTTCACCTGTGCTGAAATGTCATATCCGTGTCAAATTAGTCCTAAATGGGTGCCTAAAGCTACATTAATGGATGATTTAGGACAAGTTTTGACACCCTATGTGCTTAACCCGTTTTCTGCTAATAAGGGAGGACCCATCCAAAAATGGGTACCAAAGTCCCGATAATTTTTCTTTGCAGATATCCCAGCATGAGTAGGTACTAAGAGAGCTGCTCCACACTCATGACTGGTATGCGACGGGGGCAGCCAAACATCCCAGCGTGTATGGCATCTCGGGTTGCTCCCCAGACACGACTGTTTAGCGATGCGAGCAACCAAACGTAGGTAAATTCTATATATATGCATTCCATAGTTAAACTTTTGGCATGCGTATCGAACTGAAAAGACTATATACCTACTTTGAAACTAAAGGGTACATTATAGTTATGCATGCTTCAAAAAGACTTTAAATTCTAAATTTTTGCATGCATACATGAGCTGAAATGCATTAAATACCATGTTATAGGTACATTTCATTATGCATGGATCTTAAAATTTTCGAGCTTAAATTTTCCGTATGCATATGATCTGAAGCGCATAATACCTATTCTAACTTTAGAGCGACAAAAAACGTATATTCTAATGCATTCTTAAAGAACAATAACTCTTTAGTTTGCATCTGCTTTGAAAATAAATTAATACGTTCACGCTTATTTAATTGGAAGAGAATTTACATGTTTAATGTGCATGCATTGAGGGGGAGCTACTCTTTTTTAAAGAGAAGCAACTCTTATATTTGTCTTAAGGGGAGAAATAACTAAATTTTTAGGGGGAGCGAACTTAATGTGTGAACTTAGGAAAAGAGATTCTCGAACGATAATTTTAATCCGAATATGCATCTTTTGAGGGGGAGTAACTCAGTTTTAAGAAGCATGCTTTGAGTAGGAGGATTTTAAAGATATATATATATATCTATATATAATATATAAATAATATAATATATAGTTACTATTATATTATTATTAAGATAATACATATATATATATATATGAAAAAAAAAAAAAACAACAACAAAAAAAAAAAAAAAACAAAAATTCAAAAAAAAAAAAACGTGCAAAAAAAAAAAAAAAAAAAAAGAAAAAAAAAAGAAAAGAAAAAGAAAGGCCTCATACTCTCATAATCTTACTTCAAAAGAGTTCCCCTGTCTTCCAAAGATATATTTGAAGGACGAATATCAAGCCTAAAGAGTTCAAGAATTCCAAAAGGCGTGACAACCGTACACTATCACGAAGATGATCTCAACCGACCTGCTCCAACTCGCTGATCAAGCAGCACTCACCAAATTGACGGATGCATGGATTCTAAGTTCCCATGGTTCAGTCAGACCAAACTGAACCTAACCCCGGAACGTAGCCGAGTGTTAGTGACGATTCAAGTTCATAGAGCTACCCCTATTTGGAAATTCTTGACAACACCGAAGAGCGAAAGATACAAAATTCCCTTAGTCACAAATTACTCGGACCAACCCCCATAGGTACAGGTGCTAATTTTATTAGCCCCCGGGTAGAAGTCGTCGCATTAGGTCCAACGGCGCATGCACAACCAAGCCTTACCCACTCATCGATCTCCCAACAGACCGATGTTTCACTAAATCACGGGGAGCCGCGTAATCTATCACTGCTTCACTTGGAAGCAGGAGATATTGAACTAAGTGGTAGTCAGCCCCACACCACTGAATTTTATTGAACACATCGAGTCTAGTGTGTCCTCACCATCCAAATATTTTTATATCTTTTTAGGACACATACACTTTTTTCTTATCTGGACTTTGTGACCAGATCAGAACTTTCGTAGACATGTCCTACTACGACATGCTTCGATGATCGGAAGGAAGTCCTACCGTTGCAACGTCAAAACAACAACGGTTTCAGGCCATCGTCTATGAGCTATGCTCCTGGATTGATGTTAACGGGACGCCTATGTGGCCCCGGTTTATAAAGCCCTGTCCTCACAGGCCACGTCTCAGTTAACCCTGAGTCGTGTCGACGGACTGCCTTTGTGGCTCCGTCAGGTTATTACCCAACCTGAGCACCCACCATTTCCGCCGCGCGTACCACTGTGAAGATAGGCTCTCTTGTAATTGATGAAAAAAAAATCCGAAGGAGCCCAGACACATTTTCGGAAAATACACACTACGTACACCTTCTTCTTGTTCCGACGATGCGATCTTTTTTGCCAAAGACGATGCCCCATTTTGACCTATCGCATGACGATCTCCCAGCTCGATCTTCATGAGGGGGAGGAGTACTAAAGAAAAATGGGAGCAACACCACGACGAAAGTGCAATATAGATCAGAAAATGCCAAATCTCAAGCGTCGCCAAGAATCAAGCGAAAACCACAGAGTCCAACGATTGAAGTTGTCGCCTCATGTACGACTCTCCGATTTTAAAGAAACACCCCAATCACAACGTAAGGTTGAACAAACGTAGGGGGAGTTGTGCTACAATCGAACGGAGAGATCGGACTCAAATGACAAGATACGGCCAACAACTTCAGCATGGACTTCAAGATCAAAACTGTCGACTCGTGTACAGCTCTTCGAGTTTAAAGAAAACTCCCAATCCCAACACAAGGTTGAACAAATGTAGGGGGAGTCGCGATTATCAAAGGGAGAGCTGGAACACAAGAAGAGAAGATCAGAACACGGTGAGCTTGGATCTCCTAAAGAAGAGGTCACAAGACAAGATAAAGGAGGAGGTGAATGAAGAAGCACATGCATGCAAATGCATTCACGTACACAACTCTGATACGTGTTCTTTGAGGACTCAGGACGAGTACAAGAAGAAGATAACCAGCGCTGAATTGCAAATTGAACACAAAGGGGGAGATTGTTAGGAATATTTTATTGTGTTCAATTAGAATAGATTATCTTAATCTTGTGATTTATTTTAATCTAGGACCTAATTGTAAATATACCCGACTTGTGGGTATATTAGATATATTGGGCCCAATAAGCCCATTAGGGCATTGTATAAATACCCTAAACACATTAGTGTTTAGGGTTGCTGAATCATATTTGAGTTGACGACTTTTCTGAAGAACTCGCGCGCTCTCTCGTTCCAACTCTACAATTCGTCTACGGTATTACTTCGTTTATTGCTTCCGTAAATCATCGTATCAGGTAATACTAATCCATTGATTCAGTACAAGGTTGGATAAATCGGCCTAACATAAGCAGAATGTAATAATGTTCATGTATGATCATAACAGTTTGAAGTAATGCTATATGATCGATCTTAATTCTTTACCTGAAGCTGCGATCATCGGCGCCTTTGTGGGTTCTTACGATGTGCTCGAGGCTGTACTTAGCCCTCCTAAAGTCTCTCCTTCGGTTTGATAATAAGACAGCAGAACATCCCATTCTGAAGTAGCAGTTTGGGATAAGCATCGACCTGTCTTTGCCGGGATACCAGTTGTAAGCCACCATCTCTGTGCTCACCACCACGGCGTAGTTATTAGGGTTTGCCATCAGCATGTCTCGAGCCAAATCTATGGCTATCACGCCGGCGCTGCAACCCATTCCCCCCAAGTTGAAGCTCAATATGTTCCCTGACACAGTGTTTTAAAATAGTAAGGGAATGATCCCTGTGTTGAAATCCTTGACCTTTTTAGCACTTATCGTCTTGTGGGCATTCTATCGAACACTTGGAAGAGGTGAGAAAAGCTTACCCCTCATCTTGTAGTGGTTTATAACCATGGCGGAGAGCGACGGCGTAGGGTTGAACAAGCTGCAGTTGACCACCAAGACGCCGACGTCTTTCGGGCGGATACGGGATTTTTCGAAAAGCTCGTCGAGGGCGCCGAAGATGACGGTGGCTGCCTCGGCTCGGCCTTCCTTCATGGTGGCCGTGGGGTGCGGCGACGACAGGGCCATCTTTGGGACGTAAGTCTCGTCTCCGATGCCTGAAGTTTCGAGTATGCGGCGCTGGAAGTCGAGCGACGCCTCATCGAATTTGCCAGAAGCACGAGCGAGTTCTATGAATTCGCCCTTCGTTACCTAAAACGACCAATCATATTACCAAAAGCCACCCATGCAATAACGCAAGAAGAAACAGATAGAAAGAAGAGGTTGAGAGGTACCTTGAAATCACGGTCATCAGCAGGTTTAAAACAAGAAAAATCGAGCAAATAAATCTGCATAGGCCTCGACGTTACGTACACAAACATCGTGAAAACGATGAGCCCAACAAAAGCCAAGACGGTCGAGAGATCATTTGCAGCAGTAATCTCCAAAACCCTTGTCCGAATCTCTTCCCTGCTCAAACTCCCCACGCCGCCAGCTCCGAAGCTCACCATAACCAAAACTGGGAGGAGTACCGTCGCTAAGTAAATCCCATGATTCACAAGGTAGTGATAGCCCAGCTTGACGTACTTGAGCTTCACGGAGTTCACGAAATCGGGCAAACGACGTCGTACCCTCACCGAGAAAGTCATCGGCCCAGATTCTTGGCCGCCGTCGGCGGCCCTCGTCGTGTTCACTATCTCCGTCGACAGTAGGTGCCGTTCTTCGTCGTTTCTGCTGCCCATATCCCTCTCTCTTTCTTTTCTCTTTGGGGTTTGTGTGTGCAATCTTAATGTTGACGTTGTTGTTGATGGCGTTGCGAATTTAATAAAGGGTGTGTATGAGAAGGTGGTTGAGGAGAAGTAAATGCTGTGTGGGCACACGGCACAGATCGGAAGTTGAGAAGAAGAGAAAGAAAGAAAGAGCTTTGATTTTGATGCAAATGACACGCTAGCTAGTTGGCGTTGTATTGTAAGGTTCGAACAGTGCATGTCATAAATCCATGCATTTATGAAAAGTAGTTCGAAAGTTTTCTTCCTTTTACTATCAATAAATTAAAATCAATAAATAAATAAGAATCCCAACTGGAGAAGCGTTGTCATTTTCTTTTTTTTTTTTTGTATTTCTCATTTTCTTTTCATATTATGTTACTTCTGGAATACTGATTAAATACGTGTTTCTCTTGGTTTTAAACGTTTACTCATTTTGACCACGCCAAGCAATATCAAGGCGCAGGTTATATATATTAAGGTAACATTATAGTAAGAGAATTTGTTTAGGCAAGTAGCTACCATAGACTTAGATATTACGAGTGGTATGCATTATTGAACCAGTAAATGTCAATTTCCCCCGCTTTAGAGGATTAGCCTCCATGAGCTTATTATTAATTAGTAGTTTTTGTATTTGCAATATAATAATAAGATAATGTAAATATGCATTTATGACTTATGTATCTTTGTATACCATGTGAGTAGTTGGAAAATCAAATCCCTCATCTGGCTTCGAACAGGAAATTTTTTCATTATTGTGTGGATGAGCATAAGTTAATGTGGACGTTGACCTATTGATTATATAAGGAACGTTTGGTCAACGAAATAACGTGGCATTTAATAAATGTTAGTAAAGTAGTTCAGCTGCTAGATAAATACAACCATCAAATATTGTTCAGCGAACTATTTCGTACTGTGGAAGTAAAATACTTCATATATATAATGGATGCTATTAATTTTTAATACTGGACTAATACCACGAATAAAGAATATGCAACGAGAAATTGGAATATGAGGAACAGATGAGCTACCATGTATGTGTCACAAATGCGGTAACAAGTAAAAAGGGGCGGTAATTAGTAATCCCCTTTTTAATACTAATACCACGAATAAAGAATATGCAACGAGAAATTGGAATGTGAGGAACAGATGAGCTACCATGTATGTGTCACAAATGCCTAATATATATATACAACCAACAACCTTTGGACGAAATTGATTATGATGATGCAGAGGAAAAAAAGCAGCGATGAAATTACTTTAATATTTTTCTGAGTTGGGCGTGCTCATACATCGAACTGCATTTCTGTTTCAAATTGAATTCTTGTCACGAAAAGAATTGAGCATACAATTGGAAAGGGAACTCATATACAAAATAAAATAAAAATTTTGATAGTTTACTATGCCGGCATGTGGCATATACTAATATGTGGGGATAATATATATACATATATCATGAATTACGATTTATCTAAATAAACAAAAATATGTGCTAATGGACCACCTTCTAATATATGGGCCTATTGGACCGTGAGGAAATGGACAAACAAAACGTCACCCACACACCACACAACACACACACACACACTAGCTACGTGTACTTTGTGTTACAGACAATGGAGTGGGAACAAACGGAGGAAGAAGAAGACGAAGAATAACAAGGCAAGCCTCTCTTGGAAGCAGCTGATGGTGAAAAGGGTGGCTATAGAACGCTGTCTTACATTGTCGGTGAGTAAGATGTCGTTGCAGAGGAGATATTGTTTTTTAATGGTTTTTGTTAAACAATGCTGGGCTGTGCTTTATTTTCTCGTATCTTACTCAGCTCCACCCTCTGCAACTCTTCGTCGCATCAATGAAGAAGTTGCTCGTAATACTTTCGTGCGTTTTGACTCTTTTTTTTTTTTGTAATGTTTAATCTCTGAAGCTAACGAGGCGTTTGAGAATATGGCAACAATTGGCTCTACCTCGAGCATGACGCTTTACCTCAAGAATGAATATCACCTGGGAATAACCTCTGTTTCCAACATAATCTTCTTATGGTCCTCAGCTACAAACTTTCTGCCTCTAATCGGCGGAATCACTGCAGATTCTTACCTGGGACAGTTTCGTACCATTGGATTTGGATCAATCATCTGTCTTATGGTACGTTTTTTTCTTCCCTTTTCTGCTACTCCCTTCATACCACGATTAGCTAACAAGCCTTAACTATTACTGATTTATTCGAGAAAGGGGACGATCTTTCTGTGGCTAACAGCTGTAATCCCCAGAGCAAGGCCTTCGCCTTGCAATGACGCCGAAGAAACAAAGTGCAGCAGTTCTAAGGCGACTTTTCTTCAACTGCTGTTTCTGTACGCCGCCCTCGGACTCCTCTCCGTAGGCGCTAGTGGTATCAGATCGTGTTCCATATCCTTCGGAGCAAAACAGATCGAGAAAAAAGCCTCCGCAGAGGCGAAAAAGAGCTACTTCGCATGGTACTACGGAGTCTACGCATTCTCCCTCCTCATTGGCCTCACCTGCGTCGTATACGTTCAAGAAAACATGGGTTGGAAAATTGGATTCGCCGTGCCCATCGCCCTGATGATGATAGGAGTCGTTTCCTTCCACGTGGCTTCTCCCTTCTACGTCATGTCGAAGGGCGAAAAGAAGTTGATCGCAGGCCTTCTTCAAGTCACCGTAGCTTCTTACAGAAACAGAAGCCTAAACATCCCGGAAAACGACGACGACGACAGCGTAGTATATCACTCGAAGGTCGATTCCGACATTGCCTCTCCCAGCTCAAACCTCAGGTCAGTTCATCAATGGCCGTTCCATCTTGCCTCACTCTTTTTGCGTACTAGGTTTCTGAACAAGGCTTGCATCGTCCGAAATCCCGATCAAGAACCGAGGCAAGACGGTGCAGCTTCGGATCCATGGCGTCTGGGCACCGTAGAGCAAGTGGAGGACCTAAAATCGGTTCTAAGGGTCATCCCTATATGGTCCTCGGGGATGATCATGGCCATCAACCTCTGCCAATCGTCGATCCCAATCCTCCAAGCGTCTTCCATGGATCGACACCTAATGACTCCCACCTTCGAAATCCCAGCAGCGTCCTTCTCCATGTTCACGACCATATCGATCATGCTATGGGTCTTCCTCTACGAGGGCTTCGTCGTCCCGCTCGCATCTCGACTGCTTAAAAGGCCATTTCGCCTGAGCCCTACTCAGAGGATGGGCCTGGGAATATTCCTGTCGTTCTCGAGCGTAGCAGCTGCTGCGACCGTGGAGAACGTACGCCTTCGTTCGGCGACCAATAACAACAAGGTGATATCAGCCATGTGGCTCGTGCCTCAGTTCTGCCTATTGGGGTTCGCAGAGGGTTCTTCTGCGATCGCCCAGAACGAGTTTTACTACTCGGAGTTTCCCGCGCATATGTCGAGCATAGCGACGACCATGGTTATGGTGGGAATAGCGTTGGCGTCTTTGATTTCGAGCATTCTTACGAACGTTGTCGACGCCATTTCTAGGGCGGGAGGGCGGGGAAGTTGGATTTCTGACGACGTAAATGAGGGCCACTACGATTTTTACTACTTGGTCCTCGCCGGTCTTAGCTTGGCTAACATGGTCGATTTTCTTGCTTGCAGAAGGGCTTATGGCCCTCTTAAGGAAAGAAAGTAATAATTTCTCAGGCCGCCGCCGACAAGAACAACGCCATGTCTGAATGATTTATATACGTACATGATATCAAAATTAGACAGACCATTACTCTTTTATGTCAAGCTCTTTTATGTCAAGCTAGCAAGCATATTATTAGTCTTTGTATGATATGATGAATAATGTAAGCTTATATATAGTCCTTTCATTATATAAGTTTTACATGCCCATTCAGTTGTGATTACTGTAAAAATTTCGTTAGTGTGCCAAACATCGGCCGAATTAAGAGGAGAATTGGCCCACATAAGTTGATGGGGTCTATCTAAAATCAATTGGTGAGACGTGACATATTATAGTTTTTAATTTACAATTACTGCTTAGCTAGATCAGTGAGATGCCTTGTGTCGTTGATTTTCTTCATGATGAGCCCGGCCTTGTCTCGAACCCTGCCCGAGCCCGCCCTGACCGAGACGTCGGTCACCGCATTGGCAAACCCGGGCAGCCCGAGAGCTTCCCTGACACAAGCATTGGTAGCGCCCTCATCGTCGAACAGCCTTAGCAGAACCTCGCATGCACCTTCTTTTGACATCATGGAGCCGTTTTTTAGTATGCGAAGCATCCTTGGGACAACTTGGTTCGTCTTTTTGAGCTCGTCGAGCCCTTCGTGGAACCGAGCGATGAGCCCTAGGACGGTCATGCACGTGCCCGAAATGTCGTCGTTGTTCTCCGCCATTTCCGAGAGTCCGATGAGGGTTTGTATGGCTCCGCTGCGTACTGCCAACGTGCAGTTGCCGTGGAATTGGAAGAGCTCAGATAAGGAACTGAGGAGGTAGTGGGTCGACGGGCCCCGTGGGCCCGAGATTGCTTTTACTAGAACCTGCAAGGCAAAACATCTCTTCAAAATTAAGCAATTTAAGGACTATAGATGCTGGATACCTTGATTTTGTCCCAAAATTCTAGGGTTCTTGTGTCTAATTTTTGGGTAACAAATTTAGGAGGTGTATCGTACGAATATTAACAATTTAAATTTGTAGTTGGGCCCTAGTGGTCAACGTAAACTAGATGAGGTTAAATCCCAAACTAATTGGTAGAGGTGAAGTGCTCCATCGACTTATATGCTAATCAACCCTCCTCGTTTAATTTGGGATACATTTGTGCCTAGGGTTTCTAATTCTTAACAATAACTTTAAAAATCCAGAAATTTTGTAATGCGCTTATAATGTCCATAAATTGTTTAATATAATGTCACACCCTAAATTATTTGACTAAAATATAATAACCCTGATTCTTACCATCTACATCTCCTGAGAAATTATTTATTATTTCAGACCTGAACTGTGCCAGCGACCCCGAACTTGGCCTTGTTCTTGTCGAGCATGGCCAGACTGCAAACCAACGAAGCCACTAGTTTGCTCAGCTCCGCCGAGGATGCAATAACGAGGAGGCTATTGAGGTGATCGATGGTGTCCATTTGAGCCAAAGATTGCTTCAAAGTAGGGTTTAGCGAAAGGTTGAAGAGGACGGAGATGGCGAGACTCTGCACTTTCTCGGGATTATTACGAGGCTTAGAGAGTTCCAAAAGCAAGGAAATGGCTCCGTTTGATTTTGCCACTAAGTTCCTGTTCGACGGGCTCACTTTCGTGATGGAAATTAGGGTTTGCAAGGCCTCGATTTTCGCATGGTGATCGACCGAGAATTGAGCTTGCTCGAGGCATTCGGTTATGGTATCGCGGGCTCGAACAGCCATGGATGATGATGATGATGATGCCGATGAAGATCGATTTGTGTTCTTATGCTTTGGTTCGTTTCTTCTTTACATTGTAGTGTGTAATATTTTATTGCAGGCTTGATAAGAGATTTGCTTGGTGACTTCGATTATTACTATGATGCGATGGTTTTGTTGCGTACGTTGAAATCAATATTGCAAGCCGATTTAATATTGTATATAGTTTTTCTTTTCTTGTTTTCCCTAGTGCTGAAATTTGAAAATTAAGAAGCCACATGAATAATTTTTCTTCATAATCCGAAACTTGTGGTCAAGAATGATACCTAAGATTATATACATACATTCAACTTTGGTGGCGAGGCGCGTACATCACACGATGGTGTGAGGCAAGTGAGGGATGAGAAACCCACCGGGTTGTCAATGGGGCGGGGGGATCCACCCCGAACGGGGCGGGGAATCCCCGGTATTCTACCCCGCGGGGCGGGGACGGGGGAAATTTTTCCCTGCGGATATCCCCTCCCTGTTCCCCGCCCCGCCCCGATTATTAAAATAATATATACAATTAATATTATTATAAAAAATAATATTAAAATATATTTTGGATAATATTAAAATAATATATATAATTAAAATATTACTTAAATAATATAAATAATATTAAAATATAGTTTAAATAATATTAAAGTAATATAAATTATATTTTTTTTAAAAATTAGGACAGGGCGGGGATCCCGCGGGGACAGGGACGGAGACAATTTCATCCCTGTTTGCCTCGCGGGGCGGGAACGGGTATTAGATCCCCGCCCCGAGCCCGCCCCGTTGACAACCCTAAACCCACGAGACACGAATTAGGTGGATTCTTAAAACAAGAGGCGTGCGTTATTCAGGCCCGTACCTGAAGAATTCGGGGCCTGAAGCGAAACTCGAATTCTGGCCCGAACCCTTATTAAATATTTTTTTTCAAATTAGATACGTAATATGGCATAAATTTATATCATAAGTGTTACTTAAATAAAAAATAATCCATCTATTTTGAAATACAACTCGCTTTAGACTTTTGGCTTTGTTTTATTAATACAAGTTGTTTTACTTTTTTTTTTTTTTCAAAAAAGATTGCTGGAAACTTTTACAACTTTAACCCTCGTCTTAAATAAAAATAGCTAGATTAAATAGGATAAAATAGCTAATTGAGGGTATAATAGAGGTTTTGTTTTATTTCTTAATATTTCTCAAAACAGAGAAAGTATGTTTTACATTTGAATGTTCAATAAATACTTAAAATAGTTATATAAACACTATTTTTTTTTGAGAAATTTTGGTCTGGATTTGCTAGATAGGAAGAAAATGGCGTCTAGTTTTTTTTAAACAAGATCAAAGTAATATTTATTGTTTGAGCAATAATAAAAAGTAAAGTTTGTGCTCGCTTTTGTTAAGTTAGGACCCATGACTAACAAACTTTTGAACTATTTTCCATTTTATTTTCTGAATGAAATTATAACAAACTTACTATAATATAATATGTATAAAAAAACATTGGGTCCCGTTCCAAGGCTGGGCCCGAGGCGACCGCCTCGTTGGCCTCATAGAAGGTACGGGCCTGGCGTTATTATGCCATTGATTGAACTATTATATGTTACTGATTTTTCCGACAATGCCCATAAGGAGGATATATTATTTATTTTAATTATCTTTTTCTTTTTCTCTTATTTTTTCTCAAAGCACAAAGAAAACAAACCCTAAACCAAAAAGTGTGAATCAAAGTTCTGTTTTGTTGGACAATCGGAGGTCAATTGCGCGTTATTATCAATGGCCAAAGAAGGCACCTCAAAGATTCAATATATTGCAAAGGGCGCGTGGAGGAACTATTAGTCGACAAAGCGATCGCTAGAGCAAGACAAATGTGGCACGGTGGCAAATGGATACAAATGGGGAGAAAGGTGAAGATTTTCCTCATTTCCTTTTCTCGTTTTGTTTTCTTGGCAACAAATGCAATGATTCAAACTTCCTTTGCTTTTTTCTCAGGACTTTGAAGGAGTTAAGGACCGTCCAGCAAGCAAAGCATCGATCTCAAATCACTACCAAATCGCTCCGTCGAACAATGCTTGGCTTAGCACAACGCGTCAAGAATGTCCCACTAACTTCATGGGCGAATCTTCAATATCAACTACAACTCCTTTGTTGAGGCCCACAACGGAGGTTGTCAGAGAAAGAGATCCGTTCAGATATATGACAGAATCATCTCTACTCCACCACACGAAAAGGTGCTGGGCAAAAGAAAAGCTTGCAACTCCCCATCAGATGGATATAACAGAACAAAACAGAGGAGGGGCGTATCCGAGGCTGAACCACATTATTCAGAGAGCGATGAATGTTCTGTGGGCAGTTGTAGTGTTACAGATCAAGACGAAGACACACTTTCGAGGTTCGATAGACAATATAGTTATTTTGGTACCAGCAAGGATGAAGTAGAAGTTGATATACGTAGGCTGGAATTGCATGCTTATCGCAGCACATTGGAAGCTTTGTATGCGTCTGGTCCTCTAAGCTGGGAACAAGAAGCAATGCTGAGGATTGTGCTGCGTATATCGATATCGAATGATCAACATTCGATGGAGCTAAAGCATCTAATAAAATCTGTACATTCGATGGAGCTGAAGCATCTAATAAAATCTGTTGTTCCTGTTGTGGCAGATCTGTTGTTCACCACCATTCTGTATCAAGTAGCTTGAAGCCACTCATGTAATGGCAGATCTGTGTATGTTCTTTCATCAATTTTGTCATAGATGGTTGAGCAGAACGAGAAATAAAGTCAAATTGCATTATATCATGGTTGTCACTTCGGGGTTCATTGACTTGCCAGTACAGTATTCATTTAATTCAACAAATGGCATTTTATCTTAGAGATTCCTTTGTTTGTGGCATTTTTCTCAGAATCTTGAGACATAGTTTTGTGTTTGAACTGCATTGTAGATGATTACCTGGATCTCAAATTTTGAGACAAATCATTTTTTATTGATCTCAAAACTTGATCCAGGTAATTATATACAATGCCGTTTCAACAACAAAACGATGCCTCAAGATTCAGGAGAAAAATGAGACAACAGAGGAAAAGAAATCATCTCACGGCAAACTGAAAACCACAATCCAGAACATATTATAAAATACTAAAAATTGTATCAGTTGAACTTCTAGTACCAAACTAGATAGAACCCCAAAGGCTTGTAAGATTTTGAAAACTTCCATCACATGTCGAATGAATCATCGTCATCATCGGGAAGTGGCTGATTAAGGGCGTGTTCGAGCTCAGCTTCATGCCTGCAAAAACATACAATATTTAATAGATCATGTAATTATTCAAAGCAAAGCACCATTTTGGTATAAGTAAATGTAAAAATCATGTCATGTAGACAATTGTATGAAAGAGAAGCACCATCCTCGTGTGTTCTTCCTAAACAACGTGTTTGTGAGAGATCGAGACTTACAGTTTCTGCTGGGCCAAATCAATTTGCACTTCAGGTGGCGCGAGAGCTGGAGACTCGACAAAGTGCAGATTAGCATCTCTGAAGCGATAGAGAAAAAGTAAAATATGAGCAAAATACCAATGCAGGAATTTTCAAGCACCAACCGGTTCTATGGTACATACCCAGCAAGTTTTCTTGCAAGGTAGAGGAACGGTTTTTCAAAGTTGTAATTACTCTTGGCAGAGATTTCATAGTACTGCAAGTTCTTTTTCCTGTGAAACGTGACCTGCTTTGCCTTCACCTGCCTGTTCTTGACATCAACTTTGTTTCCGCAGAGAACAATGGGAATGTTCTCACAGACCCTGAAATTTAACAGCACAATCAAGCTCAATGAAATGAATCAAAAATCAACCAAGACTAAACGAAGAAATCAAAATATATACCGGCAGAGATCACGATGCCAGGTGGGAACATTCTTGTAAGTCAACCTTGCTGTTACATCGAACATAATGATCGCGCATTGTCCATGGATACTGCAGTAGATAATGAGAACAAAGGCATTGCTAAGTAAATCACTGACTAGTGAAGATATGATAAAATGTCAACATGCTACTAAGAGATGTAGGGATCACAGATCAACAGTCAAAGATCACGTTTCTTGAACAAATGCAATTGATGCAATTTACTTACTAATATCCATCCCTAAGCCCACCAAATTTCTCCTGGCCAGCTGTGTCCCAGCAATAAAATCTGATTTTTCCACAGTTCGTGAAGAAATCCAATGGATGAACTTCCACACCAATGGTAGCTGTGGAACAAAATACTCCATTTAATATAAAAATAGATCCATCCAGCACCAAGCAGCATACCACAAAAATAACACTTACGCTCGTATTTCTTCTCAAATTCACCCGTAAGATGCCTCTTTACAAAAGTTGTCTTCCCTGTGCATAAAATCCAACATCGTATCCCCAACGATAAAAGGTAACACCACCACAAATAAAATGACGACTACAAACACCAAAAATTTCAGAGATAACAAGTTACATATATTACAACGCTCAAACAATCAGCTATGTAAACCTAAATCTTTCAGAAACATAAACAAGATTTTCAACCAACGACGTCACCGAAAAAGAAAAAAAAGGTTACCAGTTCCACCATCGCCAACAATCACAAGCTTGAAGTTTGGGTAATCCACAGTCTGCTGATTCGGCAACGCCTGAAGACACCATTAATAAAAGCAAGAACCTTCAGAAGACAAGCCCAAACAACATCTAACACTCAAACGAACCTACTTCAAAAAAACAAATGCAATTACCATCCGAGCTTAAGATCCTGCTATGCGAAACTATTGCAATCGACAGATTTGTAGCGAGTGAGCTAGAGAGTGTGAAGACAAGGTCTATATATAATATACTGGCAACCTCGAGAAAACAGCGTACTGTTTATTTTTTTCAGTGTGTTTTGAATTCGTAGCTTTAGAATCACGCGGTGATCTCGGCCGTTCGATCGGTGATCTCGTCTTTACCCACGCGTTAGACCATTCTAGAAATGCTAATATTGGGCTCAATTAATGGGCCTTAGCTATTGTCATGGGCCTGGTACGTATAATCCCACTTGCTCAATACTACATCTTCTATATTTACGGAACAACCCTCGGTCAAAGGCTTAGGCTTTCTAGTCCACTAGTCAACGCAGATTATCCCAACTTCACTCCATTTTACGAAAGCTTCATAAATATACCCATAATAGGTCATCATTACACCACAAAAGTATCTCTACATATTCTGTAATAAGGCGTAAAAACAAATTTCAGAAAGAAAAGAAAAAAGGCACAAGCTCGGTAATAAAACAGTAGCATTTCAAGCACCATAACCAATAGTTAAAACTCCGACCCGACCCATTTCAAGAAAGGAACGAAAACGAACTCAGAAAAGCCTCCTCGGATTACGAACGCTGAGCAGCTTCACGTCGTCAACGACGGGCCCACAAAGCGACGCGAAGTCGTCGCTCCTCGTATGGTAGTAAGTGCTCAGAAACATAATCCTAGTCCTCGCCGCCGTGGCCTTAAACTTGAGCACCGCCCTTTTGTAGCCGCCCTTGCCCTTGGACTCATATGGGACCTTCACAGTGTCCCGCCCAGCGAAAGCCTCGACCACCATGGACCCTTCGCAGGCGTTGCTGGCGTCACCCACTGCGAAGGTTAGCTGGTAAGTCTTGCCCACGATGGTCCTAGCGACTTGGGCTATTGCGCTCTCTTTCCCGCCCACGAGCTCGATGGCTCTCTGCCCTCGCGGGACTGAGAAGTGGGCCGAGTCTATGTATTTCACTGCCTTGAGCGACTCGACCATCCACGCTGGCAGGGCTGAGTTGTCGTCCTCGATGTTGGGAGGGATTAGAACTCCCCAGCTTGTGTTTGGGAGTATGTATGCTCCTTCTTCGAAGTCTCCGTTCTTCAGTAGGTTTTCTGCGAATTGAAAGAATATCTGTTGTCATTCACAGCTTGGAGAAACAGAGCATGTACAAATGGGACCAGAGAAGTTGATTTTCAGTAGAAGGGTCCATCGTTAATAACTGGAGACAGCCAATGCTTAAGTTAGGGAGGTGGAATGGGCACATGCATGCATAATCGAAAGCAAATATTGTATAGAAAACACCAAAGACGGCGTGGAGTTAATGTTAACAGCTTTGGAGTGACGTAAATGATAATATGGTCCCAAGAAGTATTCGAAGCTGTATATGTTAGCCTTAGCCTCACACGCAGTTCATCATTTTAGGTAATTCTGCCTAACATTGGTTTCGGACCATTCAAGATGTTTCTTGCTTGTCCCCACAGTCTTACGTTAACGTCATGTGGCCAGAGAGGTTCAGCTTCAAACCTACTACTACTCTTTTTATCTTACCCAGAAGATGACGTCATCTATTTCAGAAAAGGGAAGAAGACGACAAAAGAACTTACGATTGGTGGCCCTCGGAGGGTACAGAGTACGAATGGCCACCGAGTCTATCAGTGGGCCGCAGGCAGGGTCCTCTTCGACGCCTGGGTTGTGTATCATAACGTCGACGACGTCGGCGGTGGCGCGGAAGGCCCAGGCGTAGGAATCCCAGCCGTTGCTGCTGTACAGCGTCTGAATGGGGAGGACGCCGAAGTCCGTCACGGAGGAGACGTTAACGCTCTCCTCCTGGGCGCAGGTCCTCGCCGCGCTGAAGGTGATGGAGTAGAACATACCCTTGGTGACGTTGATCGACTGCTTTATGGAAGCTTCGTTTCCCAGCCTCACGGCGGCGTAGCCCTCGGGGACGACTAGGAGCATGTCGCCTTGCTTCTGGCCGGCCTTGATGTACTCGACGAAGCCCGAGATCTGCCATTTTGGGACGGCGTGGGGCTTTAGGACGACGGTGCCGTTGAGCTCCGACGGAGATGGGGCGATTTCGAAGTTGCCATTGTCGAGTAGCCCTGCAAGTTTTTGGGTCAATCAATTAAAGAAACAGTGGATGAGTTTGGGATGTGAAGAAAGGACCACTGTAGATTAGGGCATGTGCTTAGCCCATGTGAAAAGGAGATATGAACAGATCTGTTTAACCTTAAAAATCTCACCTTTTTTCTAACACAAATACACATTACTATGCATCCTAAGGAATCTTTGTCGTTTTAATAACAAAACCCAAGGTTTACCTTCTCATTCTTTCTCAGCAATTAAAAAGAATAATAATTACAAGTGGCTTAATATATCACATGAGTACCAGCGATTTCCACCATTAAAGAACTCGAATAAATGTAATGGTAGACATGTTGTTAAGGTTAGTGAGAGTTATTTAAGGGATCTTTGAACATTAATTAACGAATCCTGACCATTATGGCAATGCTGCACATCCAAAGAACACTTTTTTATCCTCGCCCAATACAAGCCAGAAAAGTTTTATTGCAGAAAGCTTCAGTTCTCAAAAAACCTCGAACTCAAAAACCAAGTGTTGGGTAGCTACGAGCTCTCTAAAGAACTCCATACAGTACAATAAAACTCAAGAAAGAAGCCAGCCATGTTCATTATAAGGGGGAGGGGAATGAATGGATATGTAAGAGCTTACCATCTTTAACAGCAAAGCCAAGCTGGTAAGTTGCTAAACCCAGAAGCACCGACAATAACAGAGGAAAGCTTCCCATTCTTGGTTTAATACTGAGCATATCTCCTTTGACAGATAGGCAAAGAATTCTGTTTTAAATAGTTGTAAATGCTGAGATATCGTATTAAGCTTCAGAAATGGGCTTATTTATGCATGCGAAGCTTCAACAGAGGCCTTATTCTTTAGGCTTAATAACGATTGTGCCATTTAGAAGGGACGATAGTAACATTATTGGAACAATCTAAATAAAGGGTCAGGGGGGCCTCACATGGTATCAATTACTGATATAATTTTCACAAGAAATTTAATATTATATTTTTGTTCTATTTATGGAAAATGTGTTTTCGGCTGTGTGTATAATACAATATACAATGGTAAAATGAGGCCTTTCTTCATTCGTTCGTTTGCAAACCACATGGGCTTTATTGCACTTCCCCAAGATTTTGCAGAGCATCATTGCTAGCGCATGTCAGCATGTCCATGTGCTCTATAATCTACGATTTTCCAACATTCTTTTGTAATAAATTAGAAATAAAACATGAATTTCCTGGTTATAATTCGAGGGGAAATGGTTTTCTGAAAGTCTGAAGCCATTCCCTTGAATTACTCTTCGTGGGTGAAAGCAAAGCAATGTCCGCATTATTTTATGAAAACTTTGATCGCAAAATGCCAAGAATCTCCAGCTTGCGGGAGATAAGAGGCCCATGATTTTAAGACCAAGAAAATGAAACAGGGGAAAAGGATTAGAACGAAACGGAAATGACGCAAATGGCCCTGTGTAAGAAACAAGCCACGAGCCAGGGCCCACGTTAGTGAGGAGATGTGTACTATACTATATAGTTGAAGAAATGATAGAAGACCTAATCCAAAACACGAAATCGTGGCTTGTTTTGATTTTGGGCCGATCAATGAATAGACGTGGAATTAATACGTGGGCCGTTGACGGTCGAACAAAATCTCAACCTCATACTTATTTTTGTATAAATAAAGACTGATTGTACGAAGAAAAAAAAGACAAATTCATATGCATCTTTTTTTACTTTACCTTTGGATTTTATCCGGACAAAAAAGCACAGATCCGAACACTACAGTGTTTTAGAGTGAGGAGAATGGTGACAAATTTCAGTAGCTTGGTGTCGGTTGAGTGTATTTGAGTCACATTCATTAAAAAATAATTGCATAAGTAAATCATCCCCAAGATTTTTGCACCAAAATAATCATTGATAAAAAACTGTGAAAAATCATTGAACCACGTAAGTTCATGATAAAGCATACTTCAATGCGGTCCAATTATTGTTTTGGGCCACGGCCCACTTGCATCGAAAAGGACATCGCTCTCTGATTACTCGTATTTGTGTGTATTAATAGCTGCTCACGTGTCATTAATGGCTCCTGTCTTTCAATTATTAATACGAATCATTTTCAATCTACACCTTACGATGGTTATACCCAAAAAGACATTACCACATGATCTGAAAATAGACCGAGAGGGACCTACCAACATTCCCTACAACGGACAATGCCGAAAAAATCCCTGATCTTGATATAGTTGCAGAATAACAATTTCAGAAATAGATAAATTTTACAATTCGCTGTCGTTTTCACCATGTATCGAATATTAAGAGATGGTTATAGGTTCAGCCCCTGAAGATATGAGCCTTACTGGAAATGGGGCTTGCAACGATTCTTCATCAATCATCATCAAGACACTATGAAAAATAATTATAATTTATACTTAAAACAAGCCTTCCCTTGTGCTGTGCCATCACATGGAACGCATACTTCAATATTGGGTTTCGAAATTCTTGAATCAGTTCATCATTTGAGCCCAACAAGAATTCGTAGAAACCACCATGTAATAATAATACTCAAGCAAGCAAGCAGAAAACATTGGAGAAACGAGAGAGTACATACAAAATATTGTAAAATTCAGATGATGATGATGATACCTAGTCCGTTTGGCATCTAGGACAAGTTGATAGTGTGTTTATTCGAAAACGGAATTGAATCCCAACAATATGGAGTTGCCAAGTAAGAACATAATGCACTTATTTAAGGAATGGTGCGCTGATAAAGAGGCAAGGCACCAAGAGCTTCACGCTCAGCATTCTCCCTCTTAACCTGCAGTAGCATCAATGGCACATAAGAACCATAACTTGGGATTGTGGCTGGGTATGTATGAACATGAAGAATGGGTTATTAATGTTTTGTTTAGGCACTTACAAGAGCTAACATCTCCTGGAGATAGCCCCTAAATGGCGTCTGTTTGGCCTGCAATAGGAATATACAGAAATTCATTGGCTATATGAATACGTCATGAGGGGTAAACAGAAAATATTAACGAGAGCTGCGACTGATTTCTAATACGACCCAAAGATGTTAAATAAGTTCACTAACTCTATAGCACACAATGGATAAAACTACAGGGAGAAGATTTTCAACCCTTTAGGGTCTACTTACTGAATGATTAGTAAAGAAGACAAACGATAGAAATACAACTGATGTTTCACTACACAAATGAACTATTTGATCGGAAATCGTTTGAACAAAAGCAATGGGGATCATTCATTTTCGTGAAAAATGGCATGTCATAGCTCAAATGCAATTCATCACATATGAGAAAAAAACGAATCATGAACCATTCATGCCTTCCACATAATTAAACATCATAACAGCACAAGCATCACACTCCAAAGGATCACAGGCGCAGCGTTCACTCCAACACACACAGATCACATAAGCATAGCTTCAAATCCATCCACAATTTTCATACCTGCAACTCTTCAGAAAGGTACTCGTGCTTCATAGACAAATCCATGGCACGCTTCAGTCGCTGGTGCCTCGCGTCGACGACATCCTTCGGCAGCCTGTTCAGCGCCTCCTTCACATCCAGATCGTAGTACGGATCGTACAAATCATCATAACGAAGCCCTAAGAAACACACCAGAAACATCATAAAAATTCACAGATCTCAACCAAATCAAGAGACTCGATCATAAAACAGACAACACATCAGCAACGCCGACCAAATTTTTTGAGCCGGGTGGATACGGATTTCATGTGCATAGCAGCTAGAGGATTGCGCTTGGGATCGACGAGCCATTTCGAGAGTGCCGAAGCCATTCGTGAACTTGATGTTTGCTCTACGGTGGAATGAAATGGGATTGAATGACCTAATTCTGTTCTGAGATGCGATTTGTTCGTGTCTCAGAAACGCCAAAGCGCAAAGTTTAGGACCGAATAAAAGTGGAAAATTGGGCCATTTTACGTATATGGGCCGTAATAGGCCAATACATATCCGATACATTCCCTCCTTACGAAAAACCATCGGCCCACACTGATAAGTAGTACTACCAATTTCAGAGAGTAGATATAATCAGAGAGAAAGAGAGAGTGAGAGTTGGTATCTCCGTCTTTGCTGGTAAATATTATTTTAATGATTTACATCGAGAGCAGAAAATGTCTGGAAAAGGAGCAAAGGGACTGTTGACTGGGAAGACGCCGGCTTCTTCGAAGGATAACAAAGACAAGGATAAGAAGAAACCCACCTCTCGTTCTTCTAGAGCTGGCCTTCAGGTAAGTTTTCGCTTCTTTCTTTTTGTAGCTTCAGAGATTTTCCAAGCTTGACGATTTGATCTGGGCATTTACAGATCGGCAGTCCTCTTTGTGGCAAATTTTCTCTGTTGATCTTCCTCTATTTTGTTTCTTGCAACCACCTGAATTTTATTTCTGGGGTCGATGATAGTCTTGCTCTTCTACACGTTTTCTTGGCCCATGTGGATAATTATGCTCAGTTGTTGGTTTTCTCTGTGATATTGAGATAGTGTATATGAAAGCTACAATTCTTGTGCTAAATGGCCTCGTAAAGATGCCATTACTATTGAGGTTGGATCTATCTGAGTGTGTTTGAAACCTTAGCAATACTGATGATCGATATTCTCCTTTTCCTACATTAATTTGTTGTTTTTTTTAAAAAAGGCATTTAGTTTACTTTACTTGTCTTATGAATTATGATGCAGTTCCCAGTTGGTCGTATCCACCGTCTGCTAAAGGAGCGAGTCACCGCCCATGGAAGAGTAGGTGCTACAGCAGCTGTGTACTCAGCAGCCATCTTAGAGTACCTAACCGCCGAAGTCTTGGAGTTGGCTGGAAATGCTAGTAAAGATCTAAAGGTGAAGCGTATCACTCCTCGCCATCTTCAGTTAGCCATTCGAGGCGACGAAGAACTCGATACACTGATCAAAGGAACCATAGCCGGCGGCGGTGTAATCCCCCACATTCACAAATCCCTCATCAACAAGTCCTCCAAAGAATGATTTTTTCTGATGTCTTAACGTTAAAGATGGGCGCTGAGACGTTGATTTTTTATGTTATGTTGTCTGTTAGGCTGTTTATAGTTCCATAGACGGTAATTATGTGAAGCTATTGATTTTGAATTTCTGGTGTAAGAATCAACTCATATACAACTTCTAATAATGCAATAAATTTCCCATCTGAAGAAACAGGAGTGCAGAAACTGCAGTTCTTCTCTTTGAGGGCAGATTCTTGGCCGTTTGATTCGATCAAAACATTCACAGCCCATTTTTGTGCAGGCAGTTGCAGAGTATTTCCAGGCATTGGTCTAGTGAATCATCCGAGACAACCTTTGCTTACCTGTTGGGCTGTTAGAACTGGAACTCAAGAGTCATGAAAACCTCATTTCCCCAGAAATTATGGGGGGGCAGTTAGTGTTTCTTTCGATCAATCTTCGCTGGTGGTAATAAAAAGGCCACGAACACAGAAGAGGTTAGTTAGTTTACAAAAGCAAAGGATGGCTAAAGTCACATACATCTGCAAACGAACGGTGGTCAGCACAAAGCCCGTCGAGCCTGGAAAGTGCATCCCATTATCGGTCCTCGATCGTATAATGGAACCTTACAACCTTCGGATAGTGTTCTACTACCATTCCCTCCCAAGAAGAAACCCTGGAGATTCGATCAAAGAGCTCAGAGAATCTGCCGCCGAGATGCTATCACACTATCCAATCATCGTCGGCAGGCTGCTCAGAAACCCCGAAGGACATTGGGCGATCAAGTGCAACGACGCCGGCGTGAGAATGGTCGAAGCTCGAGTGAACGTAACAGTCGACGAGTGGTTGCAGAGCGTCGACAGGGAAGGAGAGCTCAAGTTAGCTCACTGGGAGGAAATTTCTCAGAAGCCTTACTTTTGGTCTACTTTCTATGTTCAGGTACGAGGAGAACACATGTAACGTTAAAGCTTTCGAATTTCGTCGTGAAAAATTTCGTCCTTTTTCAGGTGACTGAGTTCGAAGGTGGTGGGCTGGCAATAGGCTTGAGCTGCGCCCACCTTCTCTCCGATCCTATCTGTGCTACTGCGATAATCAAATCATGGGCAGAGGCAACTCTCAGCGGCAATAAAATCAAGACTCTGCCTTTATTCGCGCCTTTGCCTACACGAATATCGGGGATAAACGACACATCAGCGAGCGATCACAAGCGGGCCCACTCGCATTTGATCGACCACTATAAATCAGCTATGGATCAGAACGCATCTGATGCTAAAAAATCTGCTGCTACTGCTACGATAACTCTGCAATTCGATCAAGAAATGGTATCAAAATGCATAGCAACCATAGCTGAAGATACCCAATTAACCCTAACGCCCTTCGAAGCCTTGTCTGCCCTATTCTGGACAAGCATAAGCAAGATCAAGGGAACCAAACATGGCCTAGTCGACGCGTCTATATGCTCGGACGTTCGAAAGGTTCTGAATTTAGACAAGGGCTTCTTCGGAAACTGCATGGCGTACAGTAAGATGCGAGGGGAAGGTCTGCACGGCGACGACGCCGCTCGTGCGATAAGAGAAGCAGTTTCGAACGTGGACGAAGACGGCGTTTTGGGCTTGATTGAGTGGCTGGAACGGCGGGAAAACCTAGGCAGCTGTAATAATCGTCCTACCTTGACCTTTGTCGACTTGGAAGGTGTGGGCTCGAGCTCCGTGATGTTCGACGGTGAGAATAGCCCGGCCCGCACCTCGTATTACGTCGAGGCCGATTGTGGGTCGGGGATGGTAGTGGTCCTTCCTTCGCCGTCGCCGGGAAAAGAAGGGTCGTCTTTGAGTAGGGTTGTCATGGTCACACTCCGGCGAGATGAGGTCGGCGAGCTTCTCGGCGATGGTTTGATTAAGCAGTTCCGCCCGAATATTCTGATGGGATTGTCGGCGGAGTCTGTGCAATGAACGGTTGATGATCATCATGTGAATCTATGTATGTCCTAAGCTGCTTTCATTACCAAAAACATCATGTAAGATTTAGTTATTTCGCTTTCACTACCCTACCAATAATACAATGATGTGATGATATGATCAAGTGATTGAAGAATTGCATGTTGGTGGGCTTTATTGGGCCGATTGCTGTTATTGGGCTTTATAATTGGGCTATGAAATTTTCCGTATCGGCCCATTATAGATCGTCTTGGCCCGTGAGAGCACTCTGCTATGTGCAGTCCGCAGCCGTTTGATAACTCTTCGAATCTGACGGCTCATAAGCGCCAAAAGAGATGAATTCACTTCTTACGTAATTCAGACATTTTTAGACCAGCAAGTCTATATTTCCATTATTGGTAACTCAATAGGCAAAAGGGACGCCGACACGTGTCCGTTTGCATGAGAGTTAACCGTCTTCACTAAGCGACTGTCTAATCAGGAATTCAATATATCTCATAATTGACATTTATTTAATTTAAATTGTTCAAAATGTCACCTCATATCACGTAGCCTGTTTGCTTTGTAACTTGATATGAATTAGACTCCCTCTTTTGATACAATGGGCAATACGATTCTACTTCACTTTGTTTATATAAGATCCTCTTTCTCGATTGTTTTTTATTTTTTCTTACATCAAAAGTGATGTGACTGACTTGGGGTTAAGTAGTAGAACAAGTAATGCAACAGGATTCACAAGGTTTCTTTCCTTCTTACTCCTTTTCTTTTAATTCTAGGTGTAAATCATCCAAGCTTATAATTCAACCATTCTAACATAATAATAATATTTAGGAAACAGTTTATCTTAAAAATATCCTCGTCGAACATACTAAATAAAGTGGTACTAAAAAGTTATTCCTGCAAGGGATATTTGATATATGATTTATGTATGCAGTACTTACCTAAAGCTTACGAAAATCTGAAAAGAGGGTGTTAAATGACTAATAAAAAATCGTGAAGATTCATCTGACACCATGACCAGTTTGATGAGATCACGTTACGTATAAAATTTAATTTATTTTATTATTTAATTTACGTATTTATTGCAGGGGCCCAAAAAACTGGCGTACTTGACCATGCCCATCCATCCGTACATTATCATATCACCTGGCCAAACACAATTACTTTTACTTCAAAAAAAAAAAAAAAAGATCTGTTTTTCCACAGTTATTATAGTCTCATTATGCACGAATGATGAAATAATAATAATTGGCAAATGATTTACATATACATACACGTTCCTAATTAGCATCAAACTTATTCTTGCAAGAATATTCACAAATCCTTTTAGTTGTCTCGTTCAATGCAACACACCCAAGTGTGTTTGGAGGATCTTTAATTAGAGGATAATCATTAGTTAAACATAGATAAGATTATCAATGCATAGCTAATTCTTAGATCTTACTATTTCAAGTATATTTATATATTTATACATATGATGAGATTTATTTAGAGAGCTCTCTCCTTCTCTGCAACTCTCTCTCTCTCTCTCTCTCTCTCTCTCTCTGATGCTTGAATTGCCAATAAGACGATGCCTGAGTTTGTGCAGACGAAGAAAGCGCCTAGAGATATACAGTAAAACCAAATCCTTTCCTTAACCTTCACGCCTCCACATTATCATCAGTCACACTCTTCAATTCTCTCTTCAAAAACCATTTCTTTCCTATCAAACACACACACATCAATTGCCCTCTTATTATATATTGCTTCTCATTTCACTTCAACCCCAGCAAAATCCTTTCTATATATAAGTGATGCGGCAAACCACAAATTGACCATCGGATTCAACCATAATCCAACTCTCTCCTCAAATCCAAGAAGCCATCCTTTCTTCGAATAATTCTTGACCTTTCTTTCGCACTTTTCTTGAAACGAGAATGGAAGAGAAGGCAGAAACGACTAGGGTTTTCGCGCCGGGGCCTATAATCGTAGGCGCGGGACCGTCGGGCCTAGCGGCGGCGGCCTGCCTTCAAGAACGTGGAATCCCATCTGTAATCCTCGAAAGAAGCGACTGCATAGCTTCGCTGTGGCAGAAAAGAACCTACGATCGACTCAAACTTCACCTTCCCAGGCAGTTCTGCCAACTCCCTTTACTCGACTTCCCAGAAGATTTCCCAAAGTACCCAACCAAGCATCAGTTCGTAGCGTACATGGAAGCCTACGCGAAACACTTCTCCATCCACCCCATTTTCGGACAGACCGTTTCCTCGGCGGAATTCGATTCCTCGGCGGGGCTTTGGGCGGTCAAGACGAGCGACTCTTGTTACCTCTCAAAGTGGCTGGTCGTTGCCAGCGGTGAGAACGCCGAGCCTTTCTTGCCTGAAATCCACGGCCTCGATAGCTTCGAGGGGAGTTTGATGCATACGAGTGAGTACAAGACTGGCTCGGAGTTTGAAAGGAAAAGGGTATTGGTCGTTGGGTGTGGAAATTCTGGTATGGAGGTTAGTTTGGACCTTTGCAGACACAATGCTAGCCCACACATGGTGGTCCGAAACTCAGTGAGTAGAGTACTGTGTGGTTTATCTTTATCTTGTGTACTTCTTTTCTCAATCTTTAACTTCAACACGGTGTTTATGTGATCGATGACGATGATGAAATTTAACCATATAGGTACACATACTACCGAGGGAAATGTTGGGAATTTCAACGTTTTCTATAGGCATGACTCTCC
Source organism: Craterostigma plantagineum (assembly GCA_027422505.1). Taxonomy (NCBI): domain Eukaryota; kingdom Viridiplantae; phylum Streptophyta; class Magnoliopsida; order Lamiales; family Linderniaceae; genus Craterostigma; species Craterostigma plantagineum. Next base: position 24,959 of record JAPQWV010000605.1, on the reverse strand, counting down.
TCAAATGGCTGCCATTGAGATTAGTGGACAAGTTCTTACTACTTATGGCTCACCTCACCTTAGGAAACACAGACAAATTAGGGCTTAGAAGGCCTAAAACTGGCCCGCTCGAGCTCAAGAATGTCACGGGGAAGACGCCGGTGCTTGACGTTGGAGCCTTGTCCCAAATTAGATTAGGAAAAATCAAGGTAACTAAACGAACTCTTATGCTCGTTTTATTACATCTAGTGTACATTGATGAGCTTATCGTGTGCCAATCATTAGGTAATGGAAGGAATAAAAGAGATAACGAGGAGAGGAGCCAAGTTCGTCGATGGGCAAGAAGTGGAATTCGATTCCATAATACTAGCAACGGGTTACAAGAGCAACGTGCCATGTTGGCTCAAGGTAATAACTTTTTTTTTTTTTTTGAAAAGAAAAAAGGATGGAATTTTTATTTTTTATTCTCAATCACCTTTCGCTTTCATCCTTACACATGCATCAGGCTACAAAACGTTTTCTTCATATCCTTCGAGAAAATCTGATGCTTTGCATCATTCCATTCTATTCCATTCCATCCACCTATAGTGTTAAAATATAGTTTTGGACGTACTCGAATGATGAGTAACTGTCACACATATTTATATCTGTACATATATTCTTGGCTTATGCGATAGCCTGCCTTTCTCTCGTTGCATTGCGCAGTATTTTTCTTCCTTCTTCCTTCCAATTTGCCTGACTGGAATAAGCACACATTCAGAATTTGATTTGTATTAAATATTCTATTTTTATATATTATATAAATGCAGGATGGTGAATTTTTGAATAAAGAAGGAATGCCTAATGGATGGAAAGGAGAGAAGGGATTGTATGCTGTGGGGTTTGCGAGGAGAGGTCTATTAGGCACTTCCTCAGATGCCCTCAACATTGCCAGGGATATTGCGAGAATAATCAAATAATTCTCTAGTTAAATTCCAAGCCCGCGAAATTGAATAAATAATTATATAAATTTGGGGTGAGGGAATTTAGGGTTGCTTTCTTTTTTCCGTGTATTCCTTTTCTAAGTTGTTTTTTTTTTCTTTCGATTTTCTAACTAGTTGTAGTTTGTAAAGGAATGAGTGCTGTATCGGTGTTTTTATCTTGGGAAAATTCCATGTAAAGATATCAATTATTAGGTCAACGGGTTTCGACTAGGGGATTCATAATGATATTGATTATGATTAATATGGAATGGAGCTTATTATGTTTAATAACTATAGAATAAAGAAAGATTAGTAGAGGAAAAGGGTTATATTCCCATCTCCTTGGACTACCACGAATTGTCACCTTCACGAATCATATGCATGACTTTGTACATCACTTAACGCGAATGATCTGTGAGCTTGTCCCTTGCAAGATTATAAATATCATATATTATCTGAATTATTGAAATTCTTTTAAAAATGCATACACATACTTAGCATACAATAAAACGTAGGGTAATTCTACTCACGCAGTCACGCTCCTATTTACTAAATACACACACTCTTTATTACCAAAGTAAATCCTATTATAGTATTTTTACGTTAAATTAATTATTTATTAGATTATTTTCTCGCATATTTATTGCCTACAATTATTACAAGAATTTCGTAAATAATTACTATTTTTTTTCAACCAACAATATAGCTAGGTTCTCAAATTTTATATTATAATTCAATAAATATATAAGTAGTGATTTTTTACTGTCATACGAATTATATTTCTACTATCTACAATACAGAAATATTATCTTAATTATCTATAATGTGTAATTAACTACATTAACTAGTAACACTTTTTCAAAGTCATATTTTATTTTTTATTTAATAAAATATAAACAATATTATCTTTAAAATATTGTTGAATTATAATAAATTATATTTAAACATATATTGAATTATAACGTTAATTTTAAATGTTTTAGTGAGTTATCATATATTATATATGTTATTATTATATTATTTATACATTAATTTTAGCTCGTAGAATATTATATTGTTCGAATATATTCTTATTTCTATTCAATTTATTTCGATTCATATCTGATCGAATCGAATCTTCGAACCAGAATCGAACCGCGAATCGAACCAGAAAAGTTCGATTCGTTTGCAACCCTACCAGCAACCTACAGAGTATCAATTTAATCTCCTCTTTTTTTTTTTTTTGAGGTTTTGTCAGCACCATAACCGCAACATGGTTCTAATTCCAGAATATATTGAAGTTCAACATTCATATTAAAGTAAGAAACATGATATTTGAATTATTAAATGCATGCCATTACAAAGCATATTATTATTTATTCGAAATTCCTAATAATGTTATTATTGAAAAAACGATGTGCGAATCTATAGATCGAAACTCTGAAAGATCTTCAAACGTATCTCTGTCAGTTTTCGAATACTGAAGACTACTAGCAGTGTCGTCGTAGTCCCACACCCCCACCTATCTAAATTTGTATATAATTGAAGAAACTCTCAAGGGTATATAATATTATACATTTCTTAACTATATCATTGACAAGTCTTTGTATCAATACTGTATTGGAAGCAGCTTCTGCGTCTTTCTAATCAAATAATTGCACCTATTAAAATTAGAGAGGATTGGAATATAAATAAGGTAAGGAAACTGCATGACGAAGACTGAAGATGGTCAGGAACTCGTAAATTTAATGAAAAGTCCAATGTGTAAGACAAAGTTATAGAGAACCTGGAGGAAAACAAATAGATTATATCTTATTATCTATATATTTATACTTAAAATATAATTTTATAGTAGTAATATAGCTAATACTAATAGGCAGTAGTTCTCAGTTCACACGCTTCCATTCCAATGCACGCCTTACGGTGTAAAACATACGTCCCCATCTTTTACTACTCTGACACTCGTGCACAAGAGAAGAAGATAAAAATTAGAAAGAAAATTCAGAAAACCATGTACGAATATCAATATTGTTTGTATATATAAAATTATTTACAAATGGAAGCAATTATGTCAATTATACATATGTGAGGGGTTTTCCTATTGTAGCACTAAATGAACGAGGTATACCATTTAACTCGATTAAGGGTTTTCGTGATTATTAAGGGTGAGATACATTCATTTATACATACGAATTACGATAATCTTTGGGGATATATATAAGCAGACCCTCGAACTTCAAATCGAATGAAAAAATGTCTTTTCGCTTTCCTAAGGTTCAAGACATATAGATATTATTAGGGCACTAGAATATAGTTTTGTCATTACAGCGCATGCATTAGTAGTCCTCAATAATCCGTGGCATGCATGCCACTTTGCCATGCATTATACACTTATCATTAAATCAGACGACAAAATATCAATATTCTCTCTGTCGTCTCCGCCATTATTATTTTAAACTATATATATCTTGTAGTGTTTGATTCATCTGCAGAATTAAGTTATTACTGAATCTAAGAGGGTTTTCTTTTTGTCATTTTACTAGGTATTCAATCGTCGTACCATGTCTATATACGATACGAGAGATCATGATCAATTAAGGTCCAACACACACCAGCTACGTATGCCAGGAAAATTCTCTTGATTCCATTTTTTATGGGTCCACTTCATTTTATTTCAGTGGCATGCATTGTTATGCAATGAACCGTGCTGCCATTTAGAGGAGAGACAAAATCCTAGGATGGTCACCTCCTTTACCAACATGTTCGAACTTCTTAAACTGTTTTAAACATTTGTTACTACGTTTTTATCGTTTCGGATCTCTTTAAGACTTACATGCTTCTTTGTCAGGAAATAACGAGTCTGAAATCACAGTAAATGAAAAAAGAAAAGATCCAAATTTGTTGGGGTGTTTTTATTGAGTTTCACGGGCTTAATTTGAGTAAGAGACTAGAAAATGAAAAGAATTTAAAGCCCAGTGGACGTGACCATATCCATATAAAGTTTTGATCTTTGGACTCAGATTTGAATGTATTCGAATTGGGATTATGAAGTCTTGGATTCAATTCAAAATACCCCATTGATTTCTGCTTCGGATTTGATTTTAAACCCGTGATGTTCGTCCACACAATCTCTTCTTTATTTCGGTCAAGAATATAATAAAAATATTGAAGAAGAATAAAGAGATATATACAATTTATGGGCATGGGCAGTGGACCAAGTGCTTTATTCAGACACACAACCAAGGCGAGAAAGCAGGCAGTTTCAGATCCTACACAACAGCAGTTTTTGTATTGTTTATCCATCGAGTTTCGTCTGAAAATGATAAAGTGCTATCGATTATGATTCTTACGGTTATATATAATTGGGACTCAGACAATATTTATGAATAGTCTCATCAGCAAGGCAGAATAAGCCATTATGTACGACGAGCGAACAGTTTGTGTCATCATCGTCCCATTAGTAGTAAGATCAACTCTGTAACGTCATACACAGAAGCAAGACAGGCAAGGTTTTCCTTTACAGAGATGTATGTAAAGATTTATACGAAAAGGTCAACAGATTAATTTATTTGGAACAGAAAAAACAAAGAAGCGAAGGCGGGCAGATTTAAACACAGAGTGAAGAATATTTTGCAAAATCATATGTACGTACCAGGAAAATAAAATTAAAGGCCTTCAAAGCATCGAATTCAGTTCATCGGGTGGGATGAAGAGTATATATTGATCGTCGTGGTATATATAATAGTTCAGTTTCTTGATGCTTTTTTCTTCAATAATGGCCGGCCTACCTACTTTTCTTTTCATGAATAAGATATTTATTTATTCTACTTGGCCTCCAAGTTCTTGAATGCAGACCAGAAATATTAGTATCATGTTGATAACATAGTAGGGTCGAGCAAGACAATCATCACATTGTAGTCGTTGGGTTGTCTAAAGTAAAATTGTAGAAACTAAAAATATTCGAAACAATAGTCGTCATCGTTGAATGCAACTCATGGCCTAATACGGACTCACCTTTTGCAGTTTATAACGCGTGTGCTCAGTTTCCCTTCATACAAGATTCGATCTTTGCAAATAGCTGCAGCGCCCAATCGAATTAGGAAACGATAGGCAAACATATAAAGAAAAATGTTCACCGAGAAAAAACCCATTGCTAAGAAACCATGGAAGATTGGTTCTTTGAAGTTACACGAAATGCAATAGTTCCTCCCAAAAGATGCAGCAGAAAACACAAACACAGAAAATACAAAGAGCTCTGCGATCATGTATACAAATCTGAGTCGACACGGTCTTTTCGATGGCTCAACTTCAAGAACTCGACTTCATAGCCAGCCTCAACGCTATGCATCACGCCCTTCAAAACATCCTTAACAAGTACAGACTTAACCATTGACATCACAGGCATGCCTAAATCGGGCCAAGAAACACACAGAGTCCCTTTAATCTTCTTCAGCTGACAACGGCTCAATAAAGCTGCACCCAAACCATCGACGACGCTCCCTGAAGGATAATACTCCAACCCTTTTACCAGCGGTGAATCTCCAGAATCTGAACTCTCCTTCTCCAACGATGTTTCGAGCTTAAAAGCAACAGTGTCGTCAGGGGAAAGCTTACCGCGAAAGTTGCAGCTTTTGACAGAGTCCAAGATGAGAACCCTCTGAGGAGAGATTTTTTCCCCGATGAGCAGCTTTGCTAACGCGTGAGATCTCTCTGGGGTGACGGAGTACTGAACTAGGACGATCATGATCGATTTATCGCCTTCATTTAGGGCATATATGTTGCAAGATTTATCCTTGAGTGAGGGTTCTAGAGAGTTTCCAGAGAAGGGAACCTCGGGGAGTACGATGGTCCCGATTAGGGTCTTGGGAGATAAGTGGTGCAGGAAGTGAAGAGAAGGGGAAGACATAGCGATGACGAGGAGTGAGGGATTGAAGATTTTGCTCGCATCTGAGGATGATAATACTAGGAATGGATGAGGGAGAGGAGGTGGTGGGGGTGTGAAGTTGTTGAGATCTTCAATCAAGAATCTTGATGGTGGTGGGATGTCTGTTATCACATCGTCCATTTCTTGTACCCAGATCAAGAACCCTAATCAAATACATGAAAGAAAAAGAGCATCAAATTGGGAAATTAATGAAGTATTTGTGCATCAATCTGAGCTTAAAAAAAAAACACTTTCCAAATCCCACAGAATCAAACCTCCCACACTAAATCGATATAAATTAAACCATAAAAATCAAAGGTTTTCCACGAACAAATCAAAGGACCAGTCTTTCATCAGAATCAATTCCTTCACGACAAAAGCAAACTGGTTGCGAAAAATCACTTGCCTAACTTCTTCTTCTGCCCGGTCAAAACGAATATATCATAATTCCCTATCCTTCGTAACGAGTAATTAGAAAACTCTTATTCGATAAGCAGATGATAATCGAGCATTTGCGGCAAAGAAAGATAAAGCAATGCATCAAAAGAACTGGAAATAAAAACAAACTACAATCCGAGCATACGTAGATTAGATACGGCGGCAGCGGCAGCTGAGTAGCTAGCTTGTCTACGGCGGCTGGGACGGAGTTAAATGGAGATCTTTTAGTCGCCGATGGCTTTTCCACCAAGTAGGCTATTCTATTCTCGTCAGTCATACAAAAGACTTGCTGATGACAAAATACTCCTCTTCTCACGATTTTATAAAACGCTCATTCTTCTTACAGAGGGAGGTAACGCTTACTTAAGTTCCCCCTTCCAAAGAAAACGCTAGAGTCCCTTTAAAGAAAACGCTAATTCCTCAAGTAGTTTTCTCTTCCTTTTTTTTTTTCTCTTTGTCGTTAATAAAAAGAAAAAGAAATTAAAAAGAAGCATAAGAAATCAAGCTTGTTCACATTTATCTGAATTCAAAATTTACATAGACTCAGCATAATGAAAGAAGAAACCAAAACCGAGTTTGCTGCTTCTTTTTTCTTACATGGTCTGCATAGCCTCACATCGGCCATTGCTTTCCCAGTTGAACGTTAGCCGGCCCAATACCTGCCGAACATAAACAGTAAGGCCCGACCCGGCCCGACCCATTCGTACGTATCATCTAACCGAATTAACTAACTATTACCAGACATAGGCATTGGCTTTCTTCTTCTACTTCTTCCTCTTGTCCTCAATTCGGACAGTACGGTTGGCTCCTCTTTAATCTCTACCACGACTGCATCGGCCGTCAAGAATGTCTTCGCCACCGAGGCAGAGTGCTCCAAGCAACACCTCACCACCTGCTTTTTTCGTTCCGACACGTTTCGATCTTCGAAAACGCAACAAGTTGATAGATTGAGTGATTTGCTACCTTTGTGGGATCCAAAATCCCTGCAGATATCAGATCTTCGTATCTGTCCTTTGCAGCGTTGTACCCAAATCCTACGTCTTCCGACGATAGAACCTACACAATAATAAATAGTTCGTTACGTAGGCAAATGAAGATCGAAGCCCAGCCAACTTACGGGACCTTTTACCTTCTCAATGACCGTATTCCCATTTACGCCTGCATTTTGGGCGATTTTTCTCGCTGGATAAGCCAAAGCCTTCTTTACTATGTCTGCTCCTATCTGCAGGGAACACCTGTCAACCTTACGAGCAAATATTACGTTGAGAGAAGAAGACGAAAGGGACGAATGGGTACTTTTTGTTCTTCGTTGTCAAGCTGGTCTCTGATGCGATCGATCTTTGCAATGAGCCTGAGGAGCGCACAGCCGCCGCCGACCACTACGCCTTCTTCGATAGCTGCCTGATAGAGAAAATAAATAAATAAAAGTAATCGCAGCTCAACTTTCGTGCTATAGAGATTATACTACCTTTGTCGCGTTTAAAGCGTCTTCAACTTTTAGCTGCTTGTCCTTCAATTCTACCACCGTCTGCGCTCCAACCTAGAAAACCACAGCGCTCGTCTTCTCGTAAAGTTTTTTCAGACATGAATGCTTACGTTTTTAGCTTCGTTCAACTCACCTGAAGAATGGCGATCCCACCCGATAACCTGGCGATTCGCTCGTTCAGAATCTTCTTCTGAAACTTCTCTTCCGTGTTCTGAGACGAATAACTCATCAGATATTCTGACGACAAAAGTTATCACTAATACGCCCACTTTAGGAACAGTTACCTCGACGAGTTTTTGCATCTGAGAAACCCTTTCCCTAACAGCCTTTTGAGTGCTTCCATCGGTTACTATCAGCGTAGAATCCTTCGCTATCACCACCTTCGAAGCAGAGCCCAGCATATGTTTCTGGGCATTCTCGAGCCTCAACCCAGCATCGTCCCTTATCACAGTTCCTTCACAGAAAGCTTCAATTTCAGGCACCTCTTTTTTTCTAAAAAAAACGCCATTGCTATTCAACACTTACCTCCAGTTAGGACAGCAATGTCGTCCAGGTAATGACTCTTACGCTCGCCGAAGGCCGGCGCTTTAATTGCAGCAGCCTTCAAAACTCCCTTCAGTTTGTTCCGAATCACGGGCGCCAAAGCTTCCTGCTCTATGCCCTCGGCGACTATGACGATTGGGTAACTTTCCTTCACAGCGCTGTCGAGTATCCTAAACATTTCCCGAGGATCGCTGATCTTCTTGTCGACCAGCAGAAGCTGCCGCAGAAGGAGCATCAGATTCTTACGTTACGCTGCACTGAAAGATAAACTACCTTACATTACCTTGCATTCGTGGAACTCCACCGTTCGATTCTTACGATCCGTGACGAAGTAAGGAGACAAGTACCCGCGGTCGAACTGCATTCCTTCGACGACCTCGAGGAAGTTCTTCGTGCCATTCCCTTTCTCGATAGTCACGACTCCTTCTCTCCCTACCTTTTGCAGGGCATCGGATATCATATTTCCCACGCCGTAATCGTTCCCAGCGCTGACGGCTGCCACGTGCGCCAGTTCGTGGTCCTCGACCTGTAATAATATCGTACAAAATCCATGTTTTTTTAAAGATCGATAACAACTCAACTAGTAAATCTTTGTCTTCCTTGCCTCTTTGGACATCAGTTTGAGTTCAGAAACAAGGGCAGCTGCTGTTTTTTCGATCCCACGAGAGACTTGAATGGGGTTCAAACCTGCTGCAATTACCTAGACATTTGCACAGAGGTTTGAGGACTATCTATTACATTCATTGTTCGAACGAGGATCCCTTTCGTAAGGAAGCTAACTGTAAAAATCGTACCTTTACGCCTTCTGTGATTAGGCCCTGGGCTAACACTATGGAGGTCGTGGAGCCATCGCCGGCGAGATCGTTAGTCCTAGCCCCGGCCTGTCGAACGAGCTTTACTCCAACGTTTTCTAATGGATCGTCTAGCTCAATCTTTACTAGTTACCAGAAAAAAAAAAGAAAAAGAAAAGACGTAAGGAAGTGATTTATCTACAGAGATTTCAACTGAATCGCAACTTTAATGGCATTCAAGAACCTCTTTTAGAACAGTTTCGCCGTCGTTGACAATCTTGGGCGGTCCGTACTTGTTTTGTAATACTACGTTCCTTCCCTTTGGACCCAAAGTCACTCCAATCACATCTGCCACCTTATTAACACCTGCCTGCAATATACATCAGAGTAAATTTCCCTTGGAAATTTATACATCTTCGGAAATCGTACAGCTAAAAGTAAAGCGATTTTTACCAGAAGTTTCTTGGTGGCTGAGCCATCGTGGTTGAAGTAGAGTTCCTTTGCAACAGCTCTAACGTTCAGTAATGGACTAGAAAAGGGCTTCTTTTTAGATGAACTAGCCAATGCAACGGCAGGTAATGGCTTGAGACAACATTCCATGTCTGAAACGTTTTTCTTTTTCTCGTACAATCAAATAGTCGTCCGTTTGATATCTTAGCTATCTTCTTAGCCTCAAGTGGTGTCCGAGGCAGAGACTTGTGGTGGTGATAGTTCTTTGTCAATTGTTATGTTACATAGAGGATAACTATATTTGAGATATCAGAAAATATCTTTTAATAGGGTTCTAGGTTTTATTTGGCTAGTCGGCATTTCTTTGTTTCATTACTTTAGGTTGCATCCCAGTAAAAGGTCTGTCTATAACAACGCATATTACCACAGAAATAGATACATTTTCACAGCATTCAAAAATTGTCTGAGACCTGCTCACAGCGAGGAAGAAGATATGGCAAAAAACAAGAGATGGAATTCTAGAGTTACAGCGCCAAACATTTTTCTAATTGTCGCTCACATTAAACAACGAAAAACATTTTACAAGATCGAACGAATGCAGCATCAATGTCTGTCGTCCCCTTTTCCGAACTTAGCAGCCTGAATATGAAGAGGACCCTCCGTCTTCTCCGTCGTCCTCATGAACCCTTGATAACTACTACTCCCTAAAACATCTAAAACACAAACCAATTGTCAGAAAGGAAGTATGGTTCTTGTTAGAGCAGTCGAGGTAAGAAATTTCAAGAAAACGTTCCAAAGATTTGCATATCACAAGAGGGAGGAGAGGAGAGGAGAAAACCTTGGTTGTTCGAATCCCTTTTATCAGATGGATTCTGATGCAATTCCCGAGCTATAGCATCAATCTCAGCCGCCGGCAGTGATTGTGTACGGTTTGCTCCCTCGGTTGTTTTATTCTTGTAAGTCGTCGACCAAGAACCTCCATTTGAGCCAGCTAAACCCATTATAACATCAGCCTTATAAGAGTAGACAACAAAAAAGGGATTGATTAACACATGGTGATGAAATGGAACTTCGTATAAAGAAAAACATCAAAAAGAAAAGGATCGAAACCTTGTTGGGATGAACATTGTCAAACACGTGCGCTTGACCGCGGTAAAATATAGTCATCTGATGACCTTCTGACTCGTTTCCTCGTTGACTGTAACAGCATAATCAAATGTTCACGTACTCTAAAAGTAACCAGAAAAAAAAAAAAAAAACGATAATCAAATTCACCTGGCCACAGCAGAAGCTTCAGCTTCAGAATTTCCACCGCTCAGCTTTGGCTTACCACTGCTACGTATAAGCACGCCCGAAGGTTGTCTCCCGCCAGGGATTGCGTTAATCGTGCTCAAAATTCCCGACCCTTTGATCCCAGTCCGAGATCCTTCGTCGGCGGCTGTATGGGTCATTACGTGAGGACTAAAGTTTGAGTCTTTAAACTTCTGAGATGGTCCTTGGTGATAGCCGAGGGGCGTTGGGTGATTTCCACGTGGAGGATAATGCAATAAAGGGTTGTTATTTTGAAGCATGCCTCGATCCCATTTGGGCATATCCACATCGATTCTCCCACCGTTTGAAGATTGGGGCAAAAAGGTGGACGAATTCGGCCTCATATGATGGAGATTAAACTGTGCTTCCTCGTCGTATATTCGTTTGGCTCGGTCTGCCCCTGGATAACGCATAAGCTGATCGTCCAAGAATGTCATGGTTCGCTTACTTAGAAGAGATGAAAGACGCAGAACAACTGTATTAACTAAGTAGAAGATGATACGCATACCTTTGTTATTACGGGGCTATCTTGAGAATCTGCTTGTGCTTTCGGTAGCTTATCTCTTGATGATAGCATAAAAGAGTCTGAGTTGCTTCTTTTGTAGCCCGCGAATGTTTTGCTACTTTCTTGGCCAGCAATATCGCCTCTTGACCCATAGAATGGTATCCCTTCCAAATGAGTACTTGCGTTTCGTTCTAACATCACAATGGAGAATGAACACACAGTCGGAAAAATGAATAGACATCATCGATGCTTGTTAGAATAGGACGTAGAAGAGAAGAGCTTTACGACCAAATACTAAATAAAAAACGAAAATCAGATAATGCAACAGTTAACCAAGAGCCCGAAGGTGATAATCCCCTAAAACGAAGACATATATGCAAAAACCACAACAGCAGCTACTAAGCTACTTCAAGAAAAGTACATTAAGTTGAGGTTTTTCTGTGCATCTTTCGTATTACCCGAGCCCAGATCAGAAGTGCCAGATGGAGACACCTCCGTCGGAGACCGTCGGCCACCGACCACCGGCGGAGTTGGATCCTGGCCTTTGTTGCCGAGAAAATCGTGAAAAGTTCTTGCCTTCACTTCACTGTCACCATTAATACTGCTAGCATTTACTTGACTGCTTTTAACGTTTCCGTGAGCTTGAGCCATTTATATACCCAACCCAAAACCAGTAATACTAATTATTTGCAACCCAAGGCAAAAAAGGCGACATCTTTAGCATCCATCCCCTTACGACAGCATCATTTGTTGTTCACAAGCTCGGAGCTCAAAGCATCGGCTTTCAAAGTTGAAATAATCAGAACTAAAGATTATTCTTGTTTGTTAGATTTGAAGATATGATGAAAAAAATTGGGTTTTCAGATCGAGGAGGGACTTTGAAGAAAGCAACCACAGCTGAAAAAAAAAAGTGACGCGGCACGAATTCCAGGAAAATGAATAAGAGAATCATTCAGTTGTTTCTCTCTCTATCTCTCTCTCTCTCTCTCTCTCTCTCTCTCTCTTCAAGGAAAGAAATAGCGTGGGCACTAAAAAGGAAAGGCTCTTCTGGCTTAGGCTAGGCATATGGTAATGGTAATAACCTTTTATACATCATATTTTCAGATTTTAACCACCCCTTTCCTCTCTCTCTCTCTCTCTCTCGTCACACACAGTCACAGTTGCTCTGCTCCAACAGTTTATTTATTTATACTTTATTGATATATTTATGTGTGTACAAGGTTTGTTGTAAATGGAGCTGTTGGGGAGTTCTTCTAAACTCAAAGAGTTAAATGCATATGCAAACCATCCAATCCATGAAACAAGTTAATGAACAGCGAGGGAAGAAAATAATATCACTATATAATAAAGATTTATTATTACATAATGAAGATGATGACGCGTGAGTGGAGAATTTTTGTTTGGTGTGTGAGAAGCAAGTGGGAAAGAAAAGAAATTTGTATCCCTCTCTCTCTGTGTGTAGCTGTGTGAGAGAGAATTACGGAGTGTGTGTTTTCGATAACGTCGTTGACTGCAGCAACTCTTGGCGCTCCATCGCCTGCCGTGCCACTAATCGCCGTCGTTTTCGCATATAGGTTAGGTTGCTCGTGATATTTCAATACTACACATAAATTACTAATAAAAGATACTTATGCTGTCCGCTAGATTTCCACGATTACAATATTTTATTTGGCTAATACCACACTTACCGTCAGGAGGATAACTTTTTTTTTTTTTTAAATTAAAATCTTGATCGAACCTTTTCACATTTGTTGAAGCACATCGGCCTGCTTTGAAAATCAATCCCTTCATTGCATAAAGTATATATTTAAGATAAGATAATGTCTTTGATTCAATTATGATTCATGACTCGTGACCTCAATGATCAAACGTAGACCCCATCATACATAAAATAACACACAAACACACACATGTACAAAATACCCCATCTTTTAGCAGTCAAAATGATGGTACTTCTTTAGCCAAACGCCGCTTCGGAGTGATCTTAATAGGAGTTTGACGACAAGTACGGACAACGTTATAATGGGACACAGTAAATTGCGCAAAGCCCCTCCTTACGCACGGCGTGGGACCGCTTTCCTCGCCACGACGCGCTTGGCGAGCTTTTCAGAATCGTTGCACGCCTTTAAAACTCGGGACATCGCCTCAGCTTTCTCGAGCACAGCCTTCCTTCTCTCCCGCGAGGCGGGACTGAACTGCTTGTAAGTGTCGGGCAATTTCGTCGAGCGGTGAGAAACAGTCGCCATTAATTCGCGGAGCCTCTGCGCCTTTTCGCCCATCCCTCGCCTGCGCAGATCTTCGCTCATCCTCTCGTACGTTAGGTACTGAGGAACGACGCCCCTTCGAAGCATATCCTCAAACTCAGCCACGGCTTCGTCGTGCCTCTCCATTTTGCACAGTAAGTGGACCAACATGGTGCTCGCGGCTAAGTCCATGTCGAACCCTCGGCCCTTCATCTCCTTAATGATCCTCAACGTGTCGTCGAGCCTTCCTTCCCTGCACAGCATTTTTACGAGCAGATGGTAGGTTAGTCGGTCGGGCTCGTAGCCCGCCCTGACCAGCCTTGCATAAAGGTCCAAGCTCACCTCGGAAGTCCCAGCTTTTGCAAAGTACTTGAATAGGTAGCCATAGGTAGTGATCGTCGGCGGGCATTTGTTATCTACCATTGTTTTGAGGATCTTGCAAGCTCCTAGAAGGTCCCCGGCCTTACAGAATCCTTTAACGAGGGAATTATAGGTGGAAATGGTCGGCCCAGATTCCAACACGGAGAACCTCTCGAGCATCCCTAACGCCTCTTTGAAGGCGCCGCTTTCTCCCATGGCGTCGATTATTGGGTTGTAGACGATTGCGTTGGGCTCGATTCCTCCTGCCTTCATTTCGTTGAGTAGGATCGTGGCTGATTTGACCCGACCCATACGGCAAAGTCCTTCGATTGCTGTACCGTATGTGATGACGTTCGGTTTTACGCCCTCCTTTTTCATCTGCATCCATAGTTCCTCGGCGTGCTTGAGCTTTCGAAATTCTGAGCCAGCCGTTGATGAGTATGTTGTATACTCTTACGGTGGGCGACCAGTTTGGGAGTTTTTCGCGGCGATCGTCGCAGTATTGGGAGGCTGCTTTGACGTGTCCTTCCTTGCAAAGGGAGTCTAGCAAGACGTGCAACAGATTGTTTTCCCAGTCTGAATCGCGAACGATGTCTAAGTTTGATGCGTTTTCGAATGTTCGAATGGCTTCTCTAGTGAGACCTGAATCCAATCAAATGAATGATGATGAGTAAAGCGTATGAATGTAACGGGGCAAAAGCTTACACGCAGTAGCTCAAAAGAATCCCAGAAATGAAGGGTGAATGTGAACGACATCGAGAACGATTAGGCGACGAAACGAAATATGCCACTGAACAAATCCAACACAATTACCAGCAAACGATGAAATTCCTACGAACATAATCGAATAGAAAACCTGCACGAGTGTATCTTCTGATCATGATGCAAAATGTATGAAAATCGGGCTTTTGACTCCCATCCCCATTCCTAACCCGATCGAAGATCAAAGCCCATGCCTCGTCGAATTCCCTCGCTTTTCCGAGCGAATCAACCACCGCATTGAAAACTTCAGCTGAGAATTCGTAGCCAGGCCTCTTCTGCGCCCAGTTAAAGAGCGCAAACAACGGCTTCGGAGAGGAGTCCAAGCGCTTGAAAACTTTGAGCAGAAAGCTGGGATTGGGACTGAATTGGGAATCGGTTAGGGCTTTCTCCAAATCGGGCCCCGGCGGGTTATTGGGATCCGATAAGATTGTGGAAATTCGGGTAACGTCGTCGTGCAGCTCTTGTAGTTTTTGTTCTGGCGGGTTTCGCTCGGTAAGCTGAGGTATGGGGATTGAGAAGGCGGGCAGACTGACGTGTCGGCGGCCGGCGGCCGCGGAGCTGGCGAGTGTTAGGCCGTGGCGGCGGAAGCTCATAGTTTACTGTGTGTGGATCTGCCCATGCAAATATAACGGACCTTTTGGCCCATTTGCTTCTGTTATCAGAGCCCATAGGCCCAACAATTTTCGATGATAACTTTTTTTTTGGGATTTAAAGGAACAAGATTTTATTATTCATCGGGGACATAAATCCTCACCTAATTCACAATTTGTAAGGCTACTCGTTTATATTTTCAAGTATTTTAACATCAAATCTTCGATTACCTCGAATTGTATATGATAAATTGATAATTAAATGTAGAAAAGCCGCCCTGTGATTGAAACTGTCTCCCAACTCCATCTTTCAAAGCTTTTAGTATTATTGATTCCCCATCTTCCAAAAAAAAGAAGATTTGAATTTTGTCGAAAGCGACTTTTAGAAAAAAACACATCTTTAGGTCAACTAGTTTCAAGGAGAAGGTCCCCCGTCTACTTATTAATTCGTAGATCTCAAAGAATGGTCCAAATTTCAATCAATGAAAATTGAAGATATTGTTTGGTGGTTGATGGAAATTGTTAAATTTTCATAGCATAACGTGGCGGCCGAAAAATATGACAAAACAATAATGGTAACTAAAATGGAGATAACGAAGACATGATTTGAAATTCAAAGCAAAAGGCCTTTTTGTAAGTTGTAACGATGCGTGACTCGTATCCCATCCCATATATGTAATGTATATATATTATGTTTTATTGCTGGAAAGTTGATAAACAACTGCTCAAGGTAGATTATGTGTATTTTTCCATCTTTTTGTGACAGCTGGCGATTTAGATAATCGGATTCGATCAATTGTCCATTTTTACATTTGAATTTATTGAGTTAACTAACATTAGTGAATAAACAAAAGATCATAAAATCATAGTAAAAAAAAGGCCAAGCCAAGAAGTTTTGAACACTCGGCCCGCTCTCCTCACCTCACTATATAAATAAAGCACAGTTCCCTTTATCATTAATTCTCCAGTCTCCACTCACTCACGAGTCACAGCTCACTTGCTTAAGCTGAGTGTAGATAAACGCATCTGAACGCAAGCTCTAGTCGGTGGAGCTTCATCGGTAATGCAGAGTGAGCTCACTTTACCTATTGACGCCGTCCTTATGAGTCATGCTGAGTTTGTGCTTTGATTTTGTGTTTGAGCTAGTGTTCGACTTGCTTAGTTCGGGATTTAGTACCGTGCTGGTTCTGGTTGTTTTCCTCTCCTGAAAGTTTTGGTGGTATTAGCGGATCTATGAAGCTGAGAATGGTTACTTTTCGAAATGTATTTATTGTGATTTTATCGTTGGAAATTTTTAAAATGTAGCTCGTTCGATAGATTTTCTCGATGATTTGTTCGTTTCGTGTTTGATTCCCTGTTGGGATTGACTGGGAGAATCTGTATTTCGCCAGATTTAGTAGCTCTTGTTCGTTTGCAGCATCCATGAGGGCATGGTAAAATTTGATTTTCAACAATGAGCGATAAAAGTAGACTGTGCAACCCGAGGCAGAACAATGTGCGAATCACCCGAGCAAGTGCAAAAGCCTTGGGCGGTTTGCCACCGTTAAATCCCTTGGCAAAGCCTAAACGAACAGCAGATGATGATGGAGAACTAGCATCGGAATCAGCTCGTCCTCAACTTAAGAACAGAATCGTTCTTAAGGATGTAACTAATGTAGCGTTTGAGAAATTGCAGATCGAGTGCAACAATGCCACCAGGGTTGAGGTAAAAATGGGGACAAAAAATTGTATAAATCCATGTTTGCCTTTATTTCAGTAAAGTGTGTTTCTTCTTCTTCATCTCATTTGTTTCTAGGCCATTAACTTGAAAAAGCTTATTGCAGAAAAAAGGAAAGCTGACGCCTGATTGCATAGCAAAGAGGTGCAAGGTGAATGGAGAAGAAAGACAGAGCATAACTAAAGAATTGACCTTAGAAAAGGAGGAATCAGAAGTTAAGAGTGCGGTGGCGAACTTGACGACCAAACAAGATGACCCGATCGACGCAAAAATGTTAAATGCAGAAGCTCTTGATCCCGTAGAGTCGAACTCCTGTCGATACATTATGCAACTGCATTCACTTAGCAAAGGTTAGGCTATAAGCTTAGTTTTTCCAGGAATTTCATGGCTGCAACAGTTGGATTAACTGCTGTCTTCAGTTATTCTTGTAGCTACTAACATTTTTCTAGCTAATATACTGCAGGCAGAAAGTTTTTACTGGAACCTGAGTGCTTGAATGAACATGGCATTATGGATATCGACTCACACAAGGATTCACTGATGTGTAGCCTCTACGCAGCTGACATTTATAGTAACTTTCATACAGCGCAGGTTCTTACTCACTCTGTATCCATTGTTTGACTCTTGTACATATGTCTCTTTCAGACATTTCGTGGAGTTTTTGCTTGTCTAAAAACCGCCTGCCCCTCTTTTTTCTCTACCAGGTCGGATGGAGGCCAAAATCTGATTATATGGAGCGGTTGCAGCAAGACATCACCCTGAGCATGCGAGGGATTCTAATTGATTGGCTAGTGGAGGTTAGTTAGTTCACTCATGTGAAAAACATACATTGTTTCTTTCTTTTGTCATCATACAGTTTATGAGTTAAATTCATCGAGATATGCTAGAGTGATCTATATTTCTTTTTGTACGTTTGCGACGATATTTTTAAACGGTAGAGCTTTATTTCCATGTAGCTTTCATCCTATTTATAATAGGTGGAATTTATTCAACAAATACATATTTTGCCTCTTCAAACGCCTTATCTAGGCACATTGGCCCCATTTTTTATAGGTCTGTGAGGAATATAAGTTGGTTCCCGACACACTCTACCTTACCGTGAATCTCATCGATAGATTCCTTTCGGAGAATCAGGTCGAGAAGCAAAAGCTGCAACTTCTTGGAGTTACATGCATGCTGATAGCCTCGTAAGTTCAACACGCACAGGGCTGCTTCTGTTTGCGTCTAATACAACTTCTATCACCTTGAACTGTATCATTATCCTTCTAAGTTTGTTATTGGAAGGAAATATGAAGAGATCTGTGCGCCTTGTGTCGAAGATTTTTGCTATATTACAGATGGTACCTACACAAGAGAGGAGGTATGTATCCTCCTCACCTGGAGATTCCTGATGCTGCTATGTTGTTACTGTGTTTTGTGGGCTTCGTTGATTTATTTTTTCCTTTTCGATGTAACTTTGTTAGCACGATGAATTCGTTGCCTTCCTTCCAGTTTTATCCACTATGTGAAGTTGAATTGTACAACATAACAGGTCTTGAAAATGGAAAGCAGAGTTGTGAACTCTCTGGGTTTTCGATTGTCTGTCCCCACTACAAAGAAGTTCCTCAGGTATCTAACTCTCGCCACTACCTCTACTCAAATCTTTTTACATTTCCACTTTAAGACCATCGCTCTTAGTTTTACGTTCTTCTAATTTCCTCTGATTCCACCCCGTCAATTTCAGGAGGTTCATTCACGCAGCACAAGTTTCTCACGAGGTAAATACAACAGATAACAAAGTCGCCATCTTTTTCTATGTTACTTTCTTGTAAATATCAGACTAGACTATCTAAAGAGCTTGGATTTAAACAGGTTCCTTCTGTTGAGTTCGAATTCTTGGCGAACTATCTAGCAGAACTAACTCTGATCGACTACAGTTTGCTCAAGTTTCTTCCATCTCTATTAGCTGCATCTGCTGTATTCTTAGCCAGATGGACAATTGATCAATCAGAGCATCCGTGGGTATGTTGATTGATTCTATGCATTAAGATAGACTTTATTTTTATCAATCATCCGAAATAGAAATAGCAAAATCAGCAATGCACAAACTTCTGCAGAATCAAACTATGGAGTACTACACAAGATACAAACCCTCAGACCTGCAAACAACCGTTCTTAAGTTGCAAGACTTGCAACTAAACACAAATGGTTGCACACTTGGTTCTATCCGCAGAAAATACGGACAACCGAAGGTAAAATCCTCGAGACAATCTCATCCCTTTTCAAATACCACAGTAAGTATTATGCGATGGTTCGTAAAATTTACTTTCTCGTTTTCTCATATTGCAGTTCAAGATTGTTTCAACGCTCCGTTCGCTAACCTCCATAGAATCAATTTTCGAAGCCTAATTCAACCTCTTACGGGCCTTACCAGATGATCGATCAATCGTCCCCCTTCGCCTCTGAAAGCGACCCGAACATAGAGATAACAAGAACTAACAACTACTGGTTGGCATTTCACCATTATTTATTCGACACAAAGATACCCCTCAAATGTGTGTTTGTAATGTAACAGAAAGATGTAATTGAGAGGGTCAATGTAGGTAACCATTCTTGGTTGGGATTTCCTTTTCTGTAGATTGAACAGAAATACCTATGACGATGTTAGACTCAATGCTTCAAATCCACTAACAAGGCGTTGATAAACACGTCGAAACACAAGCTCGTCAGAAGAATCTAATATTTATATCAAACAACAGCAGCAAAGGTTCATCATCTAAAACACAGCCAAAAGATACGTGCAAGCTCCAACTTAATAGTAATAGCCTTGCGACCTATTCAACTCCGCCTAAAGCCCCATAAACAGAAAAAGCTAAAAGATAGAATACAACAATACAGAGAGGTATAACCGTTTAAGCTGCTCTGTAATTTACCAAAACAGGGGTGTTCCCAACTATTGGCTGGAGACTAGCGGCCTTCTCCAAACGGTCCCACATTTCGTTCCTCTTCTGAACTTCAGACTCCTTACGTTCTTGCTCTTCTTCGTACTTTGCAACGCAAGATAAGAAAAGGGCTTCGTCCATGTCAGCGAGAATCTTCCTTACGTTTAGCGTTAAGTTTAGGACAGTTTGGTTCCAATGGCTCTGCACATTGGCTTCAAGGGCTGGTAATACTATGGGAAGGATGTCTTGGCGGTTTTGAACGATCAGATTGATGATTTGATCATTGTTCCAAAGAAAGAGAGCCCTTTCAGCTACCTGTGCAATCGATAAAAGAGTGAAAAAATGTTTCAATATTGAAATTGCAGTTGGCCCATTGAACACAAGCAATGACGAAAAGCAAAAAACGAATAAAAATATGTCGACTATAGTCACCAAAAAAGGAAGCAGATAAAGATCGCATACTTACCAACTCTTTAAGTAACTACCATAAAGAAGACTAGAAATACCTGAAAGTGAGAGCTATTAATGCAGCGGCTGACGCGAGAAAATAAAGGAACCATAACATCTTGGAACTCAGCCAAGTTTATGATGTCAAGAATCTCCTCAATCTCGCCCAAGAACATAACTTCCTTCTGGCTATTTGTTATTGGCCAATATTTCAAAAGGCCCAAAATTACGCTACTAGCCAACCTTAGATCCTTCTCGATGAATTGACTCACGCAATATGACAGCTGCTGAAAGTAAGAGCCCACCGACTTTGGCTTGTGCAACGGAATGATTATCCTCATAAGAAAGATTTTGTGCTCCTCCTTTAGAGGCAGGGCAAAACCCGTGATAATGCTCCCAAAGATCTCCAACAACTCTGCGATGCCATTATGCTTCTCCGTCTCAAATATGAACCTGTAAAACACGTTGGTGATGCTTTTCCTTATAAAGGGTCGGTGAACCATGAACCTTCCATATATCCTATGCAGAATCGCCTTCAAACAGTCCCTTTCTCTGGGATCTTCAGAATCAAACAAGTCAATGAGTTTCAAAATAAACTCATGATTCAGGTACTTCTTAGCAGATTTTGCTTCCAAAGAGGGTGAAGTGATAAACTTCAGCAAGAATTCGTAAATTAGCTGCAAGTGTGGCCAAGCCGGATCAAATGTGAGGTCATCCTCGTTTTCATTTTCGCCTGAATTAGTACTTCCTGGCCGACTACTGGGGGAAAAGGCACGGAATAAGTTAATGGAACACATCTTGCAAGAAGCCAAGATAGCAGGTTCGGTGAACTTTGGAGGGTTCTGCGATAAGAAATCGAGGAGGTCAAACAGCGTAGCTCTTTTGAGTTCCTTTTCTTGAACATTCCTAGTAGGTTCGGAGAAATCGAAGACCACGCTGCAAAGACTCAACTTACTGATGAAAAGATTAATCTTTTCTGCACTTGGGACATCTTTGAAGGCGAGCAAAGGTTCGATTCCAGCAATTACGCTAGATGGGAAAACTGCAGCTGAAGCCCTTTTAACTACTGGACCCGAACTAGAAGATGATGAATTAGAGGCTAAATTAGGGTTTCTGGCCGAATCTTGATTTGATTTCTGGGATTTTCGAGGGAGTTTGCCGATAATCTGCTTCCACATTTTGGCGTCTTCAGGGTCTTCAAAGTGCAGAAAAGTGGGTAACTTTTGGCTGTTTTTGTTAGATTAACACGCTTTTGAAGCGAAGGAGATGATGGAAAACCTAGGCTCGTTAAAATTACAATGCATAGATGTTAAAATTGGGGAATCTGGGAAAAGGCAAGTGCTTATGGCTCATAAATTAGCGTACACAAGTTACCCAAATCTGACATCTTTCAACAATTTCTGATTCTTCCACAGCATTTCCCCAAAAATTGAAACAAAAAGGAAGAAGAAAGAAAGTTTAAGCTAACAACAACGTAAAGAGGAGAAGAAAACCTAGAAACCACCAAAAGCGTGAGACAATTCTAAGCAGAAATAGCAAGAATCAACCACAACCCACTTTTGCAAAGCACAGCCACAGTAAAAACGACGGTGAACGTTAAATTAAAAGATCTAACTATGCGAATGCACATGTGCGGTATACTAAGATAGTACACAGCACTCAAGTACTTGTTTTTCTTCTGTGCGTAAAAGCTTGCAATGCAATTGAGTGACCTTAGAGAGAAAACCAACCTAGGATTCTTCAAATAGAGAATAGAAAAAAAAAAAAAAAAACGGAAACACACATGCAGAGGAAAAGCTTGGATCTTGAGTTACAAAATACAAATTACGATATGCGACTTCGGATTCATGTGGTTGAAAATAATAGACAAATGCATTCAACTTAAAGGAATCGCCTTTTGTTTATTTCTAAACAAAACACAGAAAATTATTGTACTCTTTCATCATGTGTTGCAGCAGATCCATGTTATCAGATTTGGCCTGTTTTCTTGTTTAATTTTGACTAATTACGATTGAGACCCTGATAGTTTGAAAAACTTCAATTAGACCCCTTCTTCGCAAAGACTGAAAAAACACTTGGGCCTTTGATTCAAAGATGTTGGGCCCTAGAGGGCCGGGCTTTGTGAGGACCAAATTATTTCCATGGGCTGAACCCAACTAAGGCCCACGCTCGATATACGAATTTTAGATGAAGAAAGTGCAAGAGAAAAGGTTTTACTTCCCATTAGTAGAATATTCTCGTATGAGGAGAATCAAAAGCCAAGCATAAAAAATATAGGCCTCTTATTCATGTTACACGTCAATTACTTATATAATGAAGAGAAATAAAATATTTGAGAAGGTCGAATTAATTTGGTATACGTAATTACTTGGATTTGGTGCTCCAAGTCCAGACCTTACATCAGTAGAGAGAAAACCACAAAAATTGGAATAAGGGGAAAATCGGGGAAAATTAGTATCATCCGAGTTCAATCATTTGCAGCTTTAATTTTCTGGTGCGTGATAATTGTTCTGGCATACGTATCAATTTAGTTCTGTTGTTTATGATTGTTTTGCGATGGGTTAATAGTGTTGTTTTCCATTTGTGATGAGTTCTGTTTCAGTTTTCTGCTTCCTTTTCGGTGATTTGATACTTCAGGTTTACAGTGGCGTTTTGATCTGCTTTTTTTTATTGATTTTTACATTTATAATTGCGAGGATGGTCAACGGTCTGATGGAGCTAGTGATCCACGTTCCTAACCCTCTTCATATTTGTCGTCCCTTTTATCGTCAGCTCGACCCTGCTATGATTTCTTCGGACATAGTTGATTTTTTTTAGTTGTCATCACTTTCTGTACTCAAACAAAAAATTTCACTTTGGTGATCTTCTCAGTTTGACAGTTTACATTTTGGTAGGTGAAGTGCTGAAAGGATTAGCGGAGCAAGTTCGCCCATGGTTTTCAGGGCTTGTGTTTGGTTTGCGGATTTGGATGGCTTTTCCTGTTCTTGGACTTCATCGTAAGAGCCAAGACATAATTCCTTTGCTGATGGAGCGCCCGGAGACCCGCAATGATAATGAACACATTATCGACATACCAAATAACAGCGATGCATCATCATCTTCATCATTATCATCATCTAATTCATCGCACGAAAGAAGGTCCAACAGTTTGGAGCAGCAACGTGGTCAAGATCCTCCATCTACTAGTTCTACTGGTACTCATTATCAACCTCCAAATTTCTCAGCTGGTGGATCTTCAAACACGAGGAGTTCATCCTTAATTCGAAGAGCAAGCAGTCGAAACCATCGAAGGAGTCCACTTAATTCAGTTTTGTGGATATCTGTCGAGCTACTGTTGACAGTCAGCCAAATTGTTGCAGCTATCGTTGTTTTATTCTTGTCTAAGCACGAAAAACCACGTGCTCCTTTAAGAGTGTGGATCATAGGTTATGCTTCTGGCTGTGTAGCAATCCTCCCACTTCTATTTTGGCGCTTTAAATATCGAAACCTGGGAACTGAACAGGACCCATCTCAGCAGCGTCAGGAATCTTCACTCGGCAACAGTTCCTCTGGCCACTTGAATAGGAGGACCGTGGAAGAGGAAGATGGTAGGACTTCTAGTGCCACGACCAGAGGGAGTCAAAGCAATAGACCTCACCCAAGGTATTCAAGAATTTCACTTCTATTCGTAAATCTTGGGTTCGTGAATAATCTTGATTGTTCGATCGATAATACTTTCTTAGTCTTTAGGGATGCTTGTTAAGTTAAAGTAGCTAAGGACTTGAGCTTACTCTGCAGGCTGAAGGCATTTGCTGAATATTTAAAGATGGCTTTGGATTGCTTCTTTGCTGTTTGGTTTGTGGTAGGAAATGTGTGGATCTTCGGAGGGCATTCTTCTTCAAGTGAAGCGCCTCAGTTGTACAGGTAGGTCAAGAACTTATACAGACTCTGCTTACGCCCATAAAAGTTTACTGCTTTATGGATTTTGCGTGCTAAGCTAATGCATTTACATTCTACTTCAACAGGTTATGTATTGTGTTTCTCACCTTTAACTGCATTGGATACGCAATGCCTTTCATTTTGTGCGCAACAATCTGCTGCTGCCTGCCATGTATCATATCTGTGTTGGGCTTCAGAGAAGATTTGTCTCAGAACAGAGGAGCCACGCAAGATTCGATCAATTCGCTGCCCACTTATAAATTTAAAATGAAGAAAACAAATCCAAGAGTGATAAAGAGAGCAACTCGAACTCTGGCGACGGTGGAATAGTGGCTGCTGGGACTGAGAAAGAACGAGCAATATCAGGAGAGGATGCAGTAAGCACAGTGATCTCTGTCTTCAACATCTAAATATCATTAATGACTTAGGTTAATTCTGATGCACTGAGATTAATGTTGAGTTGATGTGCATCGCAGGTCTGTTGTATCTGCTTGGCGAAATATGTGAACAACGATGAACTCAAGGAGTTGCCGTGCTCTCATTTCTTTCACAAAGATTGCGTCGATAAATGGCTGAAAATCAACGCGACTTGTCCCCTGTGCAAAGCAGAGGTTGGCGAAACGCTTATAAGTT